>SRVM01040451.1:0-37715 GCA_007570785.1 Antilocapra americana
AAAAGAGCTGCACTCAGTATTGCGGCAAACATGGAAAACTCAGCAGTGTCTACAGGACTGGAAAGTTCAGTTTTTATTCCAATCCCAAATAAAGGCACTGCCACAGAATCTTCAAACTATCACACAATTGCTCATTTCACATGTTAGCAAAGTAATGCTCAAAATTCTCCAAGCTAGATTTCAACAGTACATGAACCAAGAAATTTCAGATGTTCAAGCTGGAAAAGACACACAAATCAGATATCCAATTGCCATCATCCCTTGGATCATAGAAAAAGCAAACAATTATGGGAAAATACCCACTCTTCTTCACTGACTACACTAAACTTTGAACATGTGTATCACAGAAAAACAGAAAAATTCTTCAAGAGATGGGAATAACAGACCTACTTATCTGCCCCTGAAAAACCTGTAAGCAGGTCAAGCAACAGTTACACTTGGATGCAGAACAATGGACTGGTTCCAAATAGGAAAGGAGTGCATCAAGGTTGTATATTGTCACCCTGTTTATTTAACTTATATGCTGAGTGCAACAAAATATGCTGAGCTGGATGAACAACAAGGTGGCATCAGGACTGCAGGGAATAATATCATTAAGTTCAGATATGCAGATGACATCACCCTTATGACAGAAATTGAAGAGCAACTAAAGAGCCACTTGATGAAGGTGAAAGAAGAGAGTGAAAACGATGGCTTAAAACTTAGCATTCAAAGAGCTAATATCATGTCATTGGGTCCCATCTCTTGATGGCGAATAGTAGAGGAAACAATGGGAACAGCGACAGACTTTCTTTTCTTAGTCTCCAAAATCACTGCAGATGGTGACTGCATCCATGCAATTAAAAAGTGCTTGCCCCTTGGAAGAAAAACTATGACAAACCTACACAGCATATTAAAAGGCAGAGACATAACTTTGCCACAAAGGTCCACAGAGTCACCGATATGGTTTTTCCAGTCGTCATGTGTGGATGTGAGATTTGTACCATAAAGAAGGCTGAGCACTGATGAATTGATGCTTTTGAACTATGGTGTTGGAAAAGATTCTTGAGAGTCCCTTGAACTACAAGACGATCAAACTAGTCAATCCTAAAGGCCGTCAGTCCTGAATATTCAGTGGAATGACTGAATCTGAAGCTGAAGCTGAAGCTGTAGCTTCAATATTTTGGCCACCTGATGTGCAGAAATGACTCATATGAGAAGACTCAGATGCTGGGAAAGATTGAAGGTGGGAGGGGAAGGGGACAACAGAGGATGAGATGGTTGGATGGCATCACTGACTCAACGGACATGAGTTTCAGTAAACTCCAGGAGTTGGTGATGGAAAATACGGCCTGGCGTGCTTCAGTCCGTGGGGTCACAAACAGTAGGACATGACTGAGTGACTGAACTCAACTGAAATGAATTGAATGTGTCCTGCTTGAGGACAGTTTCTCCTTTCTGATTCTGACTAATCCTGCTAGCTTAGAATGTATATTATGAGAATGGGTCTGATAGGATTTTCTGTATTGTTTAGTTCTAATCCTAAAATGTAAATTGTGGGAGTGGGTCTGATAAAACTTTTATAACCTTAAGACATTCTTTTGACTTATTGTTATAACTAAACTTTAAAAAGTGTATAATTCCCTTGCTAAAGACAAGCAAGTGGGGAACTCTCTGCCCCCCTTTTGATGTCTGTGTCAGAAACATTCTCTGTCTCTTACTTACTTAAAAATAAACTCTCCTACACAAAAGTACTTGAATGATCAAGGCTGGTCCCTAGTCCCAAAGCTAAATCTACTTAAGAGATCACAAATCTTACATCTTTCACCATAAGCTATCAATATGAGATGTTTATTTTCTTTGAAATATAATACCTCATTTTGTACATAATAGCATTTTCCCACAAATACTCATTATGTATATTTTGTGAAATGGTCATCTTTTCCCTGAAATATTTCAGGGAAATGAATAAAAATTAAAAACAGGAAATTAAATGAGGGTCTGTCTTGATTTAAAACCTGATTTGCATAGTTGCAATGGTTTGAATTGTGTCCACCCCCCGAATTCTGATGCTGAATCCTTAAATCTTGATGTGATGGTATTAGGAGGTATTGGGAGGTAACTAAGTTGACATGAGGTTTAGATAGTTGGGTCCCTATGATGGGATTAGCCTCTCCCTCTTTTTCTCTCTTCTCCCTCATCCTCCTTCCCCTCCCACACCACATGTGAGAACATAGCAAAAAGAGAACTGAAGCAAGTAAGAGTGTCTTCACTAGGAATCCAACTGGCCAACACCTTGATCTTGCATAGTCTCCAGTCTATGACAACCTGTGACATAAGAGTTGTTTTGTAGTTATTGATGCTGAACGATGAATACAGGGTTCATGACACTATTCTTTCTTGTATTTGTTATGTTTAAAACCATTTTGTAATAAGAAATTTACAAAATGTCCATTTTGAAGTTTCTGTCTTTAGTGATACACTGTGAAGCTCAAAATAGCAGATTCAAGCAGAACCCTAGTGAGAGAGTGGTTGGAGACACACATGCTCATTATTCCATCTTCTCTCTTGTCATCTGAAAACTGTCCACAACACCCAACAACTCTATGGCCACCACTATCTGCATCTCTACTCACCTGCTAAGCTGATTAGTCATCCAGTTGGAAAACTTGATGATATAGGACAGGGTCTGGAGAAAGAAGGAATATGGATCTTCTTTTCATTATTAACTGGACCACCTCCTCCCTGGTTTTCTCTTCTTTACTGCTATCTCGAGGTGACTGGCAAGGCTGGGTAGGGAGGAATCCAAAGTGGGATGATGAAAATAGATTGAAGTGAAAGGTGGAGGAATTCACAAGCTAGTCACCAAGAGGTGGACAGGTTGTTCAAGACATATGAAGGAAGAAGCACTGGGGAAAAAAAATGGTTCCTACCAGAGGGCAAGACCTACCTAGGTCTTCCGGTTAAACTTGCTGGAGGACACTTCCTTTCTGCTTGAATTCATGCTCCAGACATGGAGAGGATAGAGCTGTACTCACTGTTAATGAGTCACAGGGAGAGGGACAGCTTCCCCAAGGGGCCCTTTGATTCCACGCTAACAGTGGGCATCATCCCAAGCCAGACAGCAACATGGCAAGTCATCCAAAACATGAAATATTCAAAAACGTATTTACAATACTATGGAATTTATCCAAGAATTTTCTTGCACCTTGTTTCCAGAATTCTTTTAGGAGAGCTGATTCATCAGCCCAATGTGGGTTTCTGCTGAAATACAATCTTCCCATTTGATAACTTCCGGCTTATAACTAACTACCTGATCTCAACCCACAGAAACCAAGTGGCAGAAAATTCCAGGGGGCAAGGCCTCTAAGGTCCTCCATGTCACAGTAGCTGGTTCCAAGTGGTCTACCAGTCCCTGCCCTGAGCCCAGGATCCAGGGATATCACCAGGCAGTCATGGCCCCCTTCCTTACAGATGCAGCCTCAGTATCCTTGGCAAAACACACCTCTGAGCCACTTGTCCATTGACTGATATTGCGGGGAAGTCTGGAGCAAGTATTCTGAAGCAAATACGGTCTCCCTCGTTCAAGAGATGGGAAACCAAATCCTGGGGTGTATGACTCACCCTAATACTGCAGATGGAATGGGGAAGTGCTGGGACCCAGGGTGCCGGGAGCCATCAGGATGCCCCCTCACTCGGATGACAAAGTCACGAGACTGAGAAGGAAACTGCAAAGTCGATTTTCCTTCGGGGCATCCCAAGGCAAGGCCCCTCCTGGTATTTTTCTTGGAAAGTTTTGTTTATGTTTTATCTCATTTCAGATCAGTCCCAGTTAGAAAAAAAATCATCCTGAGATAATTCCCTCAGACCTTATTTCCCTCAGAGGATCCGGGAAGGCAGATTCCCTTTCCGGGGACAAAGGAGGAATAAAGGACATTTAAATAGATTACTATACCTCCTAATAGTTACTGGGAAGTTTACCAAGAGTTCTCTGGGGGTCATGGGAAAGCCACCACCAGAAGGGCTCATACTTGGGTCACCTTTCCACATCCCACTCCCCCGACCACTCCACAGAAGAGGCTCCCTTCCTTGAAAAAAACAGACTGGAATGGGACTTAGGAATGCTCATAACTGTGGCCAGCATAGTGGGAGACACTGATTGCTTTAGGGTAGTGTAGAAATAGAAATTCCTTTTAGTAGTTGTAAGGTTGATAGGGTTTCATTGTTAAAGCAGTGCTGCTAAACTGTCTCTTTGTCTTCTTTTCTCTTTCCTTCTAAAAACCAAACTAGGTTAATAGAATAAAACAGTTTCAAGCTTAAGCCCCTCTTTCTAGCTTCTGCACAGTTGCACCTTGTCAGGGAACATTTGGCAGGAGGCTTCCTGTGTCAATCCTTGAATATTCAGAGATGAGTGGAGAGGCACACCTTTTCTGGGGACAAAAGAAATGCATGCATTCTTAATGTATAGAAACCATTTTCAGTCTTCTTCCCTCTTGGATATGGAAAGTGAGTTTTTACGACCCCCTCTCTTTGAGATAGATTCTAGCCCTATATTTCCTGGATAAGTTGCAAGATTTTTATCTTTGCTGAAAAGGCTATCTTGCAAGACAGTGTTTATATGCCCACATTATGCTAAATAAAGGTATGCTAGAGACATTCAAATGGTAAACATAATATTGTTAAGTCTGATTATGCAGAAATCCGACCTTTTACAAGGAAAATGAGCTTAATGTTAAAGCTGTTGATGGTAGGCAGAAAACAAAAGTTTGCATAGAATAGTTGTGATGTAATGGGGATGTTCTTTGGCTATAAAACTGTAAGCTAACAAAAATAAAGTGAGAGACTTCTCCACCGCCTTTTGGAGAGACTTCTCCATCACCCCACGAAACTAACAGCAATAAAGAGAGAATGCTTCATCACCACACACCGACTCAGCTCAGTTCTTCCACAGATGCCACTCATCCCTCAAGACCCCCGGATCCCTCTGGGGCTGGACCCCGGCAGCAGGGCCTCTGGTTCTCAGGCTTGGAGAGAGCTCCAGGAAGGGAAATATCATCAATTTCATCAAGTGCTGAGCAGCTCTCAGAGCTCTGCAGGCACCAGAGTGAAAGTTCCTTTTCCCTTGACCCATAGATCTGGCTCTGATTCTATCAGTAGACCTACCTTCTTGTAGTAGCAGGAAAGCAATACTTGGAGGTGGTTCTACTGGGTTTCAGGCACAGTGGGGCAGCCCCCCCTGGTGTGTCCCCAGGAGGCTGTCATGTAGGTGATGCCTGACTCACTCCAGGGTCAGCATCCCCAGAGCTCTGGCTCCTCTTTCACACCACACAGACCGTTAGGAAACTGGGTCAAATCGACCTGAGTTCACACCAGGAAACATTTTCTTCTCAGACTTCTGGCAACTTTGATGCAGTGTCTTACTCCTTCTTCAGGGAACCATTGGCAGAATGAAATGAGACTCAGGGGACTGAGGATAACCTGGATTTAAGGGCTGGGTTCCATTTTTGATGCTGAAAAAAGGCTTGGCGCATTGACGGCATTGAGAGGCCGTGAAACAGTCATGTTCTTTGGGGACTTTAATTAATGGATCTGGTTGGGTAAAAAGAGATACCAAATGCAAGGCTGGGCTTTGCTTGGTCAGCTGACTGTGAGTTGTGTACCAGCCGCCAGGATTTAGGGTCAGGTGCTAATGTTAGTCACATGCCACCTTTGGAGAAGAAATAGAGGAAAGTGATTTTGGGCAGAGAGCAGTGTGGTCAGGGGCCACAGGACCACCCAGGGCAAGATGAGACAAGAACGATTCCTTCTTTACTGGCTCCATCAGTTCCCTGGAATATCCACCCCTGAGGGCAAACACACATAGATAGAGTCACTGGTGTTGACCATGGCACCTAATTTCCCTGATGATAACCAGTTTGTGTACACAACCCTGTGAAGCCCCGCTCTCCCTTCTGGGGAGAATGAGATGGCTCCTTGCTGGTTACTCACAAGGAAGTATGTAACGAGGTGCTTCTGGGTGACCTGTGACCATCTTCCAAGTGCAGAAGGAAGATGACAGGTGGAAGGGTAATCATTTATTAAGCTTGATTACCCTGGGCCTTTCAGTGGCTATTTCCTGCATAGAGAATGATCTTCTCCCAGCTTTCTGCATGGCTGGCTCCTTCTCAACATTTAGCATCATCTTGTTAAATCCAAACTCTGGGTCCCAAGCCCCTGAAGAGACCAAGTCCACACAGCAATGCAAAAGCATAAAGGGGTTTATTGCTAGCTGGCTAGGGCGCAAGTCTCATCCACACAGTGGAATCTGACAAGAGCCCCGCGCTCCAGATCACAGTTGCTTTTATACAGGCGGTTCTTTGTTACAGCATTGGTATAGCTGGCAGTCAATGTTTGGTCAGTTTAAATTGCGCATCTGCCCTGGATGGTCTATCTCTTGGCACTCGCGGGACTTTCCTGGCTTATGGGGGTAGGTATGAGGTGAGGATGGGGGAGGTCTCTGCAGCTAGGGCCTGCTATATCTCCCAGCAGCCTGTCATGGAAGCTGTTTTGTTTACACACCACAATCTCAAATTAGTCTCTCTCAGGCTTGCCTTTCTGGCCACTCCACTCTCACAAGCACAGAACCTGATCCATTAAAGAGCCCATAGACATTGATTTCACTTCCCTCCTTCAAGAACAGAATTATAATTAGTAAAGTGGAAGGTGGGAGAGGTATAAGTTGAGAGTTTAATATTCATATAAATGTGAATATGCTCTCCAGATAGGAGAGCAGAGAAGAGACTAAACCATGAATATCATACATGTATCTCAGGTCAAGTATCTCTAGTATTGAATAGATTTCAGCCCTGTCAATTTATCTGCTCCCTCCTGGGCAGAATCAGAGTAGTAAAAGAGGGAAGGTCAGCAGTATGCTATCACTTTATTCCTCTTTCTGTCCAGTGAATATTGATTTCTAAGGTAATTTCTTTATAAACACAGGATGTACTTTGTATGATTGAAGTCTTCTAACTTACTGTTCCATATAAACTTTGGGGCTGTTCTGTGCCCAGGCCCATGGGGCACTGTGGCCTGGCAGGCTGTTTCTGCTGTACAGTGCAGGGCATGTGGATCTGCTGTCATCTGGGCCTGAGTTATATCTTCAATCTGGGTTCACATCTGTGGGGTTAACTCTATTCGGGTTTAATGCTATCATTGTGCTGTTTGTTTTCAATATGTCCCAAGTTCTTTCTTCCCATTTCTCTTTTTATCTCTGACTTCTTTGTGACAGTAGTTTGTATGTCATAAACTATATCCTTGACTTTATTAACTGTAAGTCTTCTGTTAAATGGTAGGTTTAAGCTGCATGGTATGCATCTTTAACATCAACAGTCTGTCAAGCGATGTTTTGTACCTTTGCATGTAGGATAAGAACCTAGTCATACTATACTCTCATTTCCTCCATCCTGTACTTTTTGCTATTGTTGTCAAACATTTCACTTCTACATCCCATATTAATCACACAATATATTGTTACTATCCTTTTTGTACACAGTCTATTATTTTCTAAAAACAATTAGTTAGAAAGGAAAGTCTCTATTTATTTAAAATTTATTTATTTATCAGTTTTTTGACAGTGTTGTGTCTTAGTGTGACATGCAGGATCTTCCTTGTAGTAGGGACTCTCTCTATGAGGAGGGCAAGCTCAGTACTTGCACATAAACTCTCTTTGAGGCATGCAGGCTTAGTTACTGAGTGGTATGTGGGATCTTAGATCTCTGGCAAAGGAACAAACCAGCATCCTCTACATTGCAGAGCAGATACTTCACCACTAGACCACCTGGGAAGTCCCAATATTTACCTTTAAATATGCATTGCATCCTTGTCATTTTGGTTACTGTTCCTTCCCCCTGTAGATCCAGATTTCCTCTTCCTTTAAAATTCTTTCTGGCTTGAGGCCTTTCAAAATCATTTCTTGTTACAGTGGTCTGTTTGTGGTGATGCAGTGTTGTAGTTGTTATATGTCAGGGAAGGTACTTTATCTTGTTTTTGATATGTATTTTTCTTCAGTATAGAATTCTGAGTCAGTTATATTTTTCTCAACATTTTAACATGAGGTACCGGTGTCTTCTGGCTAATATTGTGTCATATGTTTAATCTGCTGCCATTCTTTTTTGTTGTTGTTGTTCTCTGTCTGTTTTCTTTCTGGCTACATTTCTCTAGTTGACTGTTTTAAACGAAGAATTATGATGTGCCTTTGTGAAGCTGTACTTGAGTTGAGTTTTTGTGTTTATGGGTTTAAGTTTTCATCATTTATGGACATTTTTCAGCCAGTAATTTTGCAGTTCTTTTCTCTATTCTCCTGTCTTTCACTTCTTGTAACATAGATTCCAGTTACATGTATTTTGCTATTCCTAAAGTTGTTTCAAATCTCTCTGATGCACAATCAGTTTTTTCCCACAGTCTTTCCTTTACTATTTTACATGTATCTATTTAACATGCTCAATATCATTTAGCTAATGAATATAAGGATTACTACTGAAGCAAGGTTTTTTTTAATACAAGTCACATAAATTTTATTTATTATTATTATTATTTTTACTTTATAGTTTTGTGTTGATTTTGTCATACATGGAGATGAATCCGCCATGGGTGTACATGTGTTCCCCTCCCAGAAGCCGCCTCTCACCACCCTCCAAATTCCATCCCTCTTGGCAGGATGATATGGGAGTATGGCATAGGAGCATGTAAATTATAATGTGTGAAACGAATCGCCAGCCCAGGTTTGATGCATGACACAGGGTTCCCAGGACTGGTGAACAGGGAAGGCACAGAGAGATGAAGAAAGATTTTAATGCACTTTCCTGCTAATTCTGTAATCTCTCTCTCTCTATATATATATTTTTATTTTGTTTACATTATGCCATACATTGACATGAATCTGCCATGTGTATACATGTATTCCCTTTAAGTGTGTTTCAACTAATTGATTATTCACTCATTCTTAATATTCTCTTCCTTCATTGCACAGCTGGAATATTTCTGTTTTTTAATTTACTTATTTATCTTAATAAGTAATAAATGAAACTCCATCTGAGCTATTTCAGGGAAGCTATCCTGCTTCCCTGGCACCTCAAAGGCTAAAGAATCCACCTGCAATGCAGGACACATGAGTTTGACTGCTGAATTGCGAAGATCCCCTGAGAAAGGGAATGGCACCCCACTCTAGTACTATGGCCTGGTGTATTCCATGGACACTATAGTCCATGGGGTCACAAAGAGTCAGACACAACTGAGAGACTTTCAATTTGCTTCACTTATGACTCAATATGCCAGCAAACCTGGAATACTCAGCAGTGGCCACAGGGCTGGAGAAGGTCAGTTTTCATTCCGAATCAAGGAAAGCTAGGTCCAAACAGCATTCAAACTGCTGCACAATTTCACTTATCTCACACAGTAGCAAAGTAATATTCAAAATTCTCCAAACTAGGCTCCATTGTACATGAACTGAGAACATCCAGAGGTTCAAGATGGATTTAGAAAAGGCAAAGGAACCAAGCATCAAAACTTCAACATCATTGGATCATAGAAAAAGCAAAAAAATTCCAGAAAAACATCTACTTCTTCATTGACTAGGCTAAAGCCATTTGCTGTGTGGATCACAACATACTCTGCAAAATTTTTAAGAAGATGGGAATATCAAACCATCTTACTTGTCTCCTGAGAAACCTATATGCAAGTCGAGAAGCAACACTTAGAGGCAAAAGGGTTCCAAAGTGGGAAAGAGTATGTCAAAGATGTATTTTCTCACCCTGTTTATTTAACTTATATGCATAATTCATCAGGGGAAATGTCCAGCTGCATGAAGCACAAGCTGGAATCAAGATGCTAGGGAGAAGTATCAATAACCTCAGATATGCAGATGACACCAGCCCTATGGCAGAAAACAAAGAAGAAATAAAGAGACTATTAATGAAAGTAAAAGAGGAGAGTGAAAACGTTTTCTTAAAACTCAGCATTCAAAAATCTTAGATCACGTCATATAGTCACATAACTTCATAGCAAATAGATGGGGGGAAAAAGGAAACAGTGAAAGACTTTATTTTCAGGGGCTCCAAAATCACTGCACGTATTGATTGCAGCCATGAATTTAAAAGACTCTTGCTCCTTGGAAGAAAAGCTATGACAAACTTAGAGAGCATAAAACAAGCAGAGACATTACTTTGCTGACAAGGTCCATCTTGGCAAAGCTATCATTATTCCGGTACTCATCTATGGATGTGAGAATTGGACTATAAAGAAAGCTGAGTGTCAAAGAAATGATGCTTTTGAGGTATGGTGTTGGGCAAGACTCTTGAGAGTCCTTTGGCCTGCAAGGAGGTCTACCTAGTCAATCCTAAAGGAAATCAGTTTCAAATATACATTCTAAGAACTGATGATGAAGCTCCAATAATTTTTCCACCTGAAGAGAAAATCCCCGATACTTGGAGAGATTGAAGGCAGGAGGAGGAGGAGACAACAGAGGATGAGATGATTGGATGTGATCACCGACTACATGGACATGAGTTTGAACAAACGCCAGGAGGTGGTGATGAACATGGAAGCCTGACCTGCTCCTGTCCAAAGGACTGCAAAAATTCATACATGACTGAGTGACTGAACTAAACTGAATTTGTCTTAATTGGAGAAAAATTAATTTACAATATTATGATGGAATTAGAACAAATCATTTCAAAGTTTGTACAGAAATATTAAATTGGATGTTGAACATTGTAAATTTTACCCTGTCTAATGCTGGATATTTGAAATGGTGATAAGTATTCTGGCACTGTTTAAAACCACTGTTAGTTTCATGGCAACAACTGTACTTCTGAAGGCTTTCTTATCTGCTTTGTTAGCTGAGACCAGACTAGCCTTTAGACCAGGTTTAGTTTTCCCCACTTGCAAGGCAATACTGTCTTTAGTCCCTTACGGATGTCCTGTGAGTCAAGTAATTTCCATTCTGGTGGGTTGGCACACAATAAGACTTGGCTCAATTTGAAACTCAATGATGGTTCCTTCTAATTATGACCAATACTATCAACTCTCAATGAAAAACTGGAGGCGTATCTCCTGCAGAGGCCCAGAGTTCTCTGTGTGTACCTCTCTCCTGGGAACTCTAGAGTCCCAACGCTTCCTTGCTCAACTTGGGTAGACTATTTGGATGTGCCTGCATGCACCCTCCCTGTGTCATATGTTGCAGTCTCGGTCTAGAGTTGGGACAATTGTACAGCTCACCTTGCTAGCTCCACCCTCTCAGGAATTCATTCTCAGCTGCTTAATCTTGGATGTACAAAAAACTGCTGTTTCACTTATTTTGTCTAGTTGGGAATTGTTTGAGGCAGGAAGATAAATGTGGTCTTTGCTCCTCTCTTTCTGCCAAAATGGAGGCTGCACTCACTGATCACGTTGTGCATGCTAAGCACTGACACCCATGATGGGATGCAAACATGATGGGAAACATGCGTTGTTGGGAGCCCCTGTCTTGCTGAAGTAACATGCAGATTCCTACATTATAATTGCTACATAGTATGTACAGAGGACCACTGGGGAGTAGGAAGAAGTCTTTGGGGAAGGAGGAAAGAACAATTCCTGGATAGCTGACAATGATGGATCAGCAGGCCTTTTCAAGCTGAGAAGCTGTAGGAAAAAATTCTAACCCAGGTGGAGGCAATGGTAAGAGCAAAGGCAGAGCGCCAGTGCTGGGAGCTCCCAGAGAACAAGATTCCAGTTCTATTAAACTTTATTGATGCCCAATATTGTCAGGTGATGGAAGGATGAGATTTGTTATGGAAGTGGTAGAACAATATTCAATAGAAGGACTGATGCTGAAGTTGAAGCTCGAATAGCTAGGCCACCTGATGTGAAGTCAGCTCATTGGAAGAGACTCTGATGCTGGGAAATATTGTGGAAAGGAAGAGAAGGGGATGACAGGATGAGATGGTGGGATGGTATCACTGACCTAATGGACATGAATTTGAGGAAACTCCAGGAAATAGTAAAAGACAAGGAAGCCTGGCTTGCTGCTGTCCAAGTAATCACAAATAGTCAGATTTGACTTAGTAACTAAAAAATAGCAACATGAACATAGGATCCAGAAATGCTGCTCTTCAGTTGGGAGTGGAGAAAGATTTAGAAGCAAATGGAGACTGCTGAGTGCTGGTGCAAGTCCTTCAACTGCAAGCTAAGGAGCACAAGATTTTGAATGTGTTATCAAATGTTTAAATTAAAAAAAAAGTTTTCTGCAAGAGTGAGAGCTTTGACTGAATTTGTTATCTAGATTTTGTTGGGAAATGTGAAAGAGACCTGGAATAGACAGAGTCTACAAAAACTAGGTGAGCAGATCCTGGATGGCAGGCTCATGGTATATTTGGCACTAGGTAGAAAACGAATCCAGAGCAAAAGTCTCCCTTCTGGAGTGGACATGCCAATGTATGAGGTAGTTGAGGCGGATGACTTCTATGGTGTTTTGAGGCAACTGAGAAATGCATGATGGGTAGTTTTCTTTGGTCAATTCCTGCCTACAGTTAGACGACTTAAAGTTTCGTTACTTCATTTCATGGCTGGAATCATCCTTGGAAAAGAAAACAAGATCAGATCCACACATATTTCTTCATTAAACAGCAAGCATAGGAAGATTTATAAGGCAACTGCAGACGTTATAGTCATGAGGGACTGAATAGGGCAGCTCCATTTCAGAGGTTGAGATTGGACTGTGAAGTTTGCCATAGTAAAAGCTTCTTGTGCTACACTAGAGATGTGGGAAACTGTCAAGAGACCAAAAGATTTTACAACTCTCCTTGCAGTGTGACTTCCGACTATAAATAGTTGGCAAGAAATGGCTGACTGGTAAGGCTGAGGAAGGGAGTAATCTGAGCCAGTGTTTTAGCTCCTGTTGCAGCCCCAAAGCAGAAACATCAGCTCAGAGTTCTGTGTCATGGTTCAGAAATAGATGTTGTTTTGATTGACTCAATATGTAGTTTTGGGGATTGCAGCCATAACCTCCAAACAAAAAATTGCCCCTTCCAAGGAGGCAGAATAATTCCTATTTCATTCAGTGTCAGGAACTCTGAAACCTCTCTGGACCACTTGAATGCACACATGCAGTTGAAAAGGTGGAATTATCATCTTGACACCAATTTTCCAGATGAGGAAACTGAGGTAAAGGAGCTTAATGAAGGTTACACAGCTGAGCATGTGAAAAGCCAAGCACAAACCCAGTTCTTAAATTGTGTGTTTTTCCTCCAGACCCACTGCAGGTGGAGAGGGGTGATCTAGCAGTAACTATTTAGGCAGAAACAAGCAGTATTCAGGTTTAAACTGAAGAAAGTAAAGAAAACCACTACAACATTTAGGGAAGACCTGACCCCTTACGGTTATATGGTGGAGGTGACAAATACATTGAAGGGATTCGATCTGGTAGACAGAGTGCCTGAAGACCTATGGATGAAAGTTTACAGCATTGTAGAGGAGGTGGTGACCACAACTATCCCCAAGAAAAAGAAATGTGAGAAGTCAAATTGGTTGTCTGAGGAGTGCTTACAAAGAGGTGAGAAAAGAAGAGAAGCCAAAGTCAAACGAGAAAGGGTAAGATATACCCAATAGAGTGCAGACTTCCACAGGATAGCAACAACAGATAAGAAAATCTAGGAATAGACGAAAACAATGAATTTGGCAAGACTAGAGATCTCTTCAAGAACATTGGAGTTACCATAGTAACATTTCATGCAATGATGGACACAAAGAACAGAAAAGGCAAGGCCCTCTTAGAAGCAGGAGACATTAAGACAAGGTGGCAAGAATACACAGAAGAACTACACAAAAAGGTTTTAATGACCCAGATAAGCGTGATGTTGTGATCACTCAAGTAAAGCAAGACATCCTGGAGTATGAAGTCAAATGGCCCTTATGAAGCATTACTCAGAACAAGTTAGTGGAGGTGATGAAATTCCAGCTGAGCTGTTAAAACTCCTAAGAGATGTTGCAGTCAAGAGATGGCACTGCAATCAATATGTCAGCAAATTTGGAAAACTCAGCAGTGTTCACAGCCCTGGAAAAGGTCAGCTTTTATTCCAATCCCTAAGAATGGTAATTCCAAAAACTTTTCAAACTACCAAAAAATTGTGCTCATTTCATATGCTAGTAAATAATGCTCAAAATTCTTCAAGCTAAGCTTCAATAGTACATGATCTGAGATATTCCATATGTAGAAGCTGGAATTAGAAAAGGTGGAGGAACCAGAGGTCATATTGCCAATATCCATTGGGCCATACAGAGACTAAGGGAATTCCAGAAAAAACACCTACATCTGCTTCAGTGACTATGCTAAAGCCTTTCACGGTGTGGACCACAACCAACTGTGGAATACTATTAAAGTAGTGGGAGTCCCAGATCACTCCAAAATCACAATGGGCATTGACCACAGCCAGGAAATTAAAAGACACTTGTTCCTAGGATATAAAGCTATGACATACCTGGACAGTATATTTATAAGCAGAGGCATCACTTGGCTGACAAAGGTCTATATTGTCAGAGCCATGAGTTTTCCCAGTAGTCTCATACAGATGTGATATTATAGAATGGGTAGGATCTAAGAATTGGTGTTTTTGAATAGTGGTGTTGGAGAAGCATCTTGAGAGTCCCTTTTAGATCCAGGAAATAAAACCAGTCAATCCTAAAAGTAGTCAGTCTCTGACACCTGCTGTCCCAGATGAGGCCTCTGCTAAGGGTGTCCAGGTGAGAGGAACTACTGCTTTCACCCTAAAGTGCCTAACCATGGCAGCTTCAACCAAATGATTTATAGCACCACCCCTGGAGGAAGCTCAGAAAGGCTGAAGCCTCTGTGAACACCGTGTACCCCAATACATGAGTTACATTCACCCCAGCAGCATTGGAGGACAAGGAAGGGGCATTTGGGACCTTCAGGAGGAGGATGACTTAGGGATTCACAGGGGCCATCACTTGACAAGTGAGACTGGACAGGACACAGCAGATGCGTGCGGCAGAGAGCTGGTGACTGGGGTGTGGAGAGAAAAACAAACCCTTCCAGTATGATGGACTCAGACACAATCCCTGAAATAGAAGCCCACTGCCAATGTTAACCTGAGATGGGATGATTAGATTATTTTCATTACCCCTTATAATTTCTCTGAATGAAGTGGTGGTGGAGTCTGTGATGGAAGAGTCAAAAACTCTTCCCTGATCTAGACCAGCCCCCAGTCACTAGCTATGAGGCTATTTCTGCCCCCCGCCCCCTCGAGTCATGTGTTTCCTCAGGAAGCTGACAATCAAGTGTGCTGCTGAATCAGGGCCATGTGACCATGGAAAGCCAATCGAAGGATTCCATTGCCCAGCCAGAATTGTTGGTCTCCAGTTGACCCCATAGTACTGCCAAGATGTTTGGTCTCCAGTTGGCCTCATGGCACTGCCAGGATGGTTGGTCTCCAGTTGACCCCATGGCCCTGCCAGGATGGTTGTGCTCCAGTTAACCCCATGGCCCTGCCAGGATGGTTGGTCTCCAGTTGGACATGTGATCTGAGGTGGGCTATTCAGAGTATTCCATTGAAACCTGATGTTTCTGAGCTTTTTTCCTTATGGGCCAGATGACTTCAGGATATAAACCCTAGGGCAGGTAGCTCTGGATGCAGTCACTAGGTATAGATACCTTAGGTAAGAAAGCTGTCAGACTAAGACAACCAAAGAAGAGAGAGGGGAAATAGTGAGGATGAGAGATAAAACTGATGGCTTCTGATTTCTTGGGTCCAGTTACTGAGATCTTTGAATCTGTTTTTGTTCCTGTGTCCCAAATGCTCAGAATTGCTCCAATCAGTTGCCCCTTTCCTTCAAGCCAGTTGGAGTTGAGCTCTTCGCAATTGTCCCTCAACTTGGTACCAGATCCTTCCTGATCTTTATGCAACTCCTAGACACAAACAGAGGCACCTGTTTGTTTCAGCACCATTAAGAGTGAAACTTTTTATTCTTTACTGAGAATAGGGTTTGCAGAGCACCACATAAAATATTCAGCAGCATCCCTGAGCAGAAATGCCATAAGTGTGAGTGAGTATGTTTTGGAGCAGTCTTGTTCATTCCTAAACCAGTCCAAGCATTTACGCTGCTGAAGCCAGGCCAATCCTGTTATTTCCTCGATCAAAAACTGAGAAATACAGCCTCAGGAAGACGTCTCCCAGGACCCAGGTCTCTCGGGGGCCAATCATGTCTGTGCCTCCTTTAATGGCGCTACGGCAGCGCCCTCGATAATCCTGGGGGAGTCAGAGACACATATCAGTCAGCCTGAGCACTTACATGCGACTCCCCCCAGTATCCAGACTCAGCGCACTTCTTTGTTTTATTTCACTCTTTTGGTAAATATCAGGTAATTTTCTCAGCAGCTTCGAATGTGAGGGTTCATCCAAAACAAAAAGGCCTAAGACATGTGGTTGCCAGAAGAAAGGGTGTGGTGGAGGGGAGGTCAGGGAGCAGGGGATTATGAGATGCAAAGTAATATACAGAGGAATGATAAATAACAAAGTCCTACTGAGAGTGCCTGGAAATACATTCAATAGCCAGTGATAAACTGTAATTAGAAAGAATAACAAAAAGAATACATACACACACACACACACACACACACACACACATATATATATACATATGTTTGTACGTGTATAACTGAGTCAGTTTGCTGTGCAGCAGAACTTAAGGCAACACTGAAGATTAGTCATACTTCAATTCACATTTTTTCGAAACAAAACAAGAGTGTCCATAATTCTCTTCACACTCTCTGTTTCTTTGCTACTGATTCCTGGTTTTGTTTTTTCTAAAGATATTGCTGGTTCTTCTTCATCCCCACTATCTGTTCTTCATTAAAAACCTTCACTTTTGGATTCGAGGATAGGTGATTAACAATATTCTGAGTTTCAGGTAGACTATGAAGCATGTATCCTTGTCCCAAAGAAACCTCTCTCATCCCGACTGCCACTGAACATTGAGCAGATTTCCCTGTGCTATACAGTAACTCATTGCTGGTTATGCATTGTAGATACATTCATAGCAGTGCTCACAACACGTTCTTTAATTCTTCGCTCAGGCCCTCTGGAAAAGCTCCTTGCACCCACACTCACCCTCCTTGGCCACTCCAGGAATGGTAGGGTGAGTTACTCCCATGCTCCTTCCCCATCAGTCGGTCTGTACCCTTGGTCACCCCTAGTAAGTCCCCAGTGCCCCTTTGCAGAGCACCTTTGGTGCCATTTGCATGAAACCCAGGGTAGATTTGCCCAGAGACAAGCGGGCCCCCTTATTGATCTATGAGTCTGTGGGGTTAGAACTACTGAAATTCCCTCTCTTCCTCAAAGGCTTCTTTGAGCCCGTCAGATGGCTTTGAACTCCCACAGGGAGCCCTCCACACTGTGTCAGGGCTGTATGGTCACTGTGCACGCTTTATTCGACTTAGCATCCAACCTCCTCACAGAGGGGTTGCGTATCCCTGCTCACAAAGGGGGAACCTAGGCATAGCAAGGAAAAGATGCAGCAGAGACTAGGGTAACTATGTATTTTATCATCCACATCAGGAAAACTTCCAGAACAAAAGGGAGACTGTTAATCCCTAACGTGGGATAGCACACTGGGACTGTCCCCATCCATTCTCTTTGTCACGTGGGCTATTTCAGAGATTGCTAGAGTTGACTTGCCATGTTTATACATCTGGGGGTTCTGATTGAACTGAAATTCTCTGAGGGCTGAGTCCTTAGTGTTCCTCTCTCGTTGTGATTCATATCAAGCCAGCACGGGGTGGTGTCTCCACATCTATTTCAGGAAGATCAGTGTCCCAGAATGATCTTTACTCTCAAGTGGTTGGTTTTATGTGAAGCACTGGTCTAGCTACAGGGGCTCAGGAGCATCTGCCATGGCATGACATGGCTTGCAGAAGTCGCCTGCCTCCCTGAAAATCAGCTGCAGGGTTTCAGAAAGTTCCTATTTGAGAAGCAACCCTAAGGTTGCCCCCTCACCTTGCGGATGTAGTCTTCAGGTTTCACTGGGTAGCCGATGCCATTGATGGTGAATACAAGAGGGTGGAGTGAGTTGATGGTAAGACATGAAACATAATGCTGTTAGAGAGAGAGGCAGAGAGGTTGGCCCTGGAGGTCTGTGTAGGGGGGTGACTGGGAGTGACCCTGTGGCATGACCCTTCACCTCGGAACCCTGGCGCGTGGCGCCGATGAGCTTCTGAAAGTTAGTGACCAGATGTGTTGGGCCTCGGATCAACGATGTTCCGCTGTCCAAAGCAGCCTCACAGCCACGAGAACAACCAATAAGCTTTCCACCCATGGTGATGCTGAGAGACAGTGGGACAAAAGAGCATCAAGTTATCTCTGAGCCTTTCCAGAGCTGGTCCCTTCCCGATTGACTCCTCAACAGCCCTTCATCTCTTGCCCTGACTCTTTTCCTTTGCTCTCGACATGACAACTTCCTTGACTTCCTTGAATGCAATATTTGAACACACCAGGCTCTTTTGTACCTTGACACAACCTGGCCTTCCTTCCTAGATGTTCTCACTCCCCTTTGACAAGCAAATTTCTTCTCCTCTTCCGGATTCCAGCTTAAGTGTCACGGTTTCAGGGAAATCTTTTCCTTGATGTTTGTCAGTCTCCTGTCTTGGTCATTCTCTGTAGATGCACTAAAGTGACAATTCATCATGTCTTTGAGGCATTTCTTGTACATCTACATTCTCAGATGTGAGGGCAAGTTTTATTCTCATCACATCCCTAAAGTGCCTGGCCAACAGTGGATGCACAATGCTTGTCTGTTGAATGAGTGAATGAAGACTGTGAAAATAATAAATGATGACCATCCAGAGAGCTGTGTTTGGTGTCAAAAAAAAAAATGGGTCAAATACACAGTGAAGGGGGAGGTTCCCTGTGGCAGCAGATTCTCATGGAGTGGGGGAGACAAGCTGCCCTGGGAGAGGGTATCTCCAGCACTGCTCCTCACCCAGTTCAGACACTGATGCCCTGGCCACGTGATACCTGCGTAGCCCAGGGTGCCTCCAAAGGACAGGTCAGCATCTGTCTGAGGGTGTTACACAGAATCCCAGCCATTATTGCCCCTTGTTCTAAACCATTCCTAGGTCCCACCTTCCTGTCCTCTCAGTTACAGCACTTTCTCCACTGTGTGCCTAGGATAAACAGTAGGTAACTAGGTTAAGTTGGGTGTCTTTTATTATAAGTGGCTTTTAGATCTGAAGACTGTTTCAAACCTCTCCACTGCTGGCTAGCTTCTCCATAAGGAGATCAGTTTTCCCCATTTGTTAGGGCATTCCCTATTTTAAATTGACATTTATATGAACTGGGAGCTTCCTCAGTTTTGTGTAAACATGGACACTTGGTCATCTTTTCACACCTCTCTTCAGGCTGAGGCAATTCACTCTAATCCTTTTTTCACCACAACATAGGGTCCACTAACCATGTTCCCCACCTCACACTGAGGGGTGAAGCCATCCCCAAGCTGCACAGGCCTTTCTGGACCCTGAAATGGTCCCCGGACAGAGTCCTGGTCAGGAGGCCTGGGGAGATTATGAATCCATGGGTGGTTCCTGTGTTATGTATTTCTGTATTTGTGTGTGTATCTGTGTGTGGCTCTGAGAGTTTGCATGTGTGTCTGTCAGCCTATGCAATGTATGTCTGTGTGTTTTTTATGTATCTGTTTGTGTGTTTATATGTGCCTGCCTTTGTGTTTGCATGTGTCTCTGTGTCTGTATGTGTCATTGTGGATGGTGTGTATGTCACTTTGGTGTATGTCTGTGAGTGTGTTTTTGTGAGTCTGCCTTGTGTCCATGTACAAGTGTGGGAGCATCATTTGGGGTGACCCTCAGAGGGAGAAGCTTACCTGTTCATGTGTACATGCCACTCACTCCCTTGTATCACTGGTACCCAGTGGAGTGGTCCCTTGTAGTAGGCTCTGTCCACGCCACCCAACATCAGCACACTCCCTTTCTCCTTGTTTCTGTGGGAAGAGGGAAGAGGGTGATCCTTTGAGGACAGTAACAACAGCACTGTCAGAGCTGTGCTTTTCTGCCCATCGAGGCCCTAATACTGACCCTATTTACAGATGCAAAAATTGAGGCTATGAACAATTGTGAATGGAACCAACATCAGTTACTGGCTAAAGAGTGGCACAGAGGAGGGTAGAAGCTGGGCCACCTTCCCTGGGCTCCACCTACCCAGGCTTCTGAAGAGGCCCTGAACCTCCTGTGACCTGAGTGCTCAGAGATACCCTTAGAGGATGGATTGTAAGGCTTTGTTTTCCCCTTGTCTCAGGCCAGAAAAATCAAGGCCGGAAAGTGCTAAACGTGTGGGTTCAGGTTCAAACAGCATTGGCACAGCTAGCCTGTGGCCTGTGCTCTCCATAGGGCCCCACACTCAGCAGAGGACTTCAACTCTGTTCTCCCTGTCTTGAAATTCCCAATTCTTGTTGAAAAAGGAGTCCCATCCTTTCATTTTGGGTCCCACAAGTTTGTTTTGCACTGGCTCCTGCAAATTGTGTAGCTGGTCTGGGCTCCCAGTGAAATGTTAATGAGGAAAGAAAGATTTCCACTAACCTTCTCTTTCCTTCCATTTCAAAATCATCAGTAAATCTTGTTGCCTTTACTTCCAACTCACACCCTGATACCTTGCATTACTCTTCATCCGCCTCACCTCCTACATACACCAAACAGATCATGTTGAGCCCAAGAGCACGGTTGTGTTCCAATAAAACTTTCTTTATAACGGACAGTAGTGAAGCCAGGTGGTGCCCTGGGGCCATAGCTTTCCTGGGTTAGAATATCTCTCAGGACATTTCTGTATCAAGTGTTCTAAAATGTTCTTGCCACTGAAGCCTCTGAAGCTAATTTGGAGAGAAGGATTGTCCAGCTCAGACTTACTTGGTCAAGTAGAAGGCAAAGACAGGCTCAGAAATGGCACCTTGTTTCTTCAGATTGTCAAAGATGGGGATTGCTCTTATGGCTGACATATTGGTGAAGCTCAAACCCAAGACGCCATCAAAGGGTGACCCATCAAATCCATACACCTCGTGGCTTAGACCGAATGCTTGATCAGTACTTACAAGGTCCCCAATCTGAGGGAGAGAAGAGTGTTCCCATTTACAGATTTGTGAAGTGAGGCTAGGACTGAATAGGGGTGCACTGCCATTAGATCCCCAGAGAAACACCAAGGCTGGTCAGTGTCTTTGGTGGACCTCTGACGGTTAGACCAAGCTGATAAGAATTGAAGATTCATTTGTGAGTGATTGTGTATTTTAAAACATCTGCCCTTCCAAAAATATATTATCTGCTTGAGTCAAATTGGCTTCAGTCTTCTGTAGAGTTGGGACGACAAAAAGTCGGGACAGGACCTACTAGGGCCCCCTTCAGAACAGTATGAGTAGAGAGCAGACCAGTCTTCTCCTTAACATCACTATGACCTAATAACAGAAATGGACTGAATTCACTGTAATGTATTGTGGATTCAGCATCTGCCCAGGAAGGCAGAAGCTGAAAATAAAATCTTGATTGTACGGTTCTATGAAGGTACTGCCTGGGGAATTCACTTTTGGGATTATGTGTGTGTTTGTGTGTGTGTGTATGAGAGAAAGAGAATGAAAGATAGAGGATAACTACTCAGGTACTTTTGGGAAGGTAGGTCATAAGTTTTATTAGACTCTCAAATGCCCGTAGAGTGAGAACTCAGTTATCAGGCCCCTCTGACATCTCTGTGCTGCTTCTTTCCATCTTGGCTGTAAGAAGGACTTGCATGCCCCAGGATACCCAGTTCAGTTTGATTCTGCCCCCAAACACCCCACAGCAACTTCAGTCCTGAAAACCAGCCCAGCTCCACTTCTTACCACTTGTGTAACCTCTGCAAGGCCCTGGCTCTCTGCACCTCAGTTTCATCTTCTGCATAATGAGCTAATCAAAGTACCTGCCGTGTGGGGTTGTTGCAGGATTAAATCAGGTACTACTTGAAAGCGCCTGAAACATTTTGAGAATTTAAAGTGGGTGTTTTTCCCCCTCTTCTCACTCCAAGCAAAATGAACTTTAAACTGCTCATGGGCAGAGGAGCTGCAAGTCTACACCACGAGGCACTCTCTGGGTTAGCTAATCTGGTAGTTTGTATGTCACCACGGGTGCTGGGACAGGACCCTGTGGGCAGGAAGGCCAATCACTAGTGGAGTTAGTGTAGGACGGGTCCTGCCAGATGGTCCTAAATCTGCTTTGCAGCTGTGATCACTTCATTCCCAGTCCTGACTCAGCTTCTGTTTACACATTACCCGAACGGTGTCATAAGCAACATATCCCTTTAGTCTCCCAGTTCCATAGTTGATTTCAAAGGGCTGGGTTGTATTCCAGTAGGTGGAAGACTCCTGATACTTGAAGGTAATGTGTTTATCTGGAGAAACAAGAGATGTGTATCAGACAGTGGCACTGTCAGATGAGTCAGACACACTTTCAGATTAGTGTCAGATGCGTGTCAGGGGCCAGTGATGAAACAGGGGGTACCAGACAAGTAAAAGATAGGTGGGTAGGGGGTATCTGTACTCACAACTGGCACAAATGGAGCAAGAGACGGAGGGCACCCACAAGTCAGGAGAGCCTGTGTCAAATATAACCCGGAATTCCTGAGGAGGTGTTCCAATGGTGATGTTACCAACGTAGACGAGCTAAAGGGAACAGGAAGAGTGCGTTAGTGGAGATCTGCCTCCCCTCAATTTCCACACTGCTGCCTCCTTCTGGGTGTCACATGTCTGCTGAGATCACTTTCCAACCCCCATGCAACTCACAATCTTTCTCATAGAGGTGCCTGCATTTGATGTTTTTTTCCTGAACTACACACATGAAGGATATTAAATCTATGACCAGGAATAGAAGAAGTACCTCCTGCATTCGACGTCCAGAGTCATGACCATTGGACCCCCAGGGAAGTCCTGGTGCTTTCATTTGACAAGTTTTCAAGTCTCTCCCAACCCAACCTGAGCACCTTCATCTCAAGGAGGTCCTCTGTGATCAACACCACTCACTCCCTCTAAACTCAAACCACATCCAATCAATGCCACAGAGTTGACCCTTTCCTTTGACATGTATTTACTCTTTGCCTCTCTCCCAGGCTGACCTGGACATTCTTGAAAACAAAATGAGCCCCTTTTCTCTAGCTAATAAAATTAATCACAGTGTTAGGTTGTTATGGCATTACACGGAATATGGGTGCAGTACATTTTTACTGCTATGGTTCTTGCATCTGTGGAAGTTGAATTCCTCTGCCTGGCTATTCACAATAGGTTTACAGTTGGCTTTATCTTTGTGGCTCACACAATAAATTGTCTGCCTACAATGAAGGAGACCTGGGTTCGATCCCTGGGTCGAACACCCTTCAGAAGATCCTCTGGAGAAGGAAATGGCAACCCACTCCCATTTTCTTGCCTGGAAAACCCCATGGACAGAGGAGCCTGGTGGGCTACAGTTTATTGGGTCACAAAGAGTCAGACAGGACTGAGCGACTTCACTTTTCATCAGAGATGGCTCACCCTTTATCAGTAACTGAGTGGCTCACTTAGTTCAGAAAACAATCTCCCTCAAGCTAATGACACATTTTTGACTCCAAAATGGATGTTTACCTGCCACCTTGTCATTGCTGGTGGTCTGTGGTCACCGCAGACCAAGATTGGAGGATGAGAGTGCCTTCTCCTGAGGGAATGAGGTCCCTGTTACCCACAGTCCCTGCATTCTGCACGTTACCCAGCCTCAACATCTGATCTGCCACCTGCAGATGACCCACAGCGCTAGGCCACAACACCAGGGGGCACAAGGGAGCACCATCCTCCCAACACACTCACATCCGCGACGTTCTTCAACGGTACAGAAGTTATGTTTGAGTTATGAGTAGAAGTCTGGGGGAGTCTATAAGCATGTTCCTTCAGGAAGCTGTGCAGCAAGTTTTTTTCACTGAAGGTTTCACGCAGGATGCTCACTTTCGTTAGAGGTATTCTTTTACCAAGCATTTGGCATAGAAATCAAAGGAGAAACGACAGTTAGCTGTCATTAAGGTATAACAGTAATCTTTATGGCACTGTGTATTTTCCAATCATTTTGATAATCACCTTATTATCAAAATTTTACGTATATACCATGGAAAAGACATAGATTTGAAAATAGATTCTGTTCTGCAATCTTCGGTAAGCCATATGACCATGTTGGGTCTCAGTATCTCTCTTAGTAAAAATGAAGAATGTAATAATTCCCACCCACCAAGTAGAATATTTTGGGGATAATTGAAGTGATGGATATAAGGTACCTGATAAATAAGAAGTCTCTACAATGACAGCTATTAGCATTGCTGTTGCCTTCTCAAAGGATCCTTCTCATAGAAGCTCAAGGAAGGAGGTAGAAGGGGGATTCTTATCTCTTTCACAAAGGAGGAATTAGAAATGCAAGAGGTTTGTGAATTGGCTGTGATGTCACTGCTTGTCAGCTATAAAACAGTATATAGTAGCTCTTCCAATCTTTCTCCAATTTGAAAGGAAAGAAAGAGTTGAAATAAGATTTCAGGAGATAGGAAACAAGTTAGGGAAATTCAGAGGCTCGAGAAGGAAGGATGAGATAAATGAAAAATATAGAGAAAAGAAACCAACACAGAGAGAAATACACTCAGAGAGACTTCCAAAGAAATGGAGAGATAACTGAGAGTGATACAGAAATGTAGACAAATATATATACACACTGAAGTAGAGAGAGAAAAGAAGAAAAATTGGTTAAAATGTAGAAAAAGTGGTCCTCCCGAGTACCACATCTATATCTGCATTGACTGTGCACTGAACAATTGCAAGGAGTTCCATTCTCAATAGGTCATGAGATGACTGGACTCCAAGAGTGGTGCAACCATGCAAATCTACACCAAGACCCTTGCTACCTTCCTATAGCAAGGTACTTATGAATAAGGAAGAGTTGAACTTTCAGACCATCAGGGAAATATTCCATTTCCTTCTAAACCTGATCAGTGGGAGAATAATCAGATGAAAAGAGAAATTCAAAAAAGGAAGTTGATGTAGCTTACAATCTCAATACTTACATGACTATGCACTCTGAGAAGGCCACCAGTCCGAGGAGCACAATCCACTTCATGCTTCTTTCCTGGCTCCAAGTACTCAGGGACATTCAGGGTCTTAGCATGTAGTGTTGACCGGGAACCCCTAGTTATATATGCTCTGACATGCGCTAATATTCCCCTTTAGGCCACTAGTACATCTGATAAGAACACAAAGCTCTTGATAAATTCTTTACCTCCATCATTGTGCTTGGCGATGGGACTTTGAAGCTTCTCAGAATGCAGAGAATTGAATTGTAATGTCTTCCTTGAAGCTTGGTTGGAAAATCAAACTGATCTGCGTGGACATCTAAGAAGATGGAGAAGGTTGCCTACTTGGAGAAAACAACTGATAAGAACATCATAAAAATGGATACTAGGGGCTAGACATTCTTGGTATTACATCTTGGTATCACATCATCCTCCTAGCCACTTCATGAGATATGCATTGTTGTCTTTGTAGGAGAATAGATTGCTAGGAGGATAAGTTGTCAAAAGGCAAAGTGAAGACTTTAGGGACAGCCCAGGGACTCACAACTGGCTTTATGTAGTGGGTCTAGTGGCAGCGATCAGGGGCACCTATCATGCCTTCTGCATCAAAGATTTAGGGCAGAGCAGAACTTGAGTTGCTTGGTTTCAGTATTGGAAGAAATGTCATATGCATTCACAAGATATTGTATATCATCCTGTACAAGGAACAATTGTTTAATGGGTTCTGGGTTAGTGTCTTCAAAGTCAAAACTGATTTAAGACAAAAATAGTGTTCATCTTACTCGAGCTAGCAGCCTAGTTCTCACAAATTCATGGCCCCAGGAGGCCAGAAAAATTATACTAGGACTAGGTGGCCATGTTGAACCCAGGGTAGCACAGGCCTTACCACGGGGAGCAGCCATTCTTCCTCTTCACCCATGCTGAAAAGCAGGTTATTTGGCCATGTTTTGAGGTCAGAAGTCTGAATATTTATGTACAATCCACTGATTTTAATGATAGCAACTTTTTTTTCCCTGAAAAAACAGTGGGAATGAAATCTCCACAGTGATGTGTTGGAATCAGCCTTCAGTCTCTGCAGGTTTTTAATTCTGAGCTAGAGTTGGGAGTGCGGTGGGGAAAGAAGGTATTTACTTCACGTTGCATGGTTTACAAAGAGACTGAATGCATACTAAACATGTTTGTTTCCTTTCTATTTATAAGCAAAAATCATCAGGAACATAAAAACAAACACATTTAAGAGCTGAAGATAAATGGATATATTTCTGCTATAATTTCCCCATAGACTCTGTGCCACGAAACATTTTGGCTGCCAAATCAAACATACAACAAAATAATTTTGAAATGTCTTACCAATAAAAGACTAAACAACTGTTACAGTCAAAGTAAAGACAATCATGTTTAATGACTCATCCAGAAGTCTGTTCTTGCATGAGCAGGCTTGGCCCTTGAATCCAACAGAAGCTTCTCCTGATTGCCAGGTATGTATACATTTGGCACTGTGTCTTAATCCTCGTTTTTGCGTATTTCCTAAATTCAGTTTTTTTGGTTAAATTCCAAGAGGGGGAATATGACATTATCTGACAAATGACACACATATATATCTTTTGAACTCTGGTGTTGGAAAAAACTCTTGAGAGCCCCTTGGAATGCGGAGAAATCAAACCTGTCCATCCTAAAGGACATCAGCCCTGAATATTCAATGGAAGGAATGATGCTGAAGCTGAGGCTCCAATTATTTGGTTACCTGATGGGAAGAACCAACTCATTGGGAAAAACCCTGATTTTAGGAACAATTGAATGCAGAGGGGAAGGGGAAGACAGAGGATGAGATGGTTGGATGGCATCCCCAAATCAACGGACATGAACTTGACCATCCTCCAGGAGTTCGTGATGGATAGGGATGCTAGGCATGCTGCAGTCCTTGGTGATGCAAAGAGTTGGACAGGACTGAGGACTGAACTGAACAAATAGAAAATAAACACTAATAAATCTAACTGTATCAAGTTGGTGACGAGCTGAACATAACAAAGGATTAATTATATTATTTTAAAATTCAGAATTGTGACTCTACATTCAGAGTGGAATACCTTCTTAGGAAAAACTAAAATACTGCCCATCCAAAACAAAACCAAAGAAAACCAAAAAAAAACAAAACAAAAAACAAAAAACAAAACAAAGCAGAGAAATCTGAAACTATGTTCAACAACTTGTTGTTCCTGATTTTGTTTCTATTATTGAGACAGAATCATATGTATCTTTAAAGGTAAAAGCAAGTCAATAATTAAAACTAATGTTGTCCTGAAGCATGACTTCAGTAGTTAGTAAAAGGGATTCACACATAATATAAATAGCTTTGTTTAAAACCCTGCTGTCTTAAATCTTGAACCAAAAGCATAAGTTTGTACTAACTAATTATATTCATTTTTATTTAGTATTCAAGGAAAATGTATACTTCCTACCCTGACCACTATAAAGTTTAGAAGCAATGACAACTTGATAAGAATGACTATTCTGAGGTCTAATCTGTAGCTTCTAAATGCATTTCCCACCAGGAAATCCATGGATTCTTAAAGAGATGGCTGATTTCAGGACTGGGTCAAGAAATGCACAAAATAATCCTGGGAATCTTGAAGAACCAGAAAGCTGAGGGACTTCAAAGACCAGAGTGGCCTAGACAGAAACTTTAGGAATCCAAATGAAAAGACCAAAAATGTACCAGTTTGTTTGGTAGAGTGATGTTTCTGCTTCTCAGCATACTGTTTGTGTTTGCCATAGCTTTCCTGCCAGAGGCAAACGTCTCCTTATTCATGGCTGCAATCAGCATCCACAGTGATTTTAGAGGCCAAGAAGAGGAAAAATGTCACTGGTTCCACCTTTCCCCCTTCTGTTTGCCATGAAGGATGGGCCTGGATCCCATAATCTTAGCTTTTTAGTATTTAATTTTAAGCTAGCCGAATGTGTCCAGATGTTAGTAGGGAAAATCTAATTTGTCACTGTGATAGATTGGTAGGGCACGAACTCACCACTTGAGTGCTGAGAAAGGAAAATAATCATCGATATTTAGGATATTTTTGTTTCTATTAAGGATATATTTGTTTCTATATGTTAGGTAACTATAAACATTTTCAGGAAAAGAAGCTAGACTGCCCCTTCTGGGAGTGATGAGAGAGTGATGAGGAGCAGCTGTAATACTGGGGAAGCCTCACTCACTGGCCTGCAACGCATTTCCTGCTGTGAAGGTCTGATTCCTAATAGACCAAAGACTGGTACTGGTCCTAGACCACTGTGCTGGTGTTACGGACTCCTGCTCTAAACCTGGTAGTGGGACATTCTGCAAGACAAACCACCTTGCATTCTCCTAGTTTATGAACAAATAATTGGCATTAAAATTGGCAGAGAAACAGTTATTTAGTATTAAGGAGAACAACCAAGTGTAATATGTGGATACTTTGTTTCAATAAACTGTGAAAAGGTATCTGATTGTTGAGAATCAAAGAAATTTGCACATGGACTGGATATTAGATGTGAATTTTTTGTGGGGAAAACAAGAGCATTTTTTTTTCACATCATATCATTTTATCCCAAATACTCGTTATGTATATTTTGTGAAATGTTCATCTCATCCCTAAAATACTTCAGAATAAAAAATGAACAAGGAGTAAAAAAGAGAATTATATGAGGGTCTGTTTTGATTTAAAAAGTGATTAGCATAACTGCTATGGATGAAAAGTGTCTACCCGTGCCTGCCAATGTGATGGTATTCAGAAGTAGGGCCTTTGGGAGTTACGCAAGTTGACATGAGATTTTGATGGTGGTCCCTCATGAGTGTATTAGCCTCTCCTTCATTTTCTCTCTTATTCTACCTCTTCTTCCTTCAGTTCCCCCACTACATGTGAGAACACAGCAAGAAGAGAAAGATCTGATGCAAGTCAAGAATGTCATCACCAGGAATTCAATTGTCCACTACCTCCATCTTGCTGTTTCCAGTCTATGACAACCTGTGAGATGAAGAGATTAGTTTTGTAGTTATGGATGGCGAATGATGAAATATAGGGTTCATGAAACTCTTCTTTCTTATATTTGTTATGTTTGAAATCATTTTATAGTAACACAATTATAGAATGTCCATTTTGAAGTTTTTGTCTTAGTGATACCCTGAGGGGCCCAGACAGCAGATTCGGACAGGTCCCCAATGAGGGGGTGATTTGAGAACCTCTTACTCCTTAAATTTATTTATCTTAATTAGAGGATAATTACTTTAGCATATTGTAATGGAACTAGGACAAATACTATCACAATTTACATGGAAAGTTTAAATTGGAAGTCGGATATGGTCATTTTTACCTTTTGGATGCTGGATAGTTTTCAAATTTTTATGTATTTTTCCTGGCACTCTGCACAAGCATTTTCAATTTCTGGAAAACAATTGTACTTTTTGAAGGCTTGCTGTTCAGTTTTTTAAGCTGAGCTAAGATCAGGCTTTAGACTAGGTTTGTTATTCACCATTAGCAAGGCAATAGCATCTTCAGGGCCCTACTGATGTCATAGGAATTATGAGTAATTTCCACTCTGGTTGGGGGGGGGCACAATTAGACTTGGATCAATTTGAGGCTCAAGGATTGTTCTCTATACCCTGACCAGTACTATCAACCCTCCACTGAAAACTGAAGGAGAATCACCTGTACACTCCCAACTCCTGTGAACTCTATCTAGCATCTCAAATCTCTCTTCATGGAAAGACTGTTTGTTTCTGCCTAGATACCCCCTCCACGTATGTGTTGGAAACTATTTCCAGAGTTGAGGTAATTGTAGAACTCAGCTTGCTTGGTCCACCACTCAGGAATCGATTCTCTGCTGCCTGATGTTTAATGTAAAAAACCTATTCTTTCACTAATCTTCTCTACTTTGTAGTTGTTGGAAACAGCAGGATAAACGTGTCCTTTGCTCCTCTATGTCTACCAAAATAAAGGTCCCCCTGCAATGAGAACTCACTGAATGCCTTGTGAATGCCAGGCACTGACTTCTGTGCATGGGTACAGATTTGATTGGGGATATGTGTTGGGGCCTTCGGGAGCCCCAGTCTTGCTGGAGAAACATGCCAATTACAAATAGTATTTGCTATGGGGTATGTTCAGTTCAGTTAAGTTTCTCAATCATGTCTGACTCTTTGGAACCTCATGGACTGCCACACGCCAGGCCTTCCTGTCCTTCACCAAATCCTGAAGCTTGCTCAAACTCATGTCCATCGAGTCAGTTTTGAGATCCTACCATCTCATTCTCTACTGTCCTCCTCTCTCCTGCCTTCAATCTTTTCCAGCAACAGGGTCTCTTCTTTTTTTTTTTTTTTATTGTTTTTGCCATACAATGTCATGATATCACCATGGGTTTACATATGCTTCCCCTCCACAACTCCCCTCCCTCCTCCCTCCCCCTCGGGAAATCTCGCTGCACCAGCCCCGAGCATCAATCCTGGGCTGGCGATTGAGTACACATATGATAATTAACTTGTTTCAATGTCCTTCTCCCATATCATCCCACCCTTACCCTCATCCACAAAGTCCACAAGTCTCTTCTATACATCTGCGTTCCTTTTGCTGTCTCGCATGTTGGGTTCTGGTTACCGTCTTTCTAAATTCCATATATATGTGTTAATATACTGTATTGTTGTTTTTGCTTCTGGCTTACTTCACTCTGGATAATGGGCTCCAGTTTCGTCCATCTGAGTAGAATTGCTTCAAATGAATTTTTTTTAATGCTGAGTAATATTCCATTGTGTATATGTACCACAGCTTTCTTATCCATTCGTCAGTTGATGGACATCTAGGTTGCTTCCATGTCCTGGCTATTGTAAACAATGCAGCGATGAACAATGGGGTACACGTGGCTCTTTCAGTTCTGGTTTCCTCTGTGTATATGCCCAGCAGTGGGATTGCTAGGTCATATGGCAGGACTATTTGCAGCTTTTTAAGGAACCTCCACACTGTTTTCCTTAGTGGCTGTACTAGTTTGCATTCCCACCAACAGTGTAAGAGGGTTCAACAGGGTCTCTTCTAATGAGTCAGTTCTTCACATCAGTTGGCCAAAGTATTGGAACTTCAGGTTCAGCATCAGTCTTTCCAATGAATATTCAGGATTGATTTCCTTTGGGATTGACTGGTTGGATCTCCTTGCAGTCCCAGGGACTCCCAAAGATCTTGTCCAATATCACAGTTCAAATCCATGAATTCTTCATCTCCCACCAATCTTTATGGTCCAGACCTTACATCCATACATGACAACTGGAAAAATCATAGCTTTGCTTATTCTGAACTTTCTCAGCAAAGTAATGTCTATGCTTCTAAAAATGCTGTCTAGATTTGTCATACCTTTTCTTCAAATGAGCAAGAAGCTTTTAATTTCATGGCTGCAGTCATCACCTGCAGTGATTTTGGAGCCCCCCAAAATAAAATCTCTCACTGTTTCCCTTTTTTCCCCATCTATTTGCCGTGACGTGATGGGACCAAATGTCATGACCTTCATTTTCTTAATGTGCAGTTTAAGCCAGATGTTGCACTCTCCTCTTTCACTTTCATCAAGAGGCTCTTTAGTTCCTCTTCATTTTCTGCCATGAAGATGATGTCATTTGCATATCAGAGGCTATAGATATTTCTCCCAGCAATCTTGATTCTAGTTTGTGTTTCATTCAGTTGGGCATTTCTCATGATATACTCTGCATATAAATTAAATAAGGAGAATGACATTAAACAGCCTTGACATACTCCTTTCCTAATTTGGAATCAGTCTGTCGTTCCATGTTCATTTCTAACTGTTGCTTCTTGACCTACTTACAGATTTCTCAGATGGCATTACTGACTTGATGAACATGAGTTTGAGCAAGCTCTGGGAGTTGGTAATGGACACAGAAGCCTGGCATGCTGCACTCCTTGATATAACAAAGACTTGGGCATGTCTGAGACTCAACTGAACTGATGCACAAGGGAGAATCAGGGAGCAGGAAGAAATCTTTGGGGAAGGAGGAAGAAACAATTCCTGGATAGCTGACAGTGATGGGCCGGCAGGCCATTTCAAGCTGGATAGGCTGTAGGGAAGCAATTCTAGGCCAGGTGGAGAGAATGATAAGAGAAAGGCAGGGTAGCAGTGCTAGGATTTCCCAGAGGACAATATCCCTCTTCTATTACATTTAATCAGTGTTCAATATTGTTAGGTGATTGGAAACATGAGTTGTTTTTTATTTATTTTTAGTGTTTTGAAAGTGGCAGAGCAATATTCAATGGAAGGACTGATGCTGAGGATCAAGCTCCAACATTTTGGCCAACTAATGGGACGAGAGAGCTCATCTGAAGAGACCCTGATGCTGGGAAAAACTTTGGGCAGAAGGAGAGGGGTCAAAAGGATGAGATGGTGAAATGGCATCATCGAGTCAATGGACATGAGTTTGAGGAAACTCTAGAAAATAGTGAAAGACAGGGAAGCCTGTATTGCTGCTGTACATGTAATCACAAAGAGTCAGACATAACTTTGCAACTGAATAAGACCAATAAGAACAGAGGGTCCAGACTAGCATGTGGCCCGGGTGCGAGTGGAGAAAGACTCAGGTGGAACGGGAGGCTTCCCATCGTCTGGTGCAGGTCCTTGAATTCAAGGCAAGGAGCACAAGATTTTGAATGTGTAACCAAACATTCTTTTCTTAAAAAGCAAAACACTGTTTTCTGCAGGAGTGATAGCTTTGACAGAGTTTGTGTTCTAGATTTTATGGAGGGATGTGGAATGGTCTGAGTCTGCAAAAACCAGGTAACCAGGTTCTGGAGGTCCAGGCTCGAGGTAGACATTCTGCACTAGGTGGAAAACGAATCCAGAGGAAAAGTGTCCCATCTGGAGTGTACTTGCCAATGTAACAGATTGTTGTGGCAGGCAGATCACTTCAATATTTTTTTGAGGTAAGTGAGAAATGCAGGATTGGTGGGTGCTTTTGTCAATTTCTGTGGGTAGTTAGATGACTAAATGTCTGGTTAATTCTTTGCATAGTTGGAATGGTGCTTGGGAAAGAAAACTAGACCAGGTCCAAACACATCTCCTCATTGAATAGTAGACATAGGAAGGCTTCTAAGGCAACTGTAGATATTTTACACATGAGGAGCCATATGGGGACAGTTTCATTTAGCAGCTTGAGATTGGGCTGCACAGGTCGCCATAGTTGTTGCTATGACAAGGAGTCGTAGCAGCAACTTGTCGCTTCACTGGAGATGTGGGAAACCAGTAACAGACCAAAAGCCTCCCAACTCTCCTTGCAGTGTGATTTCAGACTATAATTAGATGGCGAGGAAAGGCTGATTGATAAGGCTGAAGAAGGAAGTAAACTGAGCCAGTAATCCTTAGCTTTTGTTGGAGCCCAGAAAACAGAAGCATCAGCTCAGTCAGAGTGTGTGTCAAGGTTCAGAAATAAAGGTCTTTTGGTGTAAATCTATATTTAGCCTTGGGGATGGCAGCCATAACCTCGAAACAGAAAATGTCCTTCTCTCCAGGTGGCAGAATAATTTATATTTGTTCCAGACTCAAGAACCCAGAAAGCCCTCTCAGGGCCACTTGTTCTTTGCAGGCTCACATGCAATCTAAAAGGTGGAATTATCATGGTGCCCATTTTCCAGATGAGAAAACTGAGGTTAAGGGACTTGATCAAGGTCACACAGCTAAGCATGTGAAATGTCAAGAACAAACCTAGGGTAACAGTCCCCGATTTGTGTGTTTTTTCTCCATCCCCACTGGGAGTGGTGGCTGGTAATCTGGCACTCGTGCTTAGGCAGAAGCAAGCAATATTCAGGCTTCAATTGAAGAAAATAAGGAAAACCACTAGAACTTTAAGCTATGACCTAAGTCAAATCCCTTATGATTATACAGTGGAGATGAAGAAGAGATTCAGGGGATTAGGTCTAGTAGCCTGAAGAACTATGGATGGAGGTTTGTAACATTTTAGGGGAACTGGTCACCAAAACCACACCCAGAAATACCAATGTGAGAAGGCAAGATGGTTGCCTGAGGAGGCCTTGCAAATAGCTGAGAAAATAAGAGACGTGACTAGCAAAGGAGAAATGGAAGGATATACCCAATGGAATGCAGACTTCCAGAGAATATCAAGGAGAGATAAGAAAGCCTTCATAAGTGAACAGCACAAGAATTAGAGGAAAATAATAGAATTTTAAAGAGTATTGATCTCTTCAGGAAGACTGGAGATACCATAGGAACACTTCATGCAAAGATGGGCACAATAAAGGACAGAAAAGTCAAAGACCTAACAGAGGCAGATGAGATTAAGAAGAGGTGGCAAGAATGCACAGAAGAACTATACGAAAACAGTCATAATGACCCAGATAGGGATGATGCTGGGGTCACTCATGTAAAGACAGACGTACTGGAGCATGACATCAAGTGGGCCTTAGGAAACATCACTACAAACAAAGCTAGTGGATGTGATGGTATTCAAGCTGTGCTGTTTAAAAGTCCTAACGAATGAGGCTTAAAAGTGTTGCATTCAATATGGCAGCAAATTTGGAAAACTCAGCAGTGGCCACAGTGCTGGAAAATGTCATTTTTCATTCCAATCCCAAAGAAAGACAATTCCAAAGAATGTTCAACCTATCATGCAATTGCGTGCATCTCACTTGCTAAGAGTTAATGCTCAAAATCCTTCAGGCTAAGCTTCAACAGTACATGATTTGAGAACTTCCAGATGTACAAACGGATTTGAGAAACCAGAGATCAAACTGCCAACATCCTTTGGATCATAGAGAAAGCAAGGGAATTCCAGAAACATATATACATCTGCTTCACTTAATATGCTAAAGCCTTTCACTGTGTGGACCACAACAAACTGTAGGAAATTCTTAAGGATATAAGAGTAGCAGACCACCTTACCTGTCTCCTGAAAAGTCTGTATGTAGATCAAAAAGCAGCAGTTAGAATCAGACACGGAACAACTGAAAAATTTAAAATTGAGAATGGAGTGTGACAAGGTATACATTGGCACTCTGGTTATTTAACTTATATGTAGGATATGTCATTCGATAGGACTGTATATATCCCAAGCTGGAATCAAGATTGCTGGGAGAAATATCAACATCCACAGATATAAAGATGACACCATCCTGATGGCAGAAAACAAAGAAGAGCTGAAGAGCCTTTTGATGAAGAGAGGAGATGCAAAAACTGGCTTAAAACTCAACATTCAAAAAACTAAGATCATGGCCTCCAACCCCAATACTTCATTGCATTCAGATGAGGGAAAATTGGAAACAGTGGCAGATTTTATTTCCTCTGGCTCCAAAATCACTATGGACCTTGACTACAGTCACAAACTCAAAGACACTTGCTCCTTGGAAGGAAGAAAAGCTATGAAAAAGCTGGACAGTGTATTAAAAAGCAGAGTCTCACTTTGCTACAGAGGTCTGTAGTTTCAAAACTATGGTTTTTCCAGTAACCATGTACAGATGTGAGATCTGGACCATAAGGAAGTGTAAATGCCAAAAAAATGAGCTTTTTAACTGTGGAGGACTGGGAATTGGGGATACAGTGGAATGATAAACAATAAAGTCCTACTGTAGAGCGTAGGGAAATACATTCAATATCCATTGATAAACCACATGAAAAAGAATAAGATAAATAATATATATTTTTATGTGTATATCTGAGTCACATTGCTGTGAGGCAGAACCTAAGGCAACACTGAAGATCAGCCTCACTTCCATACAGATTTTAGAATAGAACAAGCGTATCCAGAGATCTCCTCACTCCCTGTTTCTTTCCTTCTGATTCATGCTTCTTGTTTTCTCTGCAGAGAATGACAGTTCTCCTCCTACTTCCCCACAATCTGTACTTCATTAAAAAGGTTTATTTTTTTATTGGAGTATAGCTGATTAACAATATTATAAGATTTAGGAGGGCAGTAAAAGGACTCAGCTGTATGTGTCCATGTATCCTGGTCCCAAAGATACCCTCCCATCCAGGCTGTCATATGACTGAGCGGAGTCCCCTGTGCTACACAGGAACTCGTTGTTGGTTATCCACCTTAAATACAGCAGTGCCCACAACACGTTCTTGAAGGCTTAACTCAGGAACTCTGGGAATCCGCCTTTGGCCCACACTCACCCTCTTGGCCACGCCATGCTTGGTTGGAAATGTACTCTGGGTCTCCATCCGCACCTGTCAGTCTGTAGCCCCCATCACCCCTACTTAATCCCCAGGGCCCCAATGCATGACAATGGAGATGCCATTTCCATGCAATCCAAGGCAGTTTTGCCTAGAACCAAGCAACCCTCCTTATGGCTCCATGAGGTTATGGTTTTAGAATTCCTGAAATTCCCTCTCTTCCTCAAAGTCTCCTTTGAGCCCATCAGCCTGCTCTGAACTCCCTCAGGGAGCTGACATGAAGCCTCCACCCTGTGCCGGGGCTGAGAAGTCACTGTGCATGCTTTATTCACTTTAGCATCCAACCTCCCCACAGAGGGGTCAGGCACCCCAAATCACAAAGGGGCACCTGGCCAGAGAAAGGGGAATATGCAGCCAAGAACTGTGTAATTTATCATCCAAACCAGGAAAATTGTGAGAAGGAAAGGGAGGCTGTTAATCCTTATGGTGGGTCATCACACTGGGACTGTCCCCAGCCATTCTCCTTGTCTCATGGCCTATTTCAGTGACTGCTAGAGCTGACTATCTGTGTTCTTGCATCTGAGGGTTCAGATTGAACTGAAGGTCTTTGAGGACTGAAGACCTTAGTGTTCCTCTCTCCTTGTGACTCTCACCAGGCCAGCATGGTGTGCTGTCTCCACATTTATTTCAAGATGACCAGTGTCCCAGATGGCCCTTTACTTTCAAGTGGTTGGTTCTGTGGGAGGCTCTGGCCCATCCACAGGAGCTCTGGGGATCAGAAACAACTGAAATGGTTTGACCTGGCCTGCAGAGGGCACTCCCTCCACAGCAGCAACCCAAGTGTTCCTGCAAGTTCCTATCTGAGAACCAATCCTCAGGGTTGTCCCTTGACCTTGAGGATATAGGCTCGAGCTGAAACTAGGTAGTTGACACTGTTGATGGTGAAGATAAGAGAGGGCATGGTGTTGACAGCAAAACATGAAATGTATTGCTGTTAGAGAGAGGGGGAGAGAGGTTGGCCCTGGAAATCCTTGTTGTGTGAGGAGACTGGGAGTGACGCTGGGGCATGAACCTTCACCTCAGAACCCTGTGGTGTGGTGCCTATGAGCTTCTAGATGTCATTGACTGGTCTTCTTGAGCCAAGGATTAGTGATGTCCCAGTGTCCAAAGGGCCTTGCAACTGTGAAAACAGGCAATAACCTTTCTTTTCATGGAGATGCTAAGAGACAGTACAAGAAAGTGGGCATCAAGGTCACTCTGAGTCTCCCCAGAGTGCTCCCCTCCTGACTGTCTCCAAAACCGCCATTTGTCTCTTGCCCTCTTTTCCTTTGCTCTAGACACGGCCCCTCCCTTGACATCCTTTAATGCAACACTTGAATACTTATCAGGCTATTTCACACCTGAGACAAGCTTGTCTTCCTGCCTAGAAGGGTCCCCCCTGGTCAGAACTAGCAAATTTCTTCTCATTTTCCAGATTCCAGC
>ML664092.1:0-10030 GCA_007570785.1 Antilocapra americana
TCACATCCGCTCTTTATGACGTCACACCGCTACATTTACCACATCACATCCAATGTACTCATGACGTCACCCGCAATGTATCTGAAGTTACATCAAAGCTATATGAAATCACATCTTCTATACTTGTGATAATGCATCAATCTGAGCCAGCCAACGCACTGTATAGGTTAGATGACAAGTACCTTATGTATGACCTAGTGCCCAATATATCTTGCCGTCATATGGGCTCTTTATGACATCATATCCATTCATTCTCACATCACACCACTGTATATATGACATCACTTGCAGTGTATTCATGCCATCACACCCACTATATGTGAAGTCCCATCAACTGTATATTGCATCACATCTTCTATACAAATAACAGCACATCCCATACCTGTGTCATCACACTGGGCATATGTATGACATGACATGCACTAGATTCGACATCACTTTCACTATTTATGACATTAAATCACAGTATTTATGATTTTGCACCCACTCGACTGTATCATCACAACCATTCTCTCGATGATATCGCACACATTGCATGTATGCATATGATATCCAACATAGGTATGACATCATACATAGGATATGGGTTTCCCTACCCATTCTCTTGGACATCACACACACTATATCTGACATCACTTCCACTGTATCAGTGACATTCCACCCACTGTACAGATGATATCACACCCACTCTATGCCCATCACACCCAGTACCTGCATGACGTCATATGCTCTCTATGACGTCATATCCCCTCTTTATGACATCACACCCCAGTGTTTCAAGCATCACATCAGGTGTACTCATGATATCACCCCCACTCTTAGGACTCCATGTCCACGGTATGACTTCACATCCACTGTAATCATGACGTCACACCCACTCTATATGATGTATCATCCAATTTATGACATCACATCCAAGCTGCGTGTGAAATCACAGGCAATTTTTCTGGGACATCACACTCACTATGTCTATGACGTTATATCCACTAATGATACATCAAGAGCCCTGTGTGGATGACAGCACAACCACACTATCTGACATCACTCACACACTCTATCTGACATGATCTCCACTGTATCCTTTCATCAAACCGCTATACGTATGACATCACACCCTCTATGTGTGTGATGTCCCACGTAATCTATATGCCATCGCATCCCCTCTTTATGACGTAATACCACTACATTTATGACATCACATCCACTGTACTCATGACGTCACCCACAATGTATCTGAAGTCACATCAAAGCTATATGAAATCAGATCTTCTGTACTTGTGACACTGCATCAATCTGAGACATCCAACCCACTGTATAGGTTAGATGACAATACCTTATTTATGACATCCTGCCCAATATATCTATGCCGTCATATGGGCTCTTTATTACATCATATCCACTCATTCTCACATCACACCACTGTATTTATGACATCAGTTGCACTGTATTCATGCCATCACACCCACTTTATGTGAAGTCCCATCAACTGTATATGACATCACAACTTCTATACAAATAACAGCACATCCCATACCTGTGTCATCACACTGGGCATATGTATGACATCACATGCACTAGATTCAACATCACATTCACTATTTATGACATTAAGTCACAGTATTTATGACATTGCACCCACTGGACTGCGTCATCAAACCTTTCTCTCGATGATATCACACACATTGCATGTATGCATACCATATCCAACATAGGTATGACATCGTACGCAGTATATGGGTTTCCCTACCCATGCTCTTGGACATCACACACACTATATCTGACATCGCTTCCACTGTATCAGTGACAATCCACCCACTATACAGATGATATCACACCCACTCTATGCCCATCACACCCAGTACCTGCATGATGTCATATGCTCTCTATGACGTCATATCCCCTCTTTACGACATCACACCTCAGTATTTCAAACATGAAATCTGGTGTATTCATGATATCACACCCACTCTTACGACTCCATGTACATGGAGTGACATCACAGCCACTGTAATCATGACGTCACACAAACTCTATATGATGTCTCATCCACATTATGACATCACATCCAAGCTGAGTGTGAAATCACAGGCAATTTATCTGTGACATCACACTCACTATGTCTATGACATTATATCCAATAATGAGACATCAGGAGCACTGTGGGGATGACAGCACAACCACTCCCTCTGACATCAGAAACACTCTATCTGACATGATGTCCACTGTATCCTTTCATCAAAACTGCTATACGTATGACATCACACCCTCTATGTGTATGATGTCCCACGTACTCTATATGCCATCACATCCCCTCTTTATGATGTCACACCGCTACATTTAGGACATCACACCCAAAGTACTCATGACGATACCCATAATGTATATGAAGTCACATCAAAGCTATATGAAATCAGATCTTCTCTACTTGTGATACTGCATCAATCTGAGTCATCCAACCCACTGTATAGGTTAGATGACAAGTACCTTATGTATGACATCCTGCCCAATATATCTATGCCGTCATATGGGCTCTTTATGACATCATATCCACACATTCTCACATCCCACCATACTATTTATGACATCACTTGCACTGTATTCATGCCATCACACCCACTTTATGGGAAGCCCCATCAACTGTATATGACATCACATCTTCTATACAAATATCAGCACATCGCATACCTGTGTCATCACACTGGGCATATGTATGACATCACATGCACTAGACTCGACATCACATTCACTATTTATGACATTAAGTCACAGTATTTATGACATTGCACCCACTCGACTGCATCACCACAACCTTTCTCTCGATGATTTCACACACAGTACATGTATGCATATCATATCCAACATAGGTATGTCATCATATGCAGTATATGCGTTTCCGTACCCATTCTCTTGGACATCACACACACTATATCTGACATCGCTTCCACTGTATCAGTGTCATTCCACCAACTGTTCACATGATATCACACCCACTCTATGTCCATTACCCCCAGTACCTGTATGACGTCATCTGCACTGTAGGACGTTATATCCCGTCTTTATGACATCCCACCCCAATGTTTCAAACATGAAAACAGGTGTATTCATGATATCACTCCCACTCTTATGACTCCATGTCCACGGTATGACATCACATCCACTGTAATCATGACGTCACACCCACTCTATACGATGTCTCATCCACTTCATGACATCACATCCGAGCTGCGTGTGAAATCACAGGCAATTTATCTGTGACATCACACTCACTATGTCTAAGATGTTACATCTACTTATGAGACATCAGGAGCCCTGTGTGGATGACAGCACAACCACTCTATCTGACATCACACACACTCTATCTGACATGATCTCCACTGTATACTTTCATCAAAACAGCGATAAGTATGACATCACACCCTCTATGTGCATAATGTCATACGTACTCTCTATGTCATCATATCCCCTCTTTATGACGTCACACCCCTACACTTATGACATCACATCCATTGTACTCATGACGTCACCCCCAATGTATATGAAGTCACATCAAAGCTATATGAAATCTCATCTTCTCTACTTGTGATACTGCATCAATCTGAGCCATCCAACCCACTGTATAGGTTGGATGACAAGTACCTTATGTATGACATCGTGCCCAATGTATATATGCCATCATATGGGCTCTTTATGACATCATATCCACTCATTCTCACATTACATAACTGTAATTATGACATCACTTGCACTGTATTCATGCCATCACACCCAGTATATGTGAAGTCCCATCAACTGTATATGACATTACATCTTTTATACAAATAACAGCACATCAGATACCTGTGTCATCACAGTGGGCATATGTATGACATCACATGCGCTAGACTCGACATCACATTCACTATTTATGGCATTAAGTCACAGTATTTATGACATTGCACCCACTCGACTGCATCACCACAATCTTTCTCTCGATGATTTCACACACAGTGCATGTATGCATATCATATCCAACATAGGTATGACATCATACGCAGTATATGCGTTTCCCTACCCATTCTCTTGGACATCACACACACTATATCTGACATCGCTTCCACTCTATCAGTGTCATTCCACCAACTGTTCACATGATATCACACCCACTCTATGTCCATTACCCCCAGTACCTGTATGACGTCATCTGCTCTCTAGGACGTTATATCCCGCCTTTATGACATCCCACCCCAGTGTTTCAAACATGAAATCAGGTGTATTCATGATATCACTCCCACTCTTATGACTCCACGTCCACGGTATGACATCACATCCACTGTAATCATGACGTCACACCCACTCTATACGATGTCTCATCCAATTTATGACATCACATCCAAGCTGCGTGTGAAATCACAGGCAATTCAACTGTGACATCACACTCACTATGTCTATGACGTTATACCCAGTAATAAGACATCCGGAGCCCTGTGGGGATGACAGCACAACCACTCTATCTGGCGTCACACACAGTCTATCTGACATGATCTCCACTGTATCCTTTCATCAAAACCTCTATACGTATGACATCACACCCTCTATGTGTATGATGTCATACGTACCCTATATGCCATCACATCCCCTCTTTATGCCATCACACCGCTACTTGTTTGACATCACATACAATGTACTCACGACGTCACCCCCAATGTATATGAAGTCACATCAGATCAATATGAAATCACATCTTCTGTACTTGTGATATTGCATCAGTCTGAGCCATCCAACCCACTCTATAGGTTAGATGACAAGTACCTTATGTATGACATCGTACCCAATATATCTATGCCGTGACATGGGCTTTTTATGACATCATATCCACTCATTCTCACATCACACCACTGTATTTATGACATCACTTGCACTGTATGCATGCCATCATACCCACTATATGCGAAGTCCCATCAACTGTATATGACATCACATCTTCTCTACAAATAACAGCACATCCCATACCTGTGTCATCACCCTGGGCATATGTATGACATCTCATGCACTAGACTTGACATCACATTCATGATTTATGACATTAAATCACAGTATTTATGACATTGCACCCAATCGACTGCATCATCACAACCATTCTCTCGATGATATCACACACGTTGCATGAATGCATATCATATCCAACATAGGTATGACATCGTACGCAGTATATGGTTTTCCCTACCCATTCTCTTCGACATCACACACACTATATTTGACATTGCTTCCACTGTATCAGTGTGATTTCACCCACTGTACAGATGATATCACACCCACTCGATGCCCATCACACCCAGTACCTGCATGACGTCATATGCTTTCTATGATGTCATATCCCCTCTTTATGCCATCACACCCCAGTGTTTCCAACATCAAATCAGGTGTATTCATGATATCACCCCCACTCTTAGGACTCCATGTCCACGGTATGACATCACACCCACTGTAATCATGACGTCACACCCACTCTATATGATGTCTCATCCACTTTATGACATCACTTCCAAGCTGTGTGTGAAATCACAGGCAATTTATCTGTGACATCACACTCATTATGTCTATGACGTTATATCCACTAATGAGACATCAGGAGCCCTGTGGGGATGACAGCACATCCACTCTATCTGACATCACACACACTCTATCTGACATGATCTCCACTGTATTCTTTCATCAAAACCGATATACGTATGACATCACACCCTCTATGTGTATGATGTAATACGTTCTCTAAATGAAATAACATCCCTGCTTTATGACGTCACACCGCTACATTTATGACATCACATCCAATGTACTCATGACATCACCCCCAATGTATATGAAGTCACATCAAAGCTATATGAAATCACATCATCTGTAGTTGTGATACTGCATCAATCTGAGCCATCCAACCCACTCTATATGTTAGATGACAAGTACCTTATGTATGACATCGTGCCCAATATATCTATGCCGTCATATGGGCTCTTTATGACATCATATCCACTCATTCTCACATCACACCACTGCATTTATGAAATCACTTGCACTGTATTCATGCCATCACACACACTATATGTGAAGTCCCATCAACTCTATATGACATGACATCTTCTATACAAACAACAGCACATCCCATACCTGTGTCATCACACTGGGCATATGTATGACATCACATGCACTCGACTCGACATCACATTCACTATTTATGACATTAAATCCCAGTATTTATGACATTTCACCCACTCGACTGCATCATCACAACCATTCTCTCGATGATATCACACACATTGAATGTATGTATACCATATCGAACATAGGTATGACATCATACGCAGTATATGTGTTTCCCTACCCATTCTCTTGGACATCACACACACTATATCTGACATCGCTCCCACTGTATCAGTGTCATTCCACCCACTATACAGATGATATCACACCCACTCGATGCCCATCACTCCCAGTAAATGCATGATGTCATATGCTCTCTATGACGTCCTATCCCCTCTTTATGACATCACACCGCAGTGTTTCAAACATCAAATCAGGTGTATTCATGATATCACCCCCACTCTTAAGACTCCATGTCCTCGGTATGACATCACATCCACTGTAATCATGACGGCACACCCACTCTATATGATGCCTCATCCACTTTATGACATCACTTCCAAGCTGCATGTGAAATCACAGGCAATTTATGTGTGACATCACACTCACTATGTCTATGACGTTATATCCACTAATGAGACATCAGGAGCCCTGTGGGGATGACAGCACAACCACTCTATCTGACATCACACACTCTCTATCTGACATAATCTCCATTGTATCCCTTCATCAAAGCCGCTATACGTATTACATCACTGCCTCTATGTGTATGATGTCATACGTACCCTATATGCCATCACATCCCCTCTTTATGCCATCACACCGCTACATTTATGACATCACATCCAATGTACTCATGACGTCTCCCCCAATGTATATGAAGTCACATCAAAGCTATATGAAATCACATCTTCTGTAGTTGTGATACTGCATCAATCTGAGCCATCCAACCCACTGTATAGGTTAGATGACAAGTACCTTATGTATGACATCGTGCCCAATACATCTATGCCGTCACATGGGCTTTTTTTGGCATCATATCCACTCATTCTCACATCACACCACTGCATTTATGAAATCACTTGCACTGTATTCATGCCATCACACCCACTATATGTGAAGGCCCATCAACTGTATATGATATCACATTTTCTCTACAAATAACAGCACATCCCATACCTGTGTCTTCACCCTGGGCATATGTATGACATCACATGCACTAGACTCGACATCACATTCACGATTTATGTCTTTAAATCCCAGTATTTATGACATTGCACCCACTCGACTGCATCATCACAACCATTATCTCGATGATATCACACACATTGCATGTATGCATATCATATCCAACATAGGTACGACATCATACGCAGTACATGGGTTTCCCTACCCATTCTCTTGGACATCACACACACTATATCTGACATCGCTTCCACTGTATCAGTGTCATTTCACCCACTGTACAGATGATATCACACCCACTCGATGCCCATCACACCCAGTACCTGCATGGTGTCATATGCTCTCTGTGACGTCATATCCCCTCTTTATGACATCACACCCCCGTGTTTCAAACATCAAATCAGGTGTATTCATGATATCACCCCCACTCTTAGGAGTCCATGTCGACGGTATGACATCACACCCACTGTAATCATGACGGCACACCCACTCTATAAGATGTCTCATCCACTTTATGACATCACTTCCAAGTTGCGTGTGAAATCACAGGCAATTTGAGTGTGACATCACACTCACTATGTCTATGACATTATACCCACTAATGAGACATCAGGAGCCCTGTGGCGATGAGAGGACAACCACTCTATCTGACATCGCACACACTCTATCTGACATGATCTCCACTATAACCTTTCATCAAAACCGCTATACGTATGAAATCACACCCTCTATGTGCATGATGTCATACGTACTCTAACTGACATCACATCCCCTCTTTATGACGTCACACCGCTACATTTATGACATCACATCCAATGTACTCATGACGTCACCCCCAATGTATATGAAGTCACATCAGAGCTATATGAAATCACATCTTCTGTACTTGTGATACTGCATCAATCTGAGCCATCCAACCCACGGTATAGGTTAGATGACAAGTATTTTATGTATGACATCGTACCCAATATATCTATGCCGTCATATGGGCTATGTATGACATCATATCCACTCATTCTCACATGACACCACTGTATTTATGACATCACTTGCACTGTATGCATGCCATCACACCCACTATATGTGAAGTCCCATCAACTGTATATGACATCACATCTTCTATTCAAATAACTGCACCTCCAATACCTGAGTCATCACATTGGGCATATGTATGACATCACATGCACTAGACTCGACATCACACTCACTATTTATGACATTAAATCACAGTATCTATGACATTGCACCCACTCGACTGCATCATCACAACCATTCTCTCGATAATATCACACACATAGCATGCATGCATATCATATTCAACATAGGTATGACATCATACGCAGTATATGGGTTTCCCCACTCATTCTCTTGGACATCACACACACTATATCTGACATCGCTTCCACTGTATCAGTGTCATTCCACCCACTGTACAGATGATATCACACTCATTCGATGCCCATCACACCCAGTACCTGCATGACGTCATATACTCTCTATGATGTCATATCCCCTCTTTATGACATCACATCCCAGTGTTTCAAACATCAAATCAGGTGTATTCATGATATCACCCCCACTCTTAGGACTCCATGTCCACTGTATGACATCACACCCACTGTAATCATGACGTCACCCCCACTCTATATGATGTCTCATCGACTTTATGACATCACTTCCAAGCTGCGTGTGAAATCGCATTCAATTTATCTGTGACATCACACTCACTGTGTCTATGAGGTTATACCCACTAATGAGACATCAGGAGCCCTGTGGACATGAAAGCACAACCACTCAATCTGACATCCCACACACTCTATCTAACTTGATCTCCACAGTATCCTTTCATCAAAACCGCTATACGTATGACATCACACCCTCTATGTGTATGATGTCATACGTACTCTCTATGCCATCACATCCCCTCTTTATGACATCACACCGCTAGATGTAGGACATCACATCCAACGTACTCATGACGTCACCCCAATGTATATGAAGTCACATCAAAGCTATATGAAATCACATCTTCTGTACTGGTGATACTGCATCAATCTGAGCCATCCAACCCACTGTATAGGTTAGATGACAAGTACCTCATGTTTGACCTCGTGCCCAGTGTATCTATGCCATCATATGGGCTCTTTATGACATCACATCCACTCATTTTAACATCACACCACTGTATTTATGACATCACTTGCACTGTATGCATGCCATCACACCCACTATATGTGAAGTCCCATCAACTGCATATGACATCACGTCTTCTATACAAATAAGAGCACATCCAATACCTGTGTCATCACACTGGGCATAAGTATGACATCACATTCACTAGACTCGATATCACATTCACTATTTCTGACATTAAATCACAGTATTTATTATATTGCACCCACTCGACTGCATCATCACAACCATTCTCTCGATGATATCACAAACATTGCACGCATGCATATCATATCCAACATAGGTATGACATCATAAGCACTATATGGGTTTCCCTACCCATTCTCTTGAACATCACACACACAATATCTGACATCGCTTCCACTGTATCAGTGTCATTCCACCCACTGTACAGATGATATCACACCCACGGTATACCCATCATACCCAGTACCTGTATGACGTCATATGCTCTCTATGACGTCATATCTCTTCTTTATGACATCACACCCCAGTGTTGCAAACATCAAATCAGGTGTGTTCAAGATTTCACACCCAC
>ML664092.1:10040-33666 GCA_007570785.1 Antilocapra americana
TCATATCCCCTCTTTATGACATCACACGCTAGTGTTTCAAACATCAAATCAGGTGTATTCATGATATCACCCCCAGTTTTGGACTCCATGTCCACGGTATGACATCACATCCACTGTAATCATGACGCCACACCCACTCTATATGATGTCTCATCCACTTTATGACATCACATCCATGCGGCATGTGAAATCACAGGCAATTTATCTGTGACATCACACTCACTATGTCTATGAAGTTATATCCACTAATGAGACATCAGGAGCCCTGTGGGGATTACAGCACAACCACTCTATCTGACTTCACACCCACCCTATCTGACATGATCTCCACTGTATCCTTTCATCAAAACCGCTATACGTATGACATCACACCCTCTATGTGTATAATGCCATACGTACTGTATATGCCATCACATCCCCTCTTTATGACGTCACACCGCTACATTTATCACATTACATCCAATGTATTCATGACGTCACCCCCAATGTATATGAAGTCACATCAAAGCTATATGAAATCACATCTTCTGCACTTGTGATACTGCATCAATCTGAGCCATCCAACCCACTGTATAGGTTAGATGACAAGTACCTTTTGTATGACATCTTGCCGAATATATCTATGCCATCATATGGGCTCCTGAGGACATCATATCCACTCATTCTTACATCACAACACTGTATTTATGACATCACTTGCACTGTATTCATGCCATCACACCCACTATATATGAAGTCCCATCAACTCTATATGACATCACATCTTCTATACAAATAACAGCACATCCCATACCTGTGTCATCACACTGGGCATATGTATGACATTACATGCACTAGACTCGACATCACATTCACTATTTATGACATTAAATCACAGTATTTGTGACATTGCACACACTCGACTGCATCATCACTACCATTCTCTAGATGATATCACACACATTGCATGCATGCATATCATATCCAACATAGGTATGACATCCTACGCAGTATATGGGTTTCCCTACCCATTCTCTTGGACATCACACACACTATATCTGATATCGCTTCCACAGTATCAGTGTCATTCCACCCACTGTATAGATGATATCACACCCACTAGATGCCCATCACACCCAGTACATGTTTGAAGTTATATGCTCTCTATGACTTCATATCCCTTCTTTATGACATCACACCCCAGTGTTTCAAACATCAAATCAAGTGCATTCATGATATCATCCCCAATATTAGGACTCCATGTCCACGGTATGACATCACATCCAGTGTAACCATGACGTCACACCCACTCCATATGATGTCTCATCCACTTTATGACATCACTTCCAAGCTGCCTGTGAAATCACAGGCAATTTATCTGTGACATCACACTCACTATGTCTATGACGTTATATCCAATAATGAGACATCAGGAGCCCTATGGGGATGACAGCACAACCGCTCTATCTGACATAACACACTATCTGACATGATCTCAACTGTATCCTTTCATCAAATCCGCTATACATATGACATCACACCCTCTATGTGTGTGATGTCATACGTACGCTATATGCCATCACATCCCCTCTTTATGACGTCACACAGCTACATATATGACATCACTTCCAATGTACTCATTACGTCACCTCCAATGTATATGAGGTCACATCAAATCTATATGAAATCACATCTTCTGTACTTGTGATACTGCATCAATCTGAGCCACCCAAAACTCTGTATATGTTAGATGACAAGTACCTTATGTATGACATCGTGCCCAATATATCTATGCCGTCATTTGGGCTCTTTATGACATCAGATCCATTCATTCTCACATCACTCTACTGCATTTAGGACATCACTTGCACTGTATTCATGCCATCACACCCACTATATGTGAAGTCCCATCAACTGTATATGACATCACATCTTCTATACAAATAACAGCACATCCCATACCTGTGTCATCACACTGGACTTACATATGATATCACATGCACTAGACTCGACATCACATTCACTATTTATGACATTAAATCACAGTACTTATGACATTGCACCCACTCGACTGCATCATCACAACCATTCTCTCGATGATATCACACACATTGCATGCATACATATCATATCCAACATAGGTATGACATCATATGCAGTATATGGGTTTCCCTACCCATTCTCTTGGACATCACACACACTATATCTGACATGGCTTCTACTGTATCAGTGTCATTCCACCCACTGTACAGATGATATCACACCCACACTATGCCCATCAACCCAGTACCTGCATGACGTCATATGCTCTCTATGACGTCATATCCCCTCTTTATGACATCACACGCTAGTGTTTCAAACATCAAATCAGGTGTGTTCATGATATCACACCCACTCTTAGGACTCCATGTGCACGGTATGATATCACAACCACTGTAATCATGACGTCACACCCACTCTATATGATGTCTCATCCACTTTATGACATCAATTATAAGCTGAGTGTGAAATTACAGGCCATTTATCTGTGACATCACACTCACTATGTCTATGACGTTATATCCACTAATGAGACATCAAGAGCCCTGTGGGCATGACAGCACAATCACTCTATCTGGCATCACACACACTCTATCTGACATGATCTCCACTGTATCCTTTCATCAAAACTGCTATTCGTATGACATCACACCCTCTATGTGTATGACGTCATACGTACTCTATATGACATCACATCCCCTCTTTATGACGTCACACCACTACATTTATGACATCACATCCAATGTACTCCTGACGTCACCCCTTATGTATATGAAGTCACATCAAAGCTATATGAAATCACATCTTCTGTACTTGTGATACTGCATCAATCTGAGCCATCCAACCCACTCTATAGGTTAGATGACAAGTACCTTATGTATGACATCGTGCCCAATATATCTATGCCGTCATATGGGCTCTTTATGACATCATATACACTCATTCTCACATCACACCACTGTATTTATGACATCACTTGCACTGTATGCATGCCATCACACCCACTACATGTGTAGTCCAATCAACTGTATATTACATCACATCTTCTCTACAAATAACAGCACATCAAATACCTGTGTCATCACCCTGGGCATATGTATGACATCACATGCACTAGATTCGACATCACATTCACTATTTATGACATTAAATCACAGCATTTATGACATTCCCCCCGTTCAACTGCATCATCACAACCATTCTCTCGATGATATCACACACATTGCATGTATGCATCTCATATCCAACATAGGTGTGACATCATACACAGTATATGAGTTTCCCTACCCATTCTCTTGGACATCACACGCACTATATCTGACATCGCTTTCACTGTATCAGTGTCATTCCACCCACTGTACAGATGATATCACACCCACTCGATTCCCATCACACCCAGAACCTGCATGACGTCATATGCTCTCTATGACGTCGTATCCCCTCTTTATGACCTCACACCCCATTGTTTCAAACATCAAATCAGGTGTATTCATGATATCACCCCCACTCTTAGGACTCCATGTCCACGGAATGACATCACAACCACTATATGTGAAGTCCCATCAACTGTATATGACATCACAACTTCTATACAAAGAACAGCACATCTCATATCTGTGTCATCAAACTGGGCATATGTATGACATCACATGCACTAGACTCGACATCACATTAACTATTTATGACACTAAATCACAGTATTTATGACATTGCACCCACTCGCCTGCATCATCACAACCATTCTCTCGATGATATCACACACATTGCATGCATGCATATCATATCCAACATAGGTATGACATCATGCGCAGTATATGGGTTTCCCTACCCATTCTCTTGGACATCACACACACTATATCTGACATCGCTTCCACTGTATCAGTGTCATTCCACCTACTGTACAGATGATATCACACCCACTCGATGCCCATCACACCCAGTGCATGCATGATGTCATATGCTCTCTATGACGTCATATCCCCTCTTTATGACATCACACGCTAGTGTTTCAAACATCAAATCAGGTGTATTCATGATATCGCCCCCACTCTTAGGACTCCATGTCCACGGTATGACATCACAGCCACTGTAATCATGATGTCACACCCACTCTATATGATGTCTCATCGACTTTATGATATCACTTCTACGCTGTGTTTGAAATCACAGGCAATTTATCTGTGACATCACACTCACTATATCTATGACGTTATCCCCACTAATGAGACATAAGGAGTCCTGTGGGGATGACAGCACAACCACTCTCTGTGACGTCACCCACACTCTATCTGACATGATCTCCACTGTATCCTTTCATCAAAACCGCTATACGTATGACATCACACCCTCTATGTCTATGATGTCATACGTACTCTATATGCCATCACATCCCCTCTTTATGACGTCACACCGCTACATTTATGACATCACATCCAATGTACTCATGACGTCACCCCCAATGTATATGAAGTCACATCAAAGCTATATGAAATCACATCTTCTGTACTTGTGATACTGCATGAATCTGAGCCATCCAACCCACTGTATAGGTTAGATGACAAGTACCTTATGCATGACATCGTGCCCAATATATCTATGCCATCATATGGGCTCATTATGACATCATATCCACTCATTCTCACATCACACCACTGTATTTATGACATCACTTGCACTGTATGCATGCCCTCACACCAACTATATGTGAAGTCCCATCAACTGTATATGACATCACATCTTCTATACAAATAACAGCACATCCCATACCTGTGTCATCACACTGGGCATATGTATGACATCACATGCACTAGACACGACATCACATTCACTGTTTATGACATTAAATCACAGTATTTATGACATTGCACCCACTCGACTGCATCATCACAACCATTCTCTCGATGATATCACACACATTGCATGTATTCATATCATATACAACATAGATATGACATCATACGCAGTATATGGGTTTCCTTACCCATTCTCTTGGACATCACACACACTATATCTGACATCGCTTCCACAGTATCAGTGTCATTCCACCCACTATACCGATGATATCACACCCACTCTATGCCCATCACACCCAGTACCTGCATGATGTCACATGCTCTCTATGACGTCATATCCCCTCTTTATGACATCACACACGAATGCTTCAAACATCAAATCAGGTGTATTCATGATATCACCCCCATTTTAGGACTCCATGTCCACGGTATGACATCACATCCACTGTAATCATGACGTGACAACCACTCTATACGATGACTCATCCACTTTATGACATCACTTCCAAGCTACCTGTGAAATCACAGGCAATATTTCTGTGACATCACACTCACTATGTCTATGACGTTATATCTATTAATGAGATATCAGGAGCCCTGTGCGGATGACAGCACAACCACACTATCTGACATCACACACACTCTATCTGACATGATCTCCACTGTACCCTTTCATCAAAACTGCCATACATATGACACCGACCCTCTATGTGTATGATGTCATACGTACTATATATGCCATCACATCCCCTCTTTATGATGTCACACCGCTATATTTATGACATCAAATCCAATGTACTCATGACGTCACCCCCAATTTATATGAAGTCACATCAAAGCTATATGAAATCACATCTTCTGTACTTGTGATACTGCATCAATCTGAGCCATCCAACCAACTGTATAGGTTAGATGACAAGTACCTTATATATGACATCGTGCCTAATATATCTATGCCATCATATGGGCACTTTACGACATCATATCCATTCATTCTCCATCACACCACTGTATTTATGACATCACATGCACTGTATTCATGCCATCACACCCACTATATGTGAAGTCCCATCAACTGTATATGACATCACATCTTCTATACAAATAACACCACATCCCATACCTGTGTCATCACACTGGGCATATGTATGACATCACATGCACTAGAATCGACACCACATTCACTATTTATGACATTAAATCACAGTATTTATGACATTGCACCCACTCGACTGCATCATCACAACCATTCTCTCGATGATATAACACACATTGCATGTATGCATATCATATACAACACAGGTATGATATCATACGCAGTATTTGGGTTTCCTTACCCATTCTCTTGGATATCACACACACTACATCTGACATCGCTTACACTGTATCAGTGTCATTCCACCCACTGTACAGATGATATCACACCCACTCTATGCCCATCACACCCAGTACCTGCATGATGTCACATGCTCTCTATGACGTCATATCCCCTCTTTACGACATCACACACCAATGTTTCAAACATCAAATCAGGTGTATTCATTATATCACCCCCATTTTAGGACTCCATGTCCACGGTATGACATCACATCCACTGTAATCATGACGTGACACCCACTCTATATGATGTCTCATCTACTTTATTACATCACATTCAAGCTGCGTGTGAAATCACAGGCAATTTATCTGTGACATCATACTCACTATGTCTATGACGTTATATCCACTAATGAGACATAAGGAGCACTGTGGGGATGACAGCACAACCACACTATCTGACATCACACACAATCTATCTGACATGATCTCCACTGTACCCTTTCATCAAAACTGCCATACATATGACACCGACCCTCTATGTGTATGATGTCATACGTACTCTATATGCCATCACATCCCCTCTTTATGATGTCACACCGCTATATTTATGACATCAAATCCAATGTACTCATGACGTCACCCCCAATTTATATGAAGTCACATCAAAGCTATATGAAATCACATCTTCTGTACTTGTGATACTGCATCAGTCTGAGCCATCCAACCCACTGTATAGGTTAGATGACAAGTACCTTATGTTTGACATCGTGCCCAATATATCTATGCCGTCATATGGGCTCTTTACGACATCATATCCACTCATTCTCACATCACACCACTGTATTTGTGACAGCACTTGCACTCCATTCATACCATCACACCCATTATATGTGAAGTCCCATCAACTGTATATGACATCACATCTTCTATACAAATAACAGCCCATCCCAAACCTGTGTCATCTCACTGGGCATATGTATGACATCACATGCACTAGACACGACATCACATTCACTGTTTATGACATTAAATCACAGTAATTATGACATTGCACCCACTTGACTACATCATCACAACCATTCTCTTGATAATATCACACTCATTGCATGTATGCATATCATATCCAACATAAGTATGACATCATACTCAGTATATGGGTTTCCGTACCCATTCTCTTGGACATGACACACAGTATATCTAACATCGCTTCCACTCTATCAGTGTCATTCCACCCACTGTACAGATGATATCACACCCACTCTATGCCCATCACACCCAGTACCTGCATGACATCATATGCTCTCTATGACGTCATATCCCCTCTTTATGACATCACACCCCAGTGTTTCAAACAACAACTCAGGTGTATTCATGATATCTCACCCACTCTTAGGACTCCTTGTGCACGGTATGACATCACATCCTCTATAATCATGACGTCACACCCACTATATATGATGTTTCATTCAATTTACGACATCACAACAAAGCTGCCTGTGAAATCCCAGCCAATTTATCTGTGACATCACTCTCACTATGTCTATGACGTTATATCCACAAAGGAGACATCAGGTGCCCTGTGGGGATGACAGCACAAACACTCTATTTGACATCACACACACTCTATCTGACATGATCTCCACTGTATCCTTTCATCAAAACCGCTATACGTATGACATCACACCCTTATGTGTATGATGTCATATGTACTCTATATGCCAACACATCCCCTCTTTATGACGTCACAGTGCTACATTTATGACATCACATCGAATGTACTCATCACGTCACCACAAATGTATATGTAGTCTCATCGAGCTATATGAAATCACATTTTCTGTACTTGTGATACTGCATCAATCTGAGACATCCAACCGACTGTATAGGTTAGATCACAATTACCTTATGTATGACATCGTGCCCAATATATCCATCCCGTCTTATGGGCTCTTTATGACATCACATAAACTCATTCTCACATCACAGCACTGTATTTTTGACACCAAATGCACTGTATTCATGCCATCACAGCCACTATATGTGAAGTTCCATCAACTGTATATGACATCACATCCTCTATACAAATAACAGCACATCCCATACCTGTGTCATCACACTGGGCATATGTATGACATCACATGCACTAGACTCGACATCAAATTCACTATTGATGACATTCAATGACAGTATTTATGACACTGCACCCACTTGACTGCATTATCACAACCATTCTCTTGATATTATCACAAACATTGCATGTATGCATATCATATAGAACATAGGTATGACATCATACGCAGTATATGGGTTTCCCTACCCATTCTCTTGGACATCACACACACTATATCTGAAATGATCTCCACTGTATCCTTTCATCAAAACCGCTATACGTATGACATCACACCCTCTATGTCTATGATGTCATACGTACTCTATATGCCATCACATCCCCTCTTTATGACGTCACACTGCTATATTTATGACATCACATCCAATGTACTCATGACATGAACCCCAATGTATATAAAGTCACATCAAAGCTATATGATATCACATCTTCTGTACTTGTGATACTGCATCACTCTGAGCCATCGAACCCATTTCATAGGTTAGATGACAAGTACCTTATGTATGACATCGTGCCCAATGTATCTATGCCATCATATGAACTGTTTGTGACATCATATCCAGTAATTCTCATATCACAGAACTGTATTTATGACATCACTTGCACTGTATTCATGACATCACACAAACTATATGTGAAGTCACATCAACTGTATATGACATCTCATCTTCTATACAAATAACAGCACATCCAACACCTGTGTCATCACACTGGGCATATGTATGACATCACATGTACAAGACTAGACATCACATTTACTGTTAATGACATCAAATCACAGTGTGTATGACATTGCACCCACTCGACTGCATCATCACAACCATTCTCTCGATGATATCACACACATTGCATGTATGCATATCATATCCAACATAGGTATGACATCATACGCAGTATATGGGTGTTCCTACTCATTCTCTTAGACATCACACACACTATTTCTGTCATCGCTTCCACTGTATCAGTGTCATTCCACCCTGTGTACAGATGATATCACAACCACTCTTTGACCATCACCCCCAGAACCTGTATGACATAATATGCTCTCTATGACATCATACCCTCCTTATGACATCACACCCCAGGGTTTAAAACATCAAATCAGGTGTATTCATGATATCACACTCACTCTTAGAACTTCATGTCCACGATATGACATCACATGCACTGTAATCATGACGTCATACCCACTCTATATGATATCTCATCCACTATATGACATCACATCCAAGCTGCGTGTGAAATCACTGGCAATTTATTTGTGACATCACACTCACTCTGTCTATGACGTTATATCCACTAATGAGACATCAGGAGACCTGTGGGGAAGACAGCACAACCACTCTATCTGACATCACACACACTCTAACTGACATGATCTCCACTGTATCCTTTCATCAAAACCGCTATTTTTATGACATCACACCCCCTATGTGTATGATGTCATACGTACTCTATGTGCCACCACATCCCCTCTTTATGACGTCAGACCACTATATTTATGTCATCACATCCAATGGACTCATGACGTCACCCCCAATGTATATGAAGTCACATCAAAGCTATATGAAATCACATATTCTGTACTTGTGATACTGCATCAATCTGAGCCACACAACCCACTGTATTGGTTAGATGACAAGTACCTTATGTATGACATCGTGCCCAATATATCTATGGCATCATATGTTCTCTTTAGGACATCATATCCAATTATTCTCACATCACACCACTGTTTTTATGACATCACTTGCACTGTATTCATGCCATCACACCCACTATATGTGAAGTCCCATCAACTGTATATGACATCACAACTTATATACAAAAAACAGCACATCCCATACCTGTGTCATCACACTGGGCATATGTATGACATCACATCCATGAGACCCGACATCACATTCACCATTTATGCAATTAAATCACAGTATTTATGACATTGCACACACTCGACTGCATCATCACAAACATTCTCTCGATGATATCACACATATTGCATGTATACATATCATATCCAACATAGGTATGACATCATACGCATTATATGGGTTTTCCTACCCATTCTCTTGGACATCACACTCAGTATATCTGACATCTCTTCCACTGTATCAGTGTCATTCTTCCCACTATACAGATGATATCACACCCACTATATGCCCATCTCACCCAATACCTGTATGACTTCATATGCTCTCTATGACGTCATATCCGCTCTTTATGACATCAGCCCCCAAGTGTTTCAAACACCAAATCAGGTGTATTCATGATATCACACCCACGCTTAGGACTCCATATCCACGGTATGACATCACATCCACTGTAATCATGATGTCAGACCCACTCTATATGATGTCTCATCCACTTTATGACATCACATCCAAGCTCCGTGTGAAATCACAGGCAATTTATCTGTGACATCACACTCACTATGTCAATGATGTTATATCCACTAATGAGACATCAGAAGCCCTGTACGGATAACAGCAAAACCACTCTATCTGACATCACACACACTTTATATGACATGATCTCCACTGCATCCTTTCATCAAAACCACTATACGTATGACATCACACCCTCTATGTGTATGATGTCATACGTACTCTATGTGCCATCACATCCTCTCTTTATGACTTCACACCGCTACATTTATGACATCACATCCAATGTAATCATGATGTCACCCCCAATGTATATGAAGTCACATCAAAGCTATATGAAATCACATCTTCTGTACTTGTGATACTGCATCAATCTGAGCCACACAACCCACTGTATAGGTTAGATGACAAGTACCTTATGTATGACATCGTGCCCAATACATCTATGCCATCATATGGGCTCTTTAGGACAACATATCCACTCATTCTCACATCACACCACTGTTTTTATGACATCAATTGCACTGTATTCATGCCATCACACCAACTATATGTAAAGTCCCATCAACTGTATATGACATTACATCTTCTATACAAATAACAGCATATCCCATACTTGTGTCATCACACTGGGCATATGTATGACATCACATCCACGAGACTCAACATCACATTCACTATTTATGACATTAAATCACAGTATTTATGACATTGCACCCATTCGACTGCATCATCACAACCATTCTCTCCATGATATCACACACATTGCATTTATGCATATCATATCCATCATAGGTAAGACATCATACGCAGTATGTGGGTTTCCCTACCCATTCTCTTGGACATCACACACACTATATCTGACATCGCTTCCACTGTATCAGTGTCATTCCACACATTGTACAGATGATATCACATCCACTCTATGCCCATCACACCCAGTACCTGTATGATGTCATGTGCTCTCTATGACGTCATATTCCCTCTTTATGACATCAAACACCAGTGTTTCAAATATAAAATCAGGTGTATTCATGATATCACACTCACTGTTAAGACTCCATATCCACGGTATGCCATCACATCCACTGTAATCATGATGTAACGCCCTCTCTATAGGATGACTCCTCCACTTTATGACATCACTTCCAAGCTGCGTGTGAAATCATACGCAAGTTATCTGTGACATCACACTCACTATGTCTCTGACGTTATATCCACTAATGAGACATCAGGAGCCCTGTGGGGATGACAGCACAACCACTCTATCTGACATCACACACACTCTATCTTACATGATCTCCACTGTATCCTTTCATCAAAACCGCTATACGTATGACATCACACCCTCTATGTGTATGATGTCATACGTACTCTATATGACATCACATCCCCTCTTTATGACGTCACAGCGCTACGTTTATGACATCACATCCAATGTAATCATAATGTCACCCCCAATGTATATGAAGTCACATCAAAGCTATATGAAATCACATCTTCTGTACTTGTGATACTTCATCAATCTGAGGCATCCAAACCAATGTATAGGTTAGAAGACAAGTACCTTATATATGACATCGTGCCCAATATATCTATGCTGTCATATGGGCTCTTTATTACATCATATCCACTCATTCTCACATCACACCACTGTATTTATGACATCACTTGCACTGTATTCATGCCATCACAGCCACTATATGTGAAGTCCCATTAACTGTATATGACATCACCTCTTCTATACAAATATCAGCACATCCCATACCTGTGTCATCACACTGGGCATGTGTATGACATCACATGCAGTAGACTCGACATCACATTCACTATTTATGACATTCAATCACAGTATTTATGACATTGCACCCACTCGACTGCATCATCACAACCATTCTCTCGATGATATCACACACATTGCATGTATGCAGATCATACCAACATAGGTATGACATCATACGCAGTATATGGGTTTCCCTACCCATTCTCTTGGACATCACACATAATATATCTCACATCTCTTCCACTGTATCAGTGTTATTCCACCCACTGTACAGATGATATCACACCCACTCTATGCCCATCACACCCTTTACCTGTATGATGTCATATGCTCTCTATGACATCATATCCCCTCTTTATGACATCACACCCCAGTGTTTCAAACATCAAATGAGGTGTATTCATGATATCACACCCATTCTTAGGAATCCATGTCCACGTTTTGACATCACATCCAGTGTAATCATGCCGTCACACCCACTCTATATGATGTCTCATCCACTTTATGTGATCACATCCAAGCTGTGTGTGAAATCACAGGCAATTTATCTGTGACATCACACTCCCTATATCTATTACGTTATCCCCACTAATGAGACATCAGGAGCCCTGTGGGGATGAAAGCACAACCACTCTATCTGACATGATCTCCACTGTATCCTTTCATCAAAACCGCTGTACGTATGACATCACACCCTCTATGTGTATGACGTCATACGTACTCTATATGCCATCACATCCCCTCTTTATGATGTCACACTGCTATATTTATGACATCATATCCAATGTACTCATGACGTCACTCCCAATGTATATGAAGTCACATCAAAGCTATATCAAATCACATCTTCTCTACTTGTGATACTGCATCAATCTGAGCCATCAAACCCACTGTATCGGTTAGCTGACAAGTACCTTATGTATGACATCGTGCCCAATGTATCTATGCCATCATATGGGCTCTTTAGGACATCATATCCACTCATTCTCACATCACACCACTGTGTTTATGACATCACTTGCACCGTATTCATGCCATCACACCCACTATATGTGAAGTCCCATCAACTGTATATGACATCACATCTTCTGTACAAATAACAGCACATCCCATACCTGTGTCATCACACTGGGCATATGTATGACATCACATGCACTAGACTCGACATCACATTCACTATTTATAACATTGAATCACAGTATTTATGACATTGCACCCACTCGACTGCTCTGGCCTCTAGCTGGGCGCAGTCGCTCTTGCCCGCAGAGCAATCAACGTGAGCTCCGAATGAACCAGAAAACAGAGAAAGGGAGGTCGGACAAGAGGCCCGAAGAATGGCAGCAAGACAAAGTTTCTGATCAAGCTGCAAAACTTTATTGACCGCAAGGCGATTATATATGGGAAGGAGGGGACGGAGTGGGAAAAGGGAGGGGGGAGATCTGATGGGCATGTATGGAAACGTGTCTTGTGGGTGATTGGCCTGTCGGATATATGTTCGCCGCATGATCCTTTTGGTGATTGGCCAGCTGAATGTATAGCTGGCACGTAATCCGCGCCTTATATGGCAGCAGGCTTGGAGTGTTCCGACTGTAATGGCTCTGTCTGATCGCCTCACCTGGCCGGGCCCCAACATCTCCTCCCTTTTTGTTTTGTCATTCGAGGAATCTGGTTTTGTTTGGACATTGACCGGCTTGGGGAGGCAGTGATCAAGCTCCTCCTGAGCTCTGCATAGAGCTTAATGGACACCCTTTTTTGGAGGGGAGGATTTTGGTGTCAACCTCCATGCAAGCTGGCTTACCTCGCAGGAGGCTCGAGAGTCACCTCTTTGGTGGAGGCCCCTCCTTGCGGTACTTTGTCACGCACCTAGCATTGTCCATTGCAGCAACTGTGCCGCAATGCAGACTCTCGAGAATCATGCAGCTCCCGTGGGAGAGGGCCTTGATAATTTTCATGGTCGAGCATTTCTAACTGGTGATAGTGGATCTGGATGGTTCTCCCTAGTATGTCGTAAAGCTGGTCTTTGACAAGCTCGTGACATGCCTCAGAATCCAGGGGGCAAAGGTGAGAAGCAGGAGGACAGTGATCAGGGTCCCAAGAAGGGAAAGGAGATAGGGAAGTAGTCCATTAAGACATGTCAGAAAGAGACTTTCTATTAGTGTTTTTCTTCTTTTTTCTAGATCTTCTTGTAGCCTTTTTATTTTATCTTGGACAATGCCGGATTTGTTGGTGTAGAAGCAGCAGTGTTCCTGAAAGGCAAGGCAGATACCTCCCTGTTCTGCGGTGAGAAGATCTAAGCCTCGTCTGTTTTGAAGGACTACTTCTGCTAGGGAGTCTAGTTGATCTTGGATATCTTTAATGGTGCTGGATATGGCCTGGACATCATCAATGAGCTGCTTAGAGAGCTGTGAATATGAATGAACTGCATATCCTAGGCCTGCACATCCCGTAGCTATCACTCCAGAGATTCCTAACCCAGCAAGCAAGGGGATAATGGCTAGGGCTCTTTTGTGTCATCCTGCAAGGTGGTCAAAAGCGGGAAGGGGAACAGGCTCATTTCCTGGAATGATATCTATGTCTGGCAGCAGTGTGGCTAGGGCGCACAGCCCTGTCCATGAGGGGGGTAGGGCGGTATAGTCTTGATTGTGTCCGCAAACGAATGCCTTTCCTGGTCCGGGGCATAGGAGGGTGGTGTAGCTAGAGGTATAGTTAAACACAGAGCTACAGTTGGTAAAGGCAGCGAAACCAACGGGGATATCTGTGGAATCATTGCGCAGGTATTTGTAAATGCAGGGGGAGAATGAAAACAGTGTAGGTTGGACCCTGAAGGGCAGAACGAGAGTGCAGTTTTGATCAATAGTGTTGAGGTCTGATGTATTAACGGAGAGAGCCAGGGGTGAAGTCCCATCAACTGTATATGACACCACCACTTCTATAAATATAACAGCACAGCCAATAACTGTGGCATCACACTGGGCATATGTATGACATCACATGCACTAGACTCAACATCACGTTCAGTATTTATGACATTAAATCACAGTATGTATGACATTGCACTCACTCGACTGCATCATCACAACCACTCTCTCGATGATATCACACACATTGCATGTATGCATTTCATATGCCATATATGTATGACATCGTATGCAGTATTTGGGTTACCCTACCCATTCTCTTGGACATCACACACACTATATCTGACATCGTTTCCACTGTATCAGTTTCATTCCACCCACTCTACAGATGATATTACACCCACTTTTTGACCATCACACCCAGTACCTGTATGACATCATATGCTCTCTATGACGTCATGTTTCTTCTTTATAACATCACACCCCAGTGTTTCAAACATCAACTCAGGTGTATTCATGATATCACACCCACTCTTAGGACTCCATGACCAAGGTATGACATCACATCCACTGTAATCATGACGTCACACACACTCCATAGCATGTCTCATCCACTTTATGACATCACATCCACGCTGCATGTGAAATCACAGGCGATTTATCTGTGCCATCACACTCACTATGTCTATGACATTATATCCACTGCTGAGACATCAGGAGCCCTGTGTGGATGACAGCACAACCACTCTATCTGACATCAGACCAAGTCTATCTGACATGATCACCACTGTATTTTTTCATCAAAACCACTATACGTATGACGTCACACCCTCTATGTGTATGATGTCATACATACTCTATATGCTGTCACTTCCACCCTTTATGACGTCATACCACTATATTTATGACATCACACCCAATGTACTCATGATGTCACCCCCAATGTATATGAAGTCACATCAAATCTATATGAAATCACATCTTCTGTACTTGTGATACTGCATCAATCTGAGCCCTCAAACCCAGTGTATAGGTTAATTGAAAAGTACCTTATGTATTACATCTTGCCCAATGTATCTAGGCCGTGATATGGGCTCTTTATGACATCATATCCCCTCATTTTCATATCACACCACTGCATTTATGACATCATTTGCACTGTATTCTTGCCATCACACCCAACATAGGTGAAGTCCCATCAACAGTATATGACATCACCTCTTCTACACAAATAACAGCACATCCAATACCTGTGTCATCACACTGGGCATATGTATGACATCACATGCACTAGACTCCACATAACATTCACTGTTTATGACCTTAAGTCACAGTATGTATGACATTGCACCCACTCGAGTGCATCATCACAACCATTCTCTCGATGATATCAAACACATTGCAAGTATGCATATCATATCCCATATATGTATGACATCGTATGCAGTATATGGGTTACCCTACCCATTCTATGGGACACCACACACACTATATCTGACATCGTTTCCACTGTATCAGTGTCATGCCATCCACTGTACAGACGATATTACACCCACTCTATGCCCATCACACCCAGTACCTGTATGACATCATATCCTCTCTATGACATCATGTCCCCTCTTTTTACATCACACTCCAGTGTTTCAAACATCAAATCAGGTGTATTCATGATATCACACTCAGTCTTAGGACTCCATGTCCAGGGTATGTTATCACATCCACTGTAATCATGACGTCACACACACTCCATAGAATGTCTCATCCACTTTATGACATCACATCCACGCTGCATGTGAAATCACAGGAAATTTATCTGTGCCATCACACTCACTATGTCTATAACATTATATGCACTGATGAGACATCCGGAGCCCTGTGTGGATGACAGTGCAACCACTCTATCTGACATCACACCCACTTTATCTGACATGATCCCCACTGCATCCTTTCATCAAAGCCACTATACGTATGACATCACACCCTCTATGTGTATAATGTCATACATACTCTATATACCTTCACTTCCACTCTTTATGATGTCACACCACTATATTTATGACATCACACCCAATGTACTCATGACGTTAACCCCAGTGTATATGAAGTCACATCAAATCTATATGAAATCACATCTACTGTACTTGTGATACTGCATCAATCTGAGCCATCAAACCACTCTATAGGTTAGATGAGAAGAACCTTGTGTGTGACATCATGCCCAATGTATCTTTGCCATCATATGGGCTCTTTATGACATCATATCCACTCATTCTCATATCACACCTCTGTATTTATGACATCACTTGCACTGTATTCATGCCATCACACTCAGTATATGTGAAGTCCCATCAACTGTATATGACATTACATCTTCTATACAAATAGCAGCACATAAAATACCTGTGTCATCACACTGGGCATACGTATGACATCAAATGCACTAGACTCGACATCACATTCACTATTTATGACATTAAATCACAGTATTTATGACATTGAACCCACTCACCTGCATCATCACAGCCACTCTCTCGATGATATCACACACTTTGCATGTATGCATATCATATCCAATACATGTATGTCATCATATGCAGTATATGAGTTTCCCTACCCATTCTCTTGGACATCACACACACTATATCTGACATCGCTATCACTGTATCAGTCTCATTCCAACCACTGTACAGATGATATCACACCCACTCTATGCCCATCAAACCCAGTACCTGTATTACATCATATGCTCTGTTTGACGTCATATCCCCTCTTTATGACATCACACCCCAGTGTTTCAAACATCAAATCAGGTGTATTCATGATATCGCACCCACTCTTATGTTGGGGCCCGGCCGGCTGATGCGATCATCCAGAGCCATTACGGTCGAAACACTGCAATCCTGCTGCCATATAAGGCACTGATTACTTGCCAGCTATACATTTGGCTGGCAAATCACCAAAAGGATCATGCGGCGAACATATATCTGACAGGCCAATCACACACAAGACTCGTATTTCTTACATGCCCGTCAGAACTCCCCCCTTCCTTTTCCCACCCCCTCCCCTCCTCCCCATATATAATCGCCTTGCACTCAATAAAGTTTTGCAGCTTGATCAGAACCTTTGTCTTGCTGCCGTTCTTTGCAAGTTCACCTCTTGTCTCAACCCTTTCATCCGTTTTCAGGTGTATTCAGAACCCCCGTTGATTGCTCTGCGGGCTAGAGTGACTGCGACCAGCTAGCGGCCGGAGCAAGAGGCACTCAACTTGGGGCCCGAAAACCGCTTGTACGGACTGCTGTCACCATTGGCCAGACCCCCCAAGGGGCACAGGGGGAACCCCCCCCCACGAGACGCCGGGGGAGAGCCCCCCCCCCCTTGACGGCGGCATTCAGTCAGGTAAGAATTAAACATGGGACAAGCATGTTCAAAAGATGATGTTTTTATTAGGCAGCTTAAAAAATCCCTCAAGGTGCGAAGAATTCAGTTTCGTAAAAAAGATTTAGTTTCGTTTTTTCATTTTATTTTTAAGACCTGCCCCTGGTTCCCTCAAGAGGGTACTATCGACACTCGCATGTGGAATCGGAGATTACCTTAATGACTATTATCGTGTCTTTGGTCCCCAGACTGTGCCTATTACCACCTTTAACTACTACAATCTTATAAAAGATATTCTCACCAACCAGGGCCATACCCCAGACATTCAGCACCTTTGTCAGGAAGGACAAAGAATCCTTTCCCGCCACTCCCGTCCCCCCTCCAGAGCGCCCTCTACCCAAGATCTTATACAAAGCGACCCCATACACCCAAATAACTCCAGCGCCGGTACCGTTACTCGCCCCCCTTCACGGGCCTCTCCAAACTGTCCCTCGATTTCTATCAATATTGAAACAAATCCAAATCCTACTGCTATATACCCCAATCTTAAAGACTTAAGAGAGATAACCAACACAGGCACAGACGATCAGCTGACCCCTGCTGACCAAGCTAATTTAGAAGATGAGGCATCCCACTATAAGACCCTGACTGGTCTCCCTCCTCCTCTGCCTCTGCTGCTCCCGCCACAGCCACCTTTTTAAACAACCCCGCGCTTAATGCCTCTCCGCCGCCGCCTGCTTCTGCGCCTCAGCCCTGTTCAGCTTCCATCTTACACAGCTCTGCACTCCCGCCCTTTGTGCCACCGCCATATTTTCCCACCCACCCAGTTACGCCCACCGCTCCCAACACAGCCCGCCTTCCAGCTCCTATTCTGCATAACACTGAGCCACCACCCATCAACCAAACTCCCCTCCCCCAAACAACTTCCCTTCAAGAAGCCCTGATTTTCATCCGAGAGGTTAAAATGGTAGCCAAAGAACTCGCCGACCTGACTGTCTCTGCCCCCCAAGGGCTGTTAGCCTTCCCAGTAACTAGGAGTCAGGCTCAGCCTCCGCCTTGTGAAGCAACAGACACTCAAAGCACTGAGCCCAGTGCTCACGATGCCCCACTTAGTGATAATGATGAAGAAGAGTCAGAACACTCGGCTTCTGACGATGATGAGCCCCCGGTCCCACCATCCCCCCATACTTACAAAAAGCTCAGCTTAAAAACGCTAGAAAAGGTCAAAGCGGCAGTGGCTAACTACGGCCCCACTGCCCCCTTCACTGTTGTCCTGATTGAAAACCTTAGTGATCGACGGCTTACACCCAATGATTGGCTCTTCCTAGCCAAGGCTGCCTTAAGCAGCGGTGATTTTATACTCTGGAAAAGTGAATATGAAGAGGCTTCCAAACAGTTTGTTGAATGCAATTTGCGTAAGCCCTCCTCAAAAGGTTGGACTCTCAAAAAGTTCCTTGGCTCTGACCCCTACCAACGTAAAGAAAAACAGGCTCAAATTCCCCCCCGGGTTCCTAACACAAATTCAGTCAGCAGGTGTTAAAGCGTTTAAGCGCCTTCACCAGAAAGGCGCTGCCACCACCTCCCTTGCAAATATCGGACAGGGCCCTGATGAGCTATATAGTGATTTCATTAGTCGCTTACAAGAACTGGCTGAACGGCTTTTTGGCTCTAGAGAAAGCGAAAGCGCCTTCCTTAAACACCTCGCTTTTGAAAATGCTAACCCCGCCTTCCAAAATGCAATTCGACCTCATCGTGAAAAAGACCTCTCAGAGTATGTCCGCCTTTGCTCAGGCATCGGGTCTGCTCACGCTCTGGGGCTTGCTATTGGGGCCGCCTTACAAAGCTTTGCTCCAAACCAGAGATATCATGATCGTGATCACCTTTGCTTCACTGCAAACAGCCAGGACATTTTTCGCGGGCTTGCCCACAACGAGCCCACGCCTTATCTAACCCCCACCCCAAGACCCCTTATGACTCTAATACTGGCACTCCCAATATTCAAAGACCCCCTCCCTAGACAATATGTCCCCGTTGTAAAAAGGGGTTTCACTGGTCCTCAGAATGCCGCTCCAAGACAGACATTAATGGACAACCCCTCCCCCCAAAACAGGGAAACTCCAACAGGGGCCAGCCCCAGGGCCCCAACCCAGGGATGAACTCAGGGGCTTCACAGTTCAACCCTCAAATCCCCAACCCTACAATTAGGGCCCTCCCCATAATCAACCACGCCTCCTCGTCTCAGATCTTTGGAGGGCAAACGCAGGCAGCTCAGGACTGGACCTCTGTACCGCCACCGACACAATATTAACTCCAAATAATAGCCCTTTGATGTTCCCTGTCAGCGTATATGGCCCCTTACCACCTAACACATTCAGTCTTATTCTTGGCCGTATTAGCTCCACACTTAAAGGGATCCTAGTGTTCCCTGGCATTCTTGACAATGACTTTGAGGGAGAAATTCATATCATTGTCTCCACCACTCATGATCTAATCTCAATCCTAAAAGGCACCAGGCTAGCACAGATCATTATTCTCCCCTTACAACATATTAACTCAAATTTCAAAAGGGCTTCGTGGGGCCCCAGCACCCCTGGCTCATCAGACACATACTGGGTTCAACAAATCTCTCACCACCGCCCCTCACTCAAGCTCAAACTTAATGGCAAGGTATTTACAGGCATCTTAGACACAGGAGCAGACGCTACTGTCATATCCCAATCCCACTGGCCAAAGTCTTGGCCATTAACACCTGTTGCCACCCATCTGCGCGGCATTGGACAAGCTGCTAACCCCCAACAAAGCTCTCAAACCCTGATGTGGGAAGATGCTGAGGGAAATAGTGGCTCTGTCACTCCCTTTGTTCTCCCCAATCTGCCTGTTAACCTGTGGGGGAGAGATATCCTCTCCCAAATGAAGGTGATCATGTGCAGCCCCAATGACATAGTTATGACCCAAATGCTTAATCAAGGCTTCCTGCCAGGTCAGGGACTAGGAAAAAGAGGTCAAGGAATCACTAAGCCCATTACGATCCCTCCTAAAACAGACAAAGCAGGTTTAGGATACCCCCAAAATTTTCCCTAGTGGCCACTGATAGTCCTGTACCCCATGCAGACAAGATCCTTTGGAAGACAGTGGATCCTGTTTGGGTCGATCAGTGGCCCCTTACCCATCAAAAAACCTTAGCTGTGATAGCGTTAGTACAGGAACAGCTTGCAGCAGGACATATTGAGCCCACTAATTCCCCCTGGAATACACCCATATTCGTAATAAAAAAGAAATCTGGCAAATGGCGCCTCCTACAGGATCTTAGGGCCATTAATAAAACAATGATCCCCATGGGGGCCTTACAGCCTGGCCTCCCTTCGCCAGTTGCCATCCCTGCCAGTTACCATAAGATCGTCATAGACCTAAAAGATTGCTTCTTTACCATGCCCCTCCACCCCGACGACAGGTCCTATTTCGCCTTCAGTGTCACACAAACCAACTTCCAAGGCCCCATGCCTCGTTACCATTGGAAAGTGCTGCCACAGGGCATGGCCAATAGTCCCACCCTATGTCAAAAATTTGTTGCAGCAGCTATTGCCCCAGTCAGGGCACAGTGGCCTCAGGCATACATTCTCCATTAWATGGACGATATCCTTTTGGCATGTCCTGACGAAGACACTGTCAGGACCTGTCACGCCCACCTGATCGCCTGCCTTACAAGACAAGGGCTACAAATCGCCCCCGATAAAATACAAACATCCGACCCATACTTTTATCTAGGATTTGAACTTTGCCATCAACATCTATTTACCCTTCGTATCCGCCTTAGAACAGACAGGCTAAAAACGCTTAATGACTTCCAAAAACTTCTTGGAGACATTCAGTGGCTTCGGCCGTACCTAAAACTGCCCACAGAGGCCCTCCTCCCACTTAATAATATCCTCAAAGGAGATTCACACGCCCTGTCTCCTCGTGTCTTGACGCCTGAGGCGAAACACTCTCTAGACATTATCAACAAGGCTATCCAAAACCAAACTGCTCAACAGATCTCTTATAGCCTGCCTCTAATATACCTCTTACTCCCTACAACACATACCCATACCGGAGTTTTCTGGCAACCAAAGACCACAGATCCCTCAAAAAACGGTCACCCCCTCCTTTGGGTCCACCTCCCAGCTTCCCCCTCTCGAGTCCTATTGCCTTACCCTTCCCTTCTTGCCACGCTAATTATAAAGGGGCGCTCCACCAGTGGCCAGCTGTTTGGTAAAGACCCAGAATCAATAATTATCCCTTACACACAAGACCAATCAAATTGGCTTTTACAAACCTCCGATGAATAGGCTATCGTGCTGTCCTCCTTCACAGGAGACCTTGACAACCATTACCCTAGCGATCCCCTTATTCAATTCGCTAAGACCCATCCATTTGTCTTCCCTAAAATCACTAAAACAACTCCGCTCCCCAAAGCCGCCCTCGTCTTTACTGACGGATCTTCAAATGGCATGGCTGCCTATGTTCTCAATGGACAAACCTTCACAACAAAATCTCCCTATACCTCTGTACAACTTGTAGAACTGTTTGCTATCCTCAAAGTCTTTACCTCGCTTGCCAACCAACCGTTCAACCTCTACACCGACAGTGCCTACATAGCTCAGTCAGTCCCCCTGTTAGAAACCGTCCCCTTCATCAAACCTTCCACAAATGCCGCTCCCCTATTTGCTAAGTTACAAGCTCTTATTTTACAAAGACAACACCCCTTTTTCATTGGACACCTTCGTGCCCACCTTGACCTTCCCGGGCCCCTGACTGAGGGCAACGCCCTAGCAGATGCCGCCACACAAACTGTCTCTCCTGTCCTCACAGACCCTATCACTGAGGCAACACAAGCCCACACCTTACACCATTTAAATGCCCATACCCTTCGCCTGCTTTACAAAATCACAAGAGACCAAGCTAGAGAAATTGTCAAGGCCTGTCCCCAT
>SRVM01040457.1:0-20228 GCA_007570785.1 Antilocapra americana
CAGAATACAGCCAGGTCCAGAGGCTCTATGGGGCGGTCCTTGTGAAGCTTGGAGAGGTGCATGATGTTTTCCTTATAGCTGAACACAAAGACAGTTATGTGAAGGCTTGGAACACCAGCAGTAGTGAACCATCCCCCCTCTATTCTTCCTTCCAGTTAGGAATGCTACCAGATTTTCCAAATGTGGTAGAGTTTCTATTGTAATCAGAAACGCACACACAGACACACACACACACACAGACACACACACACACACACACACACACACACTAAATATTCTTTATCTCTTAAAACTGGAAGCCAAAATTTTTATTTTAACTTATTTGAAACTCGTTTCCTACTCTTCTTCTCTTTTTAGTGATATCCTTATAGGATATTAGTCATACTTTTTGGTAACAAGATAAGGACATAAAGGAAAAGGTTATCTCAGAAATTATTAATGATTTCCCATTCAATGAGATTGCAAATAATCACTACTAGCCAACATAAAAGACATTTTAAAGTACTGTATCCAAGGCAGTGATATACTTTCACCTACTAAGGCATCAGACCACCTAAGTGCTAAATTTTGCAAGAGGGAGTGTCTATGCAGCCTGTTAAGGAAAAAATGGGTTCCTGATTATTTTGGACTGTGTGAACAGCTGAGTCAATATCCAAATCCAAAATGGGTTTGATACTTCATCTCTTAGTATGGATGCACTAGAAAAAGAAAGAGAAAGAGAAGGAGAAGGAGGAGATGGCAAGGGAAAGAAAAGAGAGAAGAAACAGAAAAGCAAGACACTTCTTCAGGAGTGATTAAGGTCATATCTGTCCTTAAACACGTCCATCATTTTATTTGGATACACTATTATAATGTACTATTAATATTTGCCATAAATTCTGTTAAACATCTTTTTATATAAATTGTCTCATACAAAATATATTTTCTTGGACTTTCCCTCATTAATTCAGTATTTATTAAGCACCTGTTATGGCCTGATTTTATAACCCGATGTTAGAAATTTTTCCACTTCTCTTTATTTTGTGTAGGTCCAGTCCCAGTTTAGAGTTTTGGATACAAGAAGATTCACACGAGGTGGGTTCAGAAAGTAATATAGTTGGTAACTTGAACTGACTGATTAGTGTTTTTTTTTTTAAATAGAAATGTACCAGAGAACTTCTACCAAGTCACTTGTAGATTACAAGTAGTTGTCCATACCACTGAACAAAAGGTCAAAGCTACGTCACTAACATGAACCTTAAGAATGAGTTTCCAGCATATGGGAAGAAATCAGCCTTTAATTGTAGTGATGTGTGAGCAGCATGACCTAAGGCTGACAAGTTGGGCCGCCAGAAGCCAATTGAAATGATAAGAGCCACATCAACTGCTCCGCCAAGGTTGTTCCTAACACTGTGAGCACTTTACCCTGGGGTTATGTGGACAATTCATTTTTAATCAGAAGCATCACACGCATGTGAGCACCATAATTTCTTGCCCATTTTCCCTTGGGTAGGCTTGGTTGTTCCCCTGTGTAGTGTCTCCTCCTATGCGAACACATTCCAGTCTTTCTACATTTGTCTTCCTGACTGATGTTTCCTTCAAACTGAAGAAACTATGGGTAAAGCTTCCTGATGCTCTCATAGATACACACACATGCACACTTTTGCACATACATAACTGACTACTGGACCAAGTCCACTGCTGGCCATAACTTCTTCCTCTAAGGTTTTGATCAGCCTGTTGCTTTAGCAAATGACAACAATACAATAAAGTTCATGCAGAGATCATTTGATCGGATGGTTTTGCCTATTGATCTGTTTTCAGAGCCACATGTGAACAAACTAGACTTTGCTTTTATCGTGAGCCTTTGTCTGTCATAGCACATCACACACACACACACACACACACACAGAGATTTTTAAACCCCCATGGGCAAAATTTCTCACAGGTTTCAGTGCTGGGAAAAGCCATACGTTTAAGTAACTGATCTGTTTTTATCTTGGACACTATGCTTCTTCTAATGGAATATTTCTCTCTTTGCAGGAACTTAGAGATCGGAAATGTACTATATTGACATTTTTTAAATAAATCGAAATTTTAAGTATACCTGGGGAAATAATATTTAAACTCATTTTTATGATAAATTCTATAGGAATTAAAGCATCTTTGTATAAAATGAGTGGTAAGAACCCCAAGTCATTTTACCTATAAACTAGATCTTGGTGTACTTGTTTTCGCATATGAACGGTTATTGTGAGGCAATGGCCAAAATCCAAGTAGCAAGTATTTCTGGGTACTTTCTCTCTTACCTTTTGTCATTGATGACAGCTTTCAGGGCATTTTCTAAATCTTCGGAACTCATTTCCAGGACATTCAAGGTCACTCCAGCTCCCCGAGTCTCCATGCGCTTTGCATTGTCCATCTGATCCCCAAACAAGGGCATCATCACCATGGGAACACCATTGCATATTCCTTCATAAACGCCATGGGAGCCGGAGTGTGTGATAAAGGCCCGAGTCTTTGGGTGACCTGAGGAGAAAAGGTGACCTATGATCCACCAGTCAAGCCGCTGAGTTTCACCATCTGACATCGTCTGGGTTCTCAAAGGACACTCAGGGCCCAGTGCCATCCACACTTGGCCCTTGCAGAAATGTGCGGAAGCAAATGTGGCTTGAGATAGCCTACTGGGTCAAAGGCAATGTGGGATACATTGACAATAATCCTTTCTGGCTAAACAACCCTTTAGAATAGCCCTGCCTGAGCCACTTTCTTAATTTAACCTTAGTTAGACCGTACATGCTAAATCTTCCCCACGTACCAAGCAGATCATTTTGGGGCAGCCACTTGACAAGTTTTGTATTCTTTGCAAGATTTGGAGGTGGAGTCCCAGTGTATCGCCACAGGACCTTGCAGAAGCAAAAAAAAAAACCAAGTTTAAGAACACACACACACAATTTTTAAAACAAGAGAAGACATCAGCTATAGTAGCTAGAAATTGGAGTCTCTGGACGAATATAAATTTGGAAAAGGTGGGAGGTATGATGATTAAGACGGCTTTTGGGGACAGGTAACATTCTGTGTCTCATTCCAGAGGCTTGATTCCATGGGTGTGTTTCCTTTGTGAATCTGTGAAAATTCAGCAGGTTGTATATCTATGATTTTTGCACTCTTCTGCACTTCAAGGGAAATTACTTAATAAAATAAGTGGGAATGGAACTACAAAAACAGAAATATAAGAAATGAATCCAGTGTCCTAACTAACTGCTTTCTGGAGAAATATTCTTATGCAGTATGAAGAAACACTATCCTGCTCATTTTATTTTAAAAAGTAAATTCTCTTGAATACACTTTTGAGTCAGTTAAGAGAGAAAGAGACCTTCTTGTGCAGTGGATTGTGGTTTAACAGTGTAGTTGAGAGTGAAATAGCAAAAAAAAAAAAAACCAAAAACCAATCTTTGGATTATTGATAATAATTGGGAAGTGGCAGGGAAATCCAAGTTTAAAGCCCAACTCATAAATTAATTTAGTAATTCAAAGTCTGGGGTTAGAACTCTTGTAAAGATAGATTTTTAAAAAATCATATAGAATCTTCTTACTGTCTGAGGTATTTTGCCCAAAGCATCAGCAATTTCCATAGCTTTGTGATCCGGAATCTCCGAGACCATTGAGCCCAAAGAGAAAACCACGATTCCATGTTCTCCAGAAGTATTTACATAGGCTTCAAATTCCTAGAAGCAGAAGAGAAATTTCCAGTTATTTTTTTCTCATATTCTTTGGTGACTGTATACATTCAGCTCCAATGTATAATAAGGTATAAATAAGGTATCTTCCTCTTAAGAAAGTGATAACAGGAATGTGTGTTTATGTGTGTGTGTGGGTGTGATAGAGACACAAAATATTAGTGTGTGCTGTAACTTCCCTCCCTCCCCAAGTCCTTTCCATCCCAAAGGAGGAATGCTTCCTGCTTACAGAGTTATCACCTGGGTTCTCCTCTGAAATGTAGATTCCAAGTCAAGTGTCAAGTTTCTGAAAGAAAAGTGAGTAGAAGTAAAGCCAGATCCATTTCCCCAGGGCTTCATTCAGCCAGGAAAGTTTGGAAGAAACAGGTTTTGTGGAGGAGGGCTGAAGGAACGAGCTGAAGGCACTAGGAAGAAGGAAGGAAGGGGGAAGGAGCCTCCTGCAGAGAGGAGCGAGGTTTCAGCAGATTCCGGGAAAGGAAACGCGAGAGGAGAAGAAAACTGCCCGAAGAGAATTTCAGCAAACCTTCTGTGGACTGGAAAGCTCTGGCACTTCCTCTCTAAGAAAATCTATGTAAAGACCCGTATTACTTTTCAACACTTCTAGAATATTCTTTTTATGCTGAAAGAATGAATGGAGTCAAAGCACAAAGCTACAGACGACATTAAGAATTAGACTCACGATTAAGAAAAAAACCTCAAACAGCAACAAATCCTTCCACAACTCTTTCTCCCCTGCAGCCTGCAGCAGAGTTTCCCTATGACAGGCAGTACACTTGAATGAGTAAAGCTCATACTCGTGTCAACTCCGTGCTGAAATGTAACCAGTCACCCGTGCATTTTCCCAACTTTTCCTGGAGAAGAGTTTCTAAGGTGTGTAAGTCAACTTGCCTGCTTTAGCAGAAAGAATATACAGAAACATATTTGAATCTTTCTCTGCTGATTCCACATGTACTGTAAAACGTAAACTGTTCCTCCCGGGGTATGAAAAACAAAAAACAGGGGACAGAAACCTTGCCAAGTGTGTCCCAGTGATCTGAGCCCCTTCTGTGGGGTTCAGCGGTTAAGAGCATATGAGTAAACCCTGACCACCAAAGCCTCTTGGCAGGAAGGAGAAATAGGTGCAAATTTCACCCACCCAGCATACGACCCTCACCAAGTGCCCGCTTCCTGTTCCAGAAGTGGGTTCATTAATTCACTATGTCCATTGTCGCAGGAAGCATCCAGCAAAGATCACCTACCTGCAGGCATACAGCCTTGGCTCCTAAAGACAAAGCTCAAAGCAAGGCAATGAGACTTTTGGAAGGAACTTCAGGGCCAGATGACCCAAGAAATAAGGAATGGAGAACAGAGAGAGGGTGGCGTGCAGACCCCTGTGTGGATTATACCAGCTTGTGCTCCTCTGAATGTGAGACAGGCTCATTCGAAAACTAGGGGCTGAGTGCATTCAAAGTCCTTCCCTTTACCAACAGCATCCTATTGCCATTCTGACGACTTTTGAAATCAAGGAGTAATTTGGCAGGGGGTATGCCATGCAGCTTGTGGGATCTCAGTTCCCCGACTAAGAACTGAACCCATTAAGTGAGTTTTGGTATATTTGAACTATCAACTATGATTGATTTGCCAGTTAACAATGAATCTTACAGCTATTAGAACCCGAGCAATCTGTGGTTCCTTGAATGAAACAGGAAGATGGATACTAGAAAATGTCTGTGTGTGTAGGGTGAGAGTCGGAGATGGCAGGGATCCCAGCTACTAAGTACAGGTTCCAGGTTAGGACCTGGCAAAGGCCTATCCCTTAAGGAATAAGAGGTAGACTTAGAGATCAATGTCAAATAAAAGCTCTGAAAATGATAGGGATAGAATGAAAGGACAAAATAGATGATTACACAGGTAATCCCACTAGGGGATTATAAGTAGAAAAACATAGGCGACCCCTGTAATTCACGATTACTTGAGAAAGCAGGTTTCCTTAACCACAAAACCAAGCAGGCTTGCTTAACAACAAAACCAGGCAGCAGAACATGGAGCGTGCCCCAAACAGTGAAACACCCTGCCCAGTGAGGTCAGTAAGTTAATGATCCCTAGGACTTGCTGTCTGCACACATGATCATGGACCTAGCTTGACCATATACGGACAAGAAAACTCCCCTGGAGTAGGAGCAGATGATGGAAGCATGATGTCGACACAAGAAAGACAAAGGTCTTCTCCCCCTCCCTGCTTTTCCTTTGATCATAAAACTGGAGCACACTGAGTTTTCAGGTGTGGCATTTCTCACCCACCCTCTTGTAAGCCTCAAGTGTGTGCGCTCAGTCACTGCAGTCGTGTCCGACTCTGGGTGACCCTATGGACTGCAGCCCGCCAGGCTCCTCTGTCCATAGGACTCTCCAGGCAAGGGTACTGGAGCGGGTTGCCATGCCTTCCTCCAGGGGATCTTCCTGACCCAGGGATCAAACTGCAGGTAGGTTTGTTTCTTTACCACTGAGCCACCCAGGAAGCCCCATGTAAGCCTCACAGGCATCCTACCCTAATCAATCACTTCTTATCTATCACTCTGCCTCTCACTGCATTCTTCTCTACACTGATGCATAAAGAGCTATGGTACCAGAACTCTTTGGAGTCCCCCTGAAATGATGCCAAACTGTTTGAGCAAGATGGAACAGGAACAATGCAATCAGAAGAACAGCAGCCTTAGTCACAGTGTTGAAACTAGAACCTGGAGAGGAATGGTGGGTGTGTCTTAGGAAGAAAGCAAGGAAACCCCTAGATTCAGCCTTGGGCAATGATCTTAGCTTGGCGTGATCTGTTCCCCAAGTTCAGAGCCAACGCCAGAGCGCTCCAGGCTTCAAGAAACACACACACTGCCCATGCATGCACACACAGGCGGTGGGAACCTACTTGAAGGAAACAGAGCAAGGCATAAGTTGGGCAATTTTCCCTGAACTGTTGGTTATTAATGATCTAATTCACACCCTGAGAGTCTCCAGATGGTTTTATATGTCTCCTGAGAATGCCACAGCCTTCAGTGAGACTGTGTGAACTGAGGCGTTTCTTGGGACTTTCTGGGTTAAAACCAGAACGTGTGCGTGCTAAGTCACTTCAATTGTGTCTGACTCTTTGCATCCCCATGGACTGTAACCCACCAGGCTGCCTGTCCATGGGATTGTCCAGGGAAGAATACTAGAGCGGGTTGCCATGCCCTCCTCCAAGGGATCTTCCAACCCAGGGATCGAACCTGTATCTCTCACATCTCCTGCATTGGCGGGTAGATTCTTTACCACTAGCACCACCTGGGAAACCCTAAAACCAGAACAGTCCTGAACAAACCAGGATGCTGGCTACCCTGGCTGTGACGTAGCAGGCTTCAGAGAGGGCCAAGCACACCTGATTTTCAGAGATGGCTGCCAACCTTGATTCTGAACACAGCCATAAAGCCCAAATACCGGCCAGCCCTATTCCCAGGCCATCCCACTGTCTAGTCTGCCCCCATCAGCCTCAGGCTCTCTTTAAGGCCCCTGGCTCCTGGCAGCTGACTTGGCCTTTCCTATCAGGCTTATCTGAAAGGTCAGCGAGACAATATCATTCTCCCTACTCCCATGCTGAATTTCCTCCATTTTCTAGACCTTCTCTCCTTCACAAAACCCACTCTTACTTTAACCTTGTCTAGAAAGGACCAAGTCTAAAGTCCCCTCCCTGCACCCACTCAGCATTGGGCAGGATGTGATTAGCATAAGAGGAAACCACAGAGCCATAAACACAGAAAGCTAAATAACAGCACTTGGCTGGAGTTTAAATGGCAGGAAAGTTCATCTACAAATCACAAAATGACAAACTGCAGAGGCTATGTTATTAAGGCCACTGTTGATTCTGGGCCAGTACAGGATTCAGTAATGGTGAGGCCCACCACCTACTTGGCAAAACTTCCCCTAAACCTTACCTTGGCTTCCCTAGTGGCTCAGAGTCAAGAATCAGCTTGCTAATGCAGGAGACACAGGTTCAATCCCTGGGTCAGGAAGATCCCTTGGAGAAGGAAATGGCAATCCACTCCAGTATTCTTGCCAGGGAAATCCCATGGACAGAGGAGCCTGGCAGACTGCAGTCCATGGGGTCGCAAAGTCAGACACAACTTAGCAACTGGAGGATGCAGTGGCCTGAAGAGGTTGGGGAAACTTACCTGATGTTTCTGCCCCTCGGATGGGTTTAAAATCAGGAAGGGCTCTTCTCAAAGTGAACAAACCCCAGATCCATACATCCGCTCCACCTTGGAAGGAGCTTCAGGGAATACCCCGGAAGCATTTGTCATTGACTTACTTAGACTCGAAAGCACTGTCCCATCTTGATCAGAAAAACAGATTCGTGACCTTAAAGTGGTTGATTTCTCCTGTAAAGATAGCTTCCAGATACAGAAGCCTGCAGGGCCAGGCGGGGAGTTGTTTTAAGGAAATTGAGGTCAAATTTGACAAGCTTCATCGGGAGTTTTGCTCAAGTCCTGGGGAGCGGCCCAGCCTGACATACCTGCCTAGCTCCTAGCCCATGGATGTGTACTGAGGTGCTCCGGTGAGCCCTGGCAGCCCCCAGGGCTTAGAAGCCCATAGACTGAGCAGCCCTCTCCACAAGTCAAAAGCTAAGAGGTTGAGTGAGGCCTTTGAAGGCCTGGGCAGAAGATCCATCAGAGAGGATGGCTGCCTGCCGAAGAGTGGTTCCTTCCCCTCACTTTCAAAGACGGACCCCACCCTCAGCACGGGCCTCTCAGAGCAGACCATTGACCCTGTTTGTCTAGGAAGTGATCTGGGAAAGTTTCAGAAATCAGTATCACTCAGCAAAGCCATTGCAGTACCCAGGGTACAACCTGCAGGCTTTGCCAGGGATCGCTACGATGATATTAAAGAAAAATTTGACAAGCTTCATCAGCAGTATTGCCAAAAGTCACCCCAGCAGACACAGGCACCTTCAGATAAAGCATGAGCGGGAGTTCGGTATCAAAAAGAAGGCTTCTCAAGAAAATTCAACCCAGACTCTGGCTGTTGGGGTCCCCGAAGCCTGTCATCCTCACCCCCGCAGAGCGTAAAAGCCCCCTGGCTTCCAACATGGTTGGGGCTCCTCTGTCTATAGACATTGCTCTTCCCACTGGGTCAGGCCAACAAGTCCCCACAAAGCGATGCCGATCATCAGACCCTCAGGTGTGTGGAGAGGGGGCCGCACCCTGGGGTTTCTCACCTGTGGGCAGGGCTGTGCCAAGGCCCTGGGAGGAGGTCTACCCTTCACAGCCCAAATGGGAAGAGAAGGTGCGTTTCTGTTTGCTGAATGTGGGTGTTTGACAATTCTTAGGTGTTAACTTTCCCAACGTCCTCCTCAATTCCTTTCCCTCCTCCACCATCAGCATTCTTGCACATTTCCCACTGGAATGCACTTTGGGGGAGTTTCTAAAAAGTGTCCCCTAAGACACTACCCATTCCTGGCAAACTGTCGCTTCCAGCTTCTTGATCGCACACTCAGAAAATTGCTGTTGGACCTGAAACTGATCTGGGAATTGATGACTCCTGGTCACTTCTCACTCCGTGGGAACAGAGGAGGAGTCAGCCCACAGAGTGCCCACAGCCTCCTGCGCTCCACATTGAAGCCCACCCGAGACCCCACCGGGGCCACGAGTTAGCTTGTGCAGGTCCGTTAAGCTGAAGCTTTACGCTGTGGGCACCATTTTCTTCAGAGACAAGCTGAGGAGGGGGTGGACAGGCTGCTGTGAGTTCCTAAACTTCCTCAGGTGGGCGCTGGCTTTCCCAGGGACCATTTAGCGCATTAATGCTTGCTTACACTCATGTCTATAGAGTTGGTGATGCCATCCAACCATCTCATCCTCTGTCGTCCCCATCTCCTCCCACCTTCAGTCTTTCCCAGCATCAGGGTCTTTTCTAATGAGTCAGTTCCTCACATCAGGTGGCCAAAATAGGCTGAGCTTCAGCATCAGTCCTTCCCATGAATATTTAGGACTGGTTTCCTTTAGGGTTGACTGGTTGGATCTCCTTGCAGTCCAGGGGACTCCTCTTAATATTCTCTGCTTAATATTATATATTTATTGAGGAAAAGGACCAAATCTTCGTGAGCTGGGAACCCAGCCTACATGCACCAGGCTGTTGACCCCTTTGTACACCTTCTTTCTTTAAGCCCCACTTGAACCCTTTGATTAGACAGGTTCCGCCCAGGGGGCGGTGCTAGTTCTTTTTAGAAATAAGGAAGTGTGTGTGTGTGTGTGTTTTCCAGCTGTGCCGGCTCTTATTTGCAGTATGGGAATTCTTAGCTGGGGCACATGGAATCTTAGTTCCCCCACCAGGGATAAACTGGGTCCCCAACATTGGGAGTGTGGAGTCTTAGCCATTGGGCCACCAAAGAAGTCCCCAAGGAAATGGGGTTAACTCCCTAATCCATACAGGCCTGAATGGCTGGGCCAGGATTTGATGGCCCATGGTCTTAACCACCCGTTAGCACTGCCTGCTTGAGGAACTCCTGTTATTATTTTTCCTTCACATTCCTTTGGGTATTTATAATGACTCAAATATGCATGTATATTCAATGGAGTAAATATATCTTCCTCTGGGAAAAGGAATGGCTACCCACCCCAGGGTTCTTGGCTGGAGAATCCCATGGGCAAAGGAGCCTGGTGGGTTCCATGGTTTCACAAAATTGAACACGACTGAATGACTAGCACAAATAAATAACAGTTAAGCTTTGTGGGGCTGGCATTGGGAATTCTAGTGAAATCGTACTGACTTTTTTTTCCCCCTAGAGGAAAGAATGACACATCTTTCAGGATGGAAGAGATAAATGATTTCGTGTCAGAAAACCTCAAAGCTGAAAATCTTGCCAAGTTATTTTGGAGTATTCCCTCTCTGCACTAACTGATTTTTGTGTATTTTTTAATTCTCAAGAACACTGTGAGAACTTGCTTCACTTCTCTGCCCTTCAAGGCAAATTTCAATGAAGTTGGTTCCATTGATGTGACTATGGATTTTTGGAAATTATTTGAATAAAGTTGCTCAATTAAAATTTTTAATGTTCTCCTTTATAGGCCTATTTTTCTCATATTTTCTTTGTTAAATTTAGACATGACCAGAAATCCTCCGTTACGTTTCCTATTTCCTTAGAGAAGTTGTTTGCTCTGAAGCCTACGGTTAAGTCCTAGAAAGGAAGTACGCCTGCTTAGTCTTTTAAATTCAGACCAGCAGGACTTGGCATCTTCCATATTTGTTATTGTTTTTAGGTCACCAAGTCATGCTCAACTCTTTGCAACCCAGTGGACTGCAGCACGCCAGCCTTCCCTGTCCCCCACTGTCTCCCAGTGAAAGTCGCTCAGTGTTGTCCAACTCTGCAACCCCACGGACTCTATAGTGCATAGAATTCTCCAGGCCAGAACACTGTCTCCCAGAGTTTGATCAAATTCATATCCATTACGTCGGTGATGCTATCTAACCATCTCATCCTCTGCCAACCTCTTCTCTTGCCATCTTTCTCCAGCATCAAGGTCTTTTCCAATGAGTCGGCTCTTTGTATCAGGTGGCCAGAGTAACAGAGCTTCAGCTTCAGCATCAGACCTTCCAATATTAGGAGGGAGCAAATTGGGGAAACAGTGGAAAAAGTGTCAGACTTTATTTTGAGGGGCTCCAAAATCACTGCAGATGGTGACTGCAGGCATGAACTCAAAAGACACCTACTCCTTGGAAGGAAAGTTATGGCCAACCTGGACAGCGTATTGAAAAGCAGAGACATTACTTTGTCAACCAAAGTCTCTATAGTCAAGGCTATGGTTTTTCCAGTAGTCCTGTATGGATGTGAGAGTTGGACAGTGAAGAAAGCTGAGCGCCGAAGAATTGATGCTTTTGAACTGTGGTGTTGGAGAAGACTCTTAAGAGTCCCTTGGAATTCAAGGAGATCCAGCCAGTCCATCCTAAAGGAGGTCAGTCCTGGGTGTTCACTGGAAGAACTGATGTTGAAGCTGAAACTCCAATACTTTGGCCACCTGAGGCGAAGAGCTGATTCATTTGAAAAGACTCTGATATTGGGATCGGTTGAGGGCAGGAGGAGAAGGGGACAACAGAGGATGAGATGGTTGGATGGCATCACCGACTCAAGGGACATGGGTTTAGGTGGATTCTGGGAGTTGGTGATGGACAGGGAGGCCGGGCGTGCTGTCGTTCATGGGTTGCAAAGAGTCGGACACGACTGAGCGACTGAACTCTACCGAACTGAAACTGAATCACCATTCAACTCACCCATAAAAGTAATTCCAACCAGCTTAATATTTTTAGATAAAAATGTAAACAGCCCTGTGATGGTACCAAAATACCTGCAGCCACTTAACATGTGACATCTCATGATTTTTACTGGAGCTGTTTAAAATAGAGTATCATAGTGACTTTTTTTTTTTACTTGTATACCCGTTAATATTGTTTACTTTTGGTACACAGCATTTTTTAAAAAATTTTAATACAAATATCCCTTTTTAAAATAATGATGTATTTATTTGGCTGCACCTGTACTTAGTTGCAGCATGCAGGCTCTTCCTCTTCACCGTAGTATGTAGGATCTAGTTCCCTGACCCCAGCTCTCTGCATCAAGAGCACAGAACACCAGAGACATCCCAACATTTAAATTTGTAATTCCAGTCTTGAAGTTTCAGTTGTGAAGACAGTTTCTCACCTAGATCATCATAAGATACAGTTAAATTTATTTATTTTTATTTGGAAGATAATTGCTTTATAATACTGTGCTGTTTTCTGCCTTGTATTAACGTGAAACCAGCCATAGGTGCATGCATGTCCCCTCCGTCTTGAACCGCCCTCCCACCTCCCAGCCCATCCTACCCCTCTGTGTTGTCACAGAGCCCTGGATTGGGGCTATGTCGTGACAACAGGTTTTCCCTGGCTATCTAATGTTATATACGGTAATGGATGTGTTTCAGTGCTACTCTCGCAATCCATCCCACCCACTCCTTCTCCTCTTGTCAGGAAGAATTCGGCAGGAGGCTTCCCGTGTGCTGTTTTCTGATCTGTCATGATTCCTATGTCCCTTATTAATCCCTTAATATTCAGGGATTATAGAGGAGAGGCAAGCTTCTCCCAGGGGCTGAGAAATGCATGCATTTCCTTCCCTAGCTTTTCCATACGTTGAAAAGAAACTATTTACCACCTTCTCCTCCTTCTGATATGGAAAGTGATTTTTACCAGCCCCTCTCTTTGAGACGGAGTCTAGCTTTATGTTTCCTGGTTAAGTTGTAAGATTTTTTATCTTTATCTCTGATGAAAAGTTTATCTTGTAAGACAGTATTTATATGACCACAATATGTTGAATAAACACCTTTACTCCATCAGATTTTGGGTCTCCATATCTTACTTCATTTCTCTCTCTCCCTTTTTCTCTATTTCTCTCCTTCAGGCTAGTTCCCTAGACAGCAAAGGTCCATGGAGCTCACTTACCTGCCCAGGCTTTAAGTCTCCCATGAGAGTGCACCCTGTGCCTATGTGAAGCAACTCAAACCTCGTTTCAGAGGTTTTATTGACTCTGCGTGAACTAGGGAATACTGGCCTCTTTTCTTTCCTTTATTCTCTTATCATTGACTCTGTATCACCAGGCCCCGGTCCATTAAAGGACCCCAACACCCTCTGTGTCCACAAATCTGTCGTCTGTGTTTGCATCTCCATTGCTGCCCTGCAGATAAGTTCATAACTACCATCTTTCTAAGTTCCATATATATGTGTTAATACATGATACTTGTCTTTCTCTTTTGGACTGACTTCACACTGTATAACAGGCTCTAGGTTCATCCACCTCATTAGAACTGACTCAAATGCATTCCTTTTTATAGCTGAGTAATAGTCCATTGTATATATGTACCACCACTTCTGTATCCAATCATCTGTCAACGGATATCTACATTCTTCCATGTCCTAGCTATCGTAAACAGTGCTGCAGGGAACACTGGAGTACATGTGTCCTTTTCAGCTACGGGTTCCTCAGGGTACATGCCCAGCAGTAGGATTGTTGGGTTATATGGTAGTTTCATTCTAAGTATTTTAAGCAATCTCCATACTCTTCTCCATAGTGGCTATATCAAGTTGCATTTCCACTCACAGTGCAGGAGGGTTCCCTTTTTCCCACACTCTCCCTAGCATTTATTGTTTGCAGATTTTTTTTTTATGATGGCCATTCTGACCTGTGTATGGTGATACCTCACTGTATTTTTCATTTGCATTTCCTTTTGGATTGACTGGTTTGACCTTCTTACTGTCCAAGGCACTCTCAAGAGCCTTTTCCAACACTAAAATTCTAAAGCATCGTTTCTTTGGCAGGCCCCCTTTTTTATGGTCCAACTATCTCATCCATACACGACTACTGGAAAAACCACAGCTTTCACTACACAGCCCTTTGTGGGCAAAGTAATGTCTCAGCTTTTTTAATATGCTGTCTAGGTTTGTCATAGCTTTTCTTCTAAAGAGCAAGAATATTTTAATTCATGGCTGCAGTCACCATCTGTAGTGATTTTGGAGCCCAGGAAAACAAAGTCTGTCACTGTGTCTATTGTTTCCCCATCTGTTTGCCATGAAGTGATGGGACCGGATACTATGATCTTCATTTTCTGATTGTCCAGTTTAAGTCAGCTTTTTCAGTCTCCTCTTACACCTTCATCAAGAGGCTCTTTAGTTGCTCTTTGCATTCTGCCATTAGGGTGGTGTCATCTGCACATCTGACTTGATGGATATTTTTTGATATACATATATTTATATATATATATATATATATATACACATATATATATACACACATATATCTCCTACTGGTTCTGTTTCTCTACAGATTCTTAGAGCCGTGACTCTAGCCTTCCAACTTCACTCTGCCATCTCCCATCTCATCAGATGATCACTGAACACCCCAAGAGACCCCGATCCCCTTTAGCCCCACTCCCACCCGTAGGAGTCTGGGGTTAGCGCCCGTCTACTAATAAGTGAAATTGCTTGAAGTGTTCTAGCCACCAGAACTAGAATCCCTGACTCCTGGGTTCCCCCACGGATGCAGCATGATGAACAGGAAACAGCATTTTTATCCTGGCTCCACTGTTTACTAGCTTAGAAACCTTGGGCAAATTAAAGACTCTCTCTGAGCCTCACTTTCCTTCTTTATAAAAGCTAGGTAATAATAACAACAGACTTTACCTCACAGGGTGGTTGGAATAATTAAATAACATTCTAGATATTACACATCTAGTACAGTACCTGCCATGTGTACTCAATGAATGTAACCAATATTATTATTATTACTGCAACTATTATTTCCGTAATTAAGAGAAGCTGCCATTGGATGGTCAGCATCTGGCCTCAATTAATAGACAAATCTGCAGTCGTGGTAAACTTTTCCTATCTTACTGCTATGTCACATTGTAATGCAATTAAAAGTTGACACATTTGTTTCCCCTAAAGCCTGTGAACATCTTGGGGGTCCTGCTGAGCCTTCTTGTGTGTGCCTGAATGTCTTTCACATAGTTGGAACTCATGTTTGTGAAATATAATCCGTAGAATCATTTATTTGCACACTCACACATATACACATATGTATGCATATGCATGGGCTTCCCAAGTGGCCCTACTGGTGAAGAATCTGCCTGCCAATGCAGGGGACACAGAAGACACAGGTTTGATTCCTGGGTCAGGAAGATCTTCAGGCCAGGAAATGGCACCCCACTCCTGTGTTCTTGCCTGGAAAATTCTATGGGCAGAGGAGCCTGGTGGGCTACAGTCCATGGGGCCACAATGAATCAGACATGACTGACCGACTAAAAACCTGGGCTTGTGCGCGCACACACCCCTGACCCCTGGACTGAGGGGCTTGAAGGTAATGGATGCGTTTCAAGCAATAAGTCAAGTGATACCTATTAGGCCTACTGTATGCCAAGCACTGCCCTGGTGAAGGCAAGAAGGTCCCACCAAGAATCTGAATCTTGAAAGACAAGCTCAGGTAATTGGAAGATCTGGGGGCCCATCCTCACAGGTAGTGGGAATGGGAGAAGCAACAGTGCAGAATTCTGGGCCTGAGCTATCCCCACCCCAACAGCCCAGCACATCACAGACGTGAGCCATCAGCTTCACGGTGCCAGCTCAGGGGGCCAACTCACATTGGTCATCCCACTGACAGAGGAGGTTATGATCCTCACGGTGTCCATGGTGACTTTGTGGACCATCTTCTCCTCTAGGTCCCTCTGATAAAAGTTGTCCCTGCGGTGGGTCTGGAAGACAACCAAGGAGACCCTGCTTGAGGGCCGGCAGGGGCTGCCACGGTCTCAGCTGTGGTTTCCTCTCCCACAGAGTCTTGATATCAGATACAGAGTCTCCCGGAAGCCCAGAGCTGTGCATGTGTTTCCGTATTTTCTGGACCCCTGGCAACTTACTGTCTTTGCGCTTATACTCACGTGCGGGTTCAAACCCAGGTTCACCGAGCAGCGCGCTTTCCTCAACGCAGTGGAAACCATTTCCCCAGACTAGCTGCTCCACCAGCACTCACCAGTTTGTAGGTGGACAAGGTCAGCTGCACAGACACGTACTTAAGGCCCCAGCCTTTGATCCTGTCCTGGAAGCCGGACAGGGCCAGCTGCCCAATGATGCGGAGAATGGCCATCCTCACCTGAGAGGACAGACCACAGACAGGCTGGCTGCTAGAGGTTCCACAACCCACACCCGATCCCATGACACGAGACAGCCAGGATGCGAGGGTGCCCTGGTCTGGAAGGGGTCTCCGGGGCTACCTGGCTGCTGCCCACTCTGTCCACCACTGCCTGCCTCATCCAGGGGACCCTGCTCAGCAGCAGGCCTACCCAGGAGCCTCACCTAAGCCCTTCAGAGACATGAGCACACTGCTTTCTCTGCAGGGTTGCTCCATCTTCAGGCAGCCCTGGTGAGAACCACCTGACTTCTCCCGGGCTCCCCAGGGCTCATACGAGGGGACGACACAGAACAAGCCTGTTCTCTCTACCCCTGACATCCTCCAGGTATTGAAGTCAGGTCTGCCTCAGGCCAAGACCAAGCGCCCCTGTTCTCTCCCTAGTTTGTGCTGGCCTTCACTGTCCTGAGCCGCTCCCCAGGACATGAGGGGTCAGCCGTAGGGACCATGTCCAGAAGCCAAGCTATTCTCCAGGGGGCCGAGCCTGCAGTGGCCTGGACAGTGGGTTTCAGCCTTGATTTGCAGAGCTGCTTCCCTCAAATGTGGTAAAGACAGCACGAAACACCTAGCTAGCCCAGGAGCTGGCGCCGATGCGGGGTGTGTTTGGCCTCTCCTCTGTCCAGGGCGATGTCTGAGCCCCTTCACAGGGTTCAACCCCAGGTTCTTGGTGACAGGGAGGGTCTCAGGTTAGGGGCCACGGTTCGAGGAGCCTTCTTCTTTTCCAGCCCCATTCAGGACTGTCTGGGAAGGTAGGTTTTCCATCAAAGGGCCTTCCTTGAGAAGGCAGCCCCACCTCTGGCACAGAGCTGGAGGGGAGGGGAGGCAAGCAGGCTGCAGCTGATGGAACAGGTGCCCTGACTTACCCCCACTTGCCCCACAGAGGCCCCGCTTGGTCCCCCTTTCCGGGTCTCCCCTTCCTGTTACCTTGGACCGGGTGTCGGAGAGTGTGTTCTTGACCACCCGGATGGCCAGGTAGATGGTCCTGATGTTCATTTTGGGCTCTGAAAGAGGCAAACCCACCTGGATGTCCACTGGCCTCGGGCTGGGCTCTGAGGAGATGCCCAGAAGTGGTGAGGCCTCGCCTGCCACCTTCCACAGGAGACAGTGGTTTGGGGGCTCATCCATGCCATGCCTCCTGAGACCCTCTGACGCCCTCCCACAAGCTCAAGGCTGCGGCCCTCAGAAGTCACCTGTGCCCTTAGTGCCCACCCACCCCAGCCCAGGGGCCTTCGTATTTGTGCCTCACACCCTTGGCCTCTGCATCGCGTGTGGCTCTTTGGAAACTAGCGGGCTCTGCTTGAGGGCAGGGTCTCCTCCTAAGAGCTCGGTGGTTCCCTCAGCGGGACACACAGTGCCCGACACACAGCAGACACATGGAGACCACGGCCCCCGGCTGTGGAGGGCGGGGCTCCGGGGCCAGGCTGTGAGCTCCACCTCTGGCGCCACCGCATCCCAGCCGTGTGACCTCGGGGGACTTACTTAGTCCCTCTGAGCCTCAGCTTCCTCCCCTGGAAAAGGTGGACACTGGGAGCCCGCCCTTCACCAAGCCTGTGAGCAGCGACATGAGCTGACACACACGGGGCCTCGTGGGCAAGAGTGCTGTGTGTGTGCTGGGGGTAGGGCTGATGGGAAGATTGGGGAGGTGAGAAAAAGCCCGGAGAAGGCCCTAGAGAGGTTGGCATAGACAGAGCCACACTTAGGCACTGGGGGTGTTGCTACACTCAAGTCTAGGTGTTACTAGAAGTTTTTGCAGGTGGAGGAAAAAGAGGAAACGAGGTCGGGGTGGAAGATGGCAGGTACTCAGGCACCAAGAGACGATGTTACACTTTAGAGTTTCTCATCTCTAAATAGAAACCTTTTTTTCTGATTATAAAAAGAGTCTATATCCACTGAGAAATTAAAATAAAAGACAACCTGTCTTCACAGTTTAGGTGTATCCTTCTAAACTCATTTATGCATAAATAAGCACCTAGATTTCTTTCATGTAACTGAGGTCATGGAGGTGGAAGTGATGGAATTCCACTTGAGCTATTTCAACTGTCAAAGTGATGCACTCAATATGTCAGCAAATTGGGAAAACTTAGCAGTGGCCCCAGGATGAGAAAAGGTCAGTTTTCATTCCAATCGCAAAGAAAGGCAATGCCAAAGCATGCTCAATCTACTGCACAAATGCACACATCTCACACACCGGCAATGTAATGCTCAATATTCTCAGGTGAGGCTTCTATAGCACGTGAATTGTGAACTTCCAACGTCCGAGCTGGTTTTCGAAAAGGCAGAGGAACCAGAGATCAAACTGCCAACATCTGCTGGATCATTGAAAAAGCAAGAGAATTCCAGAAAAACATCTATTTCTGCTTTATTGACTAAGCCAAAGCCTTTGACTGTTGATCACTATAAACAGTGGAAAATTCTGAAAGAGATGGGAGTACCAGACCACCTGACCTGTCTCTTAAGAAACCTGTATGCAAGTCAGGAAACAACAGTTAGAACTGGACATGGAACAACAGACTGGTTCCAAATAGGAAAAGGAGTACGTCAAGGCTGTATACTGTTACCCTGCTTATTTAGCTTATATGGAGAGGACATCATGAGGAACGCTGGGCTGGAAGAAGCTTAAGTTGGAATCCAGATGGCCAGGAGAAATATCAAGGGGACCCAACCAGTTTATCCTAAAGGAGATCAGTCCTGCGTGTTCATTGGAAGGACTGAGGCTGAAGGTGAAACTCCAATACTTTGGCCCACTGATGGGGAGAACTGACTCATTTGAAAAGACCCTGATGCTGCGAACGCTTGAGGGTAGGAGGAGAAGGGGCTGACAGAGGATGAGATGGTTGGATGGCATCACCGACGCAATGGGCATGAGTTTCAATGAACTCTGGAAGCTGTAGATCCACAGGGAGGTCGGGCATGCTGCCGTTCATGGGGTCACAAAGACTCAGACATGACTGAGTGACTGATGGAACTGAACTCAACCAAGGTCATGCTATATATAACTGCCCCACGCTGTACTGCTATACTTAATATACAAAGGGCGGCTTTTCCATTAAAAAGACGGGCTAATATTCCACATGTGGCTAGGCGTGCCTGCGTGTGAAGTTGCGTCAGTCAGTTCCAACACTGTGTGACCCTGTGGACTGTAGCCCTCCAGGCTTCTCTGTCCGTGGGGATTCTCCAGGCAAGAATCATAGAGCGGGTGGCCGGGCCCTCCTCCAGGGAATCTTCCCAACCCAGGGACTGAACTTGAGTGTCTTTTGTCTCCTGTTTGGCAGGCGGCTTCCTTACCACCCACATAGGAAGCCCGTATGAGGCTGTATTATCATTAATTCCACAAGTTTCTTACAGAAAAGCATGTAGATTGTTTTTAATGTTTTGCTTCTATGCACAATGATATAAGGAACAACTTTATCCAGTTGCCTTTGGGAAATTAATTCCTTCAGACAGCTGACAAAATGTTAGATTTTGAGCCCAAGTTTTGGGCCCTATCCAAGTGAGCATCCAGAATGGTTTATCAATTTACACCCCTGTCAATGAAGTATAGGCAGCTCACTTCTTGTATTCTAGACCAGGGACTAGCAAAGTCTAGCCTGAAGTCTAATTCCAGCCTGAAGTCTGTGTTTGTAGATACAGTTTCATTGTAACACAGCCATGCACTGACCTTATAACTGCTTCTGCTCTACAATGGCAAATTTGCATAATTGTCAGACTGTGTGATCTGCAAAGCTGAAAATATTTTTGCTCTCTGCCTTCTGCAGAAAAATTGGAAGGCCAACCCTAGTCAATGTCATCTCTGCCCATCAGACAGGTAAAAA
>ML664094.1:8386-26996 GCA_007570785.1 Antilocapra americana
CAGCACATCCCATACCTGTGTCATCACACTGGGCATATGTATGACATTACATGTACTAGAGTCGACATCACATTAACTATTTATGACATTAAATCCCAGTATTTATGACATTGCACCCACTCGACTGCATCATCACAACCATTCTCTCGATGATATCACACACATTGCATGTATGCATATGATTTCCAACATAGGTATGACATCATCCGCAGTATATGGGTTTCCCTACCCATTCTCTTGGACATCACACACACTATATCTGACATCGCTTCCACTACATCAGCGTCATTTCACCCACTGTACAGGTGATATAACTCCCACTCGATGCCCATCACACCCAGTACCTGCATGACGTCATATGCTCTCTACGACGTCATATCCCCTCTTTATGACATCACACCCTAGTGTTTCAAACATCAAATCAGGTGTATTCATCATATCACCCCCAGCCTTAGGACTCCATGTCCACGGTATGACATCGCATGCACTGTAATCATGATGTCACACCCACTCTATATGATGACTCATCCACTTTATGACATCACTTCCAAGCTGCATGTGAAATCACAGGCAATTTATCTGTGACATCACACTCACTATGTCTATGACGTTATATCCACTAAAGAGACATCAGGAGCCCTGTGGGGATGACGGCACAACCACTCTATCTGACGTCACACACACTCTATCTGACATGATCTCCACTGTATCCTTTCAACAAAACCGCTATAAGTATGACATCACACTCTCTGTGTGTATGATACATACGTACTCTATATGCCATCACATCCCCTCTTTGTGACGTCACACCGCTACATTTATGACATCACATCCAATGTACTCATGTCGCCAACCCCAATGTATATGAAATCACATCAAAGCTATATGAAATCACATCTTCTATCCTTGTGATGCTGCATCAATCTGAGCCATCGAACCCACTGTAGAGGTTAGATGACAAGTACCTTATGTATGACATCGTGCCCAATATATCTATGCCGTCATATGGGCTCTTTATGACATCGTATCCACTCATTCTCACATCACACCAATGTATTTATGACATCACTTGCACTGTATTCATGCCATCACACCCACTATATGTGAAGTCCCATCAAATGTATATGATATCACATCATCTATACAAATAACAGCACATCCCATACCTGTGTCATCACACTGGGAATATGTATGACCTCACATGTACTAGAGTCGACATCACATTAACTATTTATGAAATTAATCCCAGTATTTATGACATTGCACCCACTCAACTGCATCATCACAACCATTCTCTCGATGATATCACACACATTGCATGTATGCATATCATTTCCAACATAGGTATGACATCATCCGCTGTATATGGGTTTCCCTACCCATTCTCTTGGACATCACACACACTATATCTGACATCGCTTCCACTGTATCAGTGTCATTCCACCCACTGTACAGATGATATCAGACCCACTCGATGCCCATCACACCCAGTACCTGCAATTTGTCATATGCTCTCTATGACGTCATATCCCCTCTTTATGACATCACACCCCAGTGTTTCAAACATCAAATCAGGTGTATTCATGATATCACACCCACTCTTAAGACTCCATGTCCACGGTATGACATCACAGCCACTGTAATCATGACGTCACACCCACTCTATATGATGCCTCATCCACTTTACGACATCACTTCCAAGGTGCGTGTGAAGTCACAGGCAATTTATCTGTGATATCACACTCACTATGTCTATGAAATTCTATCCACTAATGAGACTTCAGGAGCCCTGTGGGGATGACAACACAACCACTCTATCTGATATCACACACACTCTATCTGACATGATATCCACTGTATCCTTTCATCAAAACCGCTATACATATGACATCACACCGTCTATGTGTATGATGTCATACGTACTCTTTATGCCATCACATCCTCTCTTTATGACTTCACACCTCTACATTTATGACATCACATCCAATGTACTCATGACGTCACCCCCAATGTATATGAAGTCACATTAAAGCTATATGAAATAACATCTACTGTACTTGTGATACTGCATCAATCTGAGCCATCCAACCGACTGTATAGGTTAGATGACAAGTACCTTATGTATGATATTGTGCCCAATGTATCTATGCCATCATATGGGCTCTTTATGACATCATATCCACTCATTCTCACATCACACCACTGTATTTATGACATCACTTGCACTGTATTCATGCCATCACACCCACTATATGTGAAGTCCCATCAACTGTATGTTGCATCACATCTTCTATACAAATAACAGCAAATCCCATACCTGAGTCATCACACTCGGCATATGTATGACATCACATGCACTAGACTCGACATCACATTCACAATTTATGACATTAAATCACAGTATGTATGACATTGCACCCACTCGACTGCATCATCACAACGACTCTCTCGATGATATCACACACATTGCATGTATGCATATCATATCCAACACAGGTATGACATCATATGCAGTATGTGGGCTTCCCTACCCATTCTCTTGGACATCACACACACTATATCTGACTTCACTTCCACTGTATCAGTGTCATTGAACCCACTCTACACATGATATCACACCCACTCTATGCCCATCACACCCAGTACCTGTATGACATCATATGCTCTCTATGACATCATATCCCCTCTTTATGACATCCATTCCCAGGGCTTCAAACATCAAATCAGGTGTATTCATGATACCACTCCCACTCTTAGGACTCCATGTCCACGGTATGACATGACATCCACTGTAATCATGACGTCCCACCCACTCTATAGGATATCTCATCCACCTTATGACATCACATCCATGCTGCCTGTGAAATCACAGGCAATTTATCTGTGACATCACACTCACTATGTCTACGATGTTATATCCACTAATGAGACATCAGGAGCCCTGTGGGGATGACAGCACAACGACTCCATCTGACATCACACCCACTCTATCTGACATGATCTACACTGTATCCTTTCATCAAAACCGCTATACGTATGACATCACACCCTCTATGTGTATGATGTCATGCATACTGTATATGCCATCACATCCCCTCTTTATGACGTCACACCGCTACATTTAGGACATCACATCCAATGTACCCATGACGTCACCCCCAATGTATATGAAGTCACATCAAAGCTATATGACATCACATTCTGTACTTGTGATACTGCAGCAATCTGAGCCATCAAACCCACTGTATAGGTTAGATGACAAGTTCCTTTTGCATGACTTCATCCTCAATGTATCTATGCCATCATACGGGCTCTTTATGACATCATATCCACACATTCTCACATCACACCACTCTATTTATGACATCACTTGCACTGTATTCATGCCATCACACCCACTATATGTGAAGTCCCAACAACAGCATATAACATCACATCATCTATACAAATAACAGCACATCCCATACCTGTGTCATCAAACTGGGTATTAGTATGACATCACATGCACTGGACTCGATATCACATTCATTATTTATGACATTAAAGCACAGTATGTATGACATTGCACGCACTCGACTGCATCATCCCAACCACTCTCTCGATGATATCACACACAATGCATGTATACGTATCATATCAAATATATGAATGACATCATAAGCAGTATATGGGTTTCCCTACCCATTCTCTTGGACATCAAACACACTATATCTGACATCTCTTCCACTGTATCAGTGTCATTCCACCCAAGGTGCAGATGATATCACACCCACTCTATGCCCATCCCAACCAATACCTGTATGTCATCATATGCTCTCTATGACGTCATATCCCCTCTTTATGACATCACACCCGAGTGTTTCAAACATCAAATCAGGTGTATTCCTGTTATCACACCCAGTCTTAGGACTCCATGTCCACGGTATGACACACATCCACTGTAATCCTGACATCACACCCACTCCATATGACGTTTCATTCAATTTATGACATCACATCCACGCTGCATGTGAAATCACAGGCAATTTAACTGTGACATCACACTCACTATGTCTGTGACATCACAACCACTAATGTGACATCAGGAGCCCTGTGTGAATGACACCACAACCACTCTCTCTGACATCACACCCACTCTATCTGACATGATCTCCCCTGTATCCTTTCATCAAAACCACTATACGTATGACATCACAGCCTCTATGTGTTTGATGTCATACATACTCTATATGCCATCACATCCACTCTTTATGACGTCACACCACTATATTTATGACATCACACGCAATGTACTCATGACGTTACCCCCAATTTATATGAAGTCAACTCAAAGGTACATGAAATCACATCTTCTGTACTTGTGATACTGCATCAATCTGAAACCTCAAACCCACTGTATAGGTTAGATGACAGGTACCTTAAGTATGACATCGTGCCCAATGTATCTATGCCGTCATATGGGCTCTTTAGGACATCATATCCACTCATTCTCAAATCACACCACTGTATTTATGACATCACTTTCACTGTATTCATCCCATCACACCCACTATATGTGAAGTCCCATCAACTGTATATGACATCACATCATCTATACAAATAACAGCACGTCCAATACCTGTGTCATCACACTGGGCATATGTATGACATCACATGCAGTAGACTCGAAAATACACTCACTATTTATGACATTATATCACAGTATGGATGACATTGCACCAACTCTACTGCATCATCACAACCACTCGCTCGATGATATCACATACATTGCTTGTATGCATATCATATTCAACAAGGTATGACACCATATGCAGTATATGGGCTTCCCTACCCATTCTCTTGGACATCAAACACACTATATCTGACCTCGCTTCCACTGTATCAGTGTCATTCCACCCACTGTACAGATGATATCACACCCACTCTACGCCCATCCCACCCAATACCTGTATGTCATCATATGCTCTCTATGACGTCATATCCCCTCTTTATGACATCACAACCGAGTGTTTCAAACATCAAATCAGGTGTATTCATGTTATCACACCCACTCTTAGGACTCCATGTCCACGGTATGACACACATCCACTGTAATCATGATGTCACACCCACTCCATATGACCTCTCATTCAATTTATGACATCACATCCACGCTGTATGTGAAATCACAGGCAATTTAACTGTGACATCACACTCACTATGTCTGTGACATCACATCCACTAATGCGACATCAGGAGCCCTGTGTGGATGACAGCACAAGCACTCTATGACATCACACCCACTCTATCTGACATGATCTCCAGTGTATCCTTTCATCAAAACCACTATAGGTATGACATCACACCTTCTCTGTATGATGTCATCCGTACTCTATATGCCATCACATCCACTCTTTATGACGTCACACCACTATATTTATGACATCACACGCAATGTACTCATGACGTCACCCCCGATGTATATGAAGTCACGTCAAAGGTATATGAAATCACATCTTCGGTACTTGTGATACTGCATCAATCTGAGCCCTCAAACCCACTGTATAGGTTAGATGACAAGTACCTTAAGTATGACATCGTGCCCAATGTGTCTATGCGGTCCTATGGGCTCTTTATGACATCATATCCACTAATTCTCACATCACACCACTGTTTTTATGACATCCCTGCACTCTATTCATGCCATCACACACACTATATGTGAAGTCCCATCAACTGTATATGACATCACATCTTCTATACAAATAACAGCACATCCAATACCTGTGTCATCACTCTGGGCATAGTAATGCCAGCACATGCACTAGGCTCGACATCTCATTCACAATTTATGACATTAAATCACAGTATGTATGACATTGCACCCACTTGACTGCATCATCACAACGACCCTCTAGATTATATCACACACATTGCATGTATGCATATCATATCCAACACAGGTATGGCATCATATGCAGTATATAGTTTACTTTACCCATTCTCTTGGGCTCAAACACACTATATCTGACATCACTTCAACTGTATCAGTGTCATTCCACCCAGTGTACAGATGATATAACGCCCACTCTAAGCGCGTCCCACCCAGTACCTGTATGACATCATATGCTTTCTATGACGTCATATCCCCTCTTTATGACATCACACCCCAGTGTTTCAACATCAAGTCAGGTGTATTCATGATATCACACCCACTCTTAAGAATCCATGTCCACGGTATGACCCACATCCACTCTAATCCTGACATCACACCCACTCCATATGCCGTCTCATCCAATTTATGACATCACATCCATGCTGCATGTGAAATCACAGGCAATTTAACTGTGACATCACAATCACTATGTCTGTGACATCACATCCAGTAATGAGACATCAGGAGCCCTTTGTGGATGACAACACAACCACTATATCTGACCTCACACCCACTCTATCTGACATGATCTTCCCTGTATCCTTTCATCAAAACCACTATACATAGGACATCACACCCTGTATGTGTATGATGTCATACGTACTCTATATGCCATCACATCCAATCTTTTTGACGTCACACCACTATATTTATGACATCACACCCAATGTACACATGACGTCAGCACCAATGTATATGAATTCACGTCAAAGGTATACGAAATCACATCTTCTTTACTTGTTATACTGCATCAATCTGAGCCCTCAAACCCACTCTATAGGTTAGATGACAAGTACCTTAAGTATGACATCGTGCCCAATGTATCTATGCCGTCATATGGGCTCTATATGACATCATATCCACTCATTCACATATCACACCACTGCATTTATGACATCACTTGCACTGTATTCATGCTATCACACCCACTATATGTGAAGTCCCATCAACTGTATATGACATCACATCTTCTATACAAATAACAGCACATCCAATACCTGTGTCATCACACTGGGCATATGTATGACATCACATGCACTAGACTCGACATCACATGCACTATTTATGACATTAAATCACAGTATGCATGACATTGTACTCACTCCACTGCATCATCACAACCACTCTCTCGATGATATCACACATGGCATGTATGCATATCATATCCAACATACGTATGACATAACATGTAGTATACAGATTTCCCAACCCATTCTCTTGGACATCACACACACTATATCTGACAACGCTTCCACTGTATCAGTGTCATTCAACCCACTATACAGGTGATATCACACCCACTCTACGCGCATCGCACCCAGTACCTGTATGACATCATATGCTCTCTATGACATCATATCAACACTTTATGACATCACACCCCAGTGTTTCAAACATCAAATCAGGTGTATTCATGATATCACACCCACTCTTAGGACTCCATGTCCACGGTATGACATCACATCCACTGTAGTCATGACGTCACACCCACTCTATATGATGTCTCTTCCACTTTATGACATAACATCCACGCTGCATGTGAAATTACAGGCAATTCATCTGTGATATCACACTCACTATGTCCATGACATTATAATCACTATGAGACATCAGGAACCCTGTGTGGATGACACCACAACCACTCTATCTGACCTCACACCCACTCTATCTCACATGATCTTCAGTGTATCCTTTCATCAAAACCGCTATACGTATGACATCACACCCTCTATGTGTATGATGTCAGACATACTCTATATGCCATCACATCCCTCTTTATGACGTCACACTCCTACATTTATGACATCATATCCAACGTACTCATGACGTCACCCCCAATGTATATGAAGTCACATCACAGCTATATGAAATCACATCTTCTGTACTTATCATACTGCATCAATCTGAGCCATCCAACCCACTGTATAGGTTAGATGACAAGTACCTTATGTATGACATCGTGCCCAATGTATCTATGCCATCATATGGGCTCTTTATGACATCATATCCACTCATTCTCACATCACACCACTGTATTTATGACATCACTTGCACTGAATGCATGCCACCACACCCACCATATGTGAAGTCCCATCAACTGTATATGACATCGCAACTTCTATACAAATAACAGCACATCCCATACCTGTGTCATCACACTGGGCATATGAATGACATCACATGCAATAGACTCGACATCACATTCATAATTTATGACATTAAATCACAGTATTTATGACATTGCACCCACTCGACTGCATCATCACAACCATTCTCTCGATGATATCACACACATTGCATGCATGTATATCATATCCAACATAGGTATGACATCATACGCAGTATATGGGTTTCCCTACCCATTCTCCTGGACATCACACACACTATATCTGACATCACTTCAACTACATCAGCGTCATTCCACCCACTGTACAGATGATATAACACCAACTCGATGCCCATCACACCCAGTACCTGCATGAGGTCATATGCTCTCTACGACATCATATCCCCTCTATATGACATCACACCCTAGTGTTTCAAACATCAAATCAGGTGTATTCATGACATCACCCCCACCCTTAGGACTCCATGTCCACGGTATGACATCACATCCACTGTAATCATGAAGTCACACCCACTCTATATGATGACTCATCCACTTTATGACATCACTTCCAAGCTGCATGTGAAATCACAGCCAATTTATCTGTGACATCACACTCACTATGTCTATGACGTTATATCCACTAATGAGACATCAGGATCCCTGTGGGGATGACAGCACAACCACTCTATCTGACGTCACACACACTCTATCTGACATGATCTCCAGTGTATCCTTTCATCAAAACCGCTATATGTATGACATCACACCCTCTATGTGTATGATACATACGTACTCCATATGCCATCACATCCCCTCTTTATGACGTCACACCGTTACATTTATGACATCACAGCCAATGTACTCATGTCGCCAACCCCAATGTATATGAAGCCACATCAAAGCTATATGAAATCACATCTTCTATAGTTGTGATGCTGCATCAATCTGAGCCATCCAACCCACTCTATAAGTTAGATGACAAGTACCTTATGTATGACATCGTGCCCAATATATCTATGCCGTCATATGGGCTCCTTATGACATCATATCCACTCATTCTCACATCACACCACTGTATTTATGACATCAGTTGCACTGTATTCATGCCATCACACCCACTATATGTGAAGTCCCATCAAATGTATATGATATCACATCATCTATACAAATAACAGCACATCCCATACCTGTGTCATCACACTGGGCATATGTATGACCTCACATGTACTAGAGTCGACTTCACATTAACTATATGACATTAAATCCCAGTATTTATGACATTGCACCCACTCGACTGCATCATCACAACCATTCTCTCGATGATATCACACACACTGCATGCATGCATATGATTTCCAACATAGGTATGACATCATCCGCAGTATATGGGTTTCCCTACCCATTCTCTTGGACATCACACACACTATATCTGACATCGCTTCCACGGTATCAGTGTCATTCCACCCATTGTACAGATGATATCAGACCCACTCGATGCCCATCACACCCAGTACCTGCAATTTGTCATAGGCTCTCTATGACGTCATAACCCCTCTTTATGACATCACACCCCAGTGTTTCAAACATCAAATCAGGTGTATTCATGATATCACCCCCACTCTTAGGACTCCATGTCCACGGTATGACATCACATTCACTGTAATCATGACGTCACACCCACTCTATATGATGTCTCATCCACTTTATGACATCACATCCAAGCTGCGTGTGAAATCACAGGCAATTTATCTGTGACATCACACTCACTCTGTCTATGACGTTATACCCACTAATGAGACATCAGGAACTCTGTGGGGATGACGCCACAACCACTCTATCTGACATCACACACACTCTATCTGACATGATCTCCACTGTATCCTTTCATCAAAACCGCTATACGTATGACATCACACCCTCTATGTGTATGATGTCATACGTACTCTATATGCCTTCGCTTCCCCTCTTTATGACGTCACACCACTACATTTCTGATACCAGATCCAATATACTCATGACGTCACCCCCAATGTATATGAATTCACATCAAAGCTATATGAAATCACATTTTCTATACTTGTCACACTGCATCAATCTGAGCCAACCAACCCACTGTATAGGTTAAATGACACGTACCTTATATATGACATCGTGCCCAATATATCAATGCCGTCATATGGGCTCTTTATGACATCATATCCACTCATTCTCACATCACACCACAGTATTTATGACATCACTTGCACTGTATTCATGCCATCACACCCACTATATGTGAAGTCCCATCAACTGTATATGACATCACATCATCTATACAAATAACAGCACATCCCATACCTGTGTCATCACACTGGACATATGAATGACATCACATGCACTAGACTCGACATCACATTCACTATTTATGACATTAAATCACAGTATTTATGACATTGCACCCACTCGACTGCATCATCACAGCGACTCTCTCGATGATATCACACACATTGCATGTATGCATATCATATCCAACATAGGTATGACATCATAAGCAGTATATGGGTTTCCCTACCCATTCTCTTGGACATCAAACACACTATATCTGACATCGCTTCCACTGTATCAGTTTCATTCCACCCACTCTACAGATGATATCACTCCAACTTGATGCCCATCACATCCAGTACCTGCATGACGTCATATGCTCTCTATGACGTCATATTCCCTCTTTATGACATCACTCCCCAGTGTTTCAAACATCAAATCAGGTGTATTCATGATATCACCCCCAATCTTATGACTCCATGTCCATGGTATGACATCACACCCACTGTAATCATGACGTCACACCCACTCTATATGATGTCTCATCCACTTTATGACATCACTTCCAAGCTGTGTGTGAAATCGCAGGCAATTTATCTGTGACATCACACTCACTATGTCTATGACGTTATATCCACTAATGAGACATCAGGAGCCCTGTTTTGATGACAGCGCCACCACTCTAGCTGACATCTCACACACTCTGTCTGACATGATCTCCACTGTATCCTTTCATCAAAACCGCTATAAGTATGACATCATACCCTCTATGTGTATGATGTCATACGTAATCTATATGCCATCACATCCCCTCTTTATGACGTCACACCGCTAGATTTATGACATCACATCCAATGTACTCATGACCTCACCCCCAATGTATATGAAGTCACATCAAATGTATATGAAATTCCATCTTCTGTACTTTTGATACTCCATCAATCTGAGCCATCTAACGCACTGTATATGTTAAATAACAAGTACTTTATGTACGACATCGTGCCCAACGTATCTAGGCCGTCATACGGGCTCTTTATGACATCATATCCACTCATTCTCACCTCACACCACTGTATTTATGATATCACTTGCACTGTATGCATGCCATCACACGCACCATATGTGAAGTTCCATCACCTGTATATGACATCACATCTTCTATACAAATAACAGCACATCCCATACCTGTGTCATCACACTGGGCATATGTATGACATCACATGCACTAGACTCGACATCACATTCACTATTTATGACATTAAGTCACAGTATTTATGATATTGCACCCACTCGACTGCATCTTCACAACCATTCTCTCGATGATATCACACACATTGCATGCATGCAGATCATATCCAACATAGGTATGACATCATACGCAGTATACCGGTTTCCCTACCCATTCTCTTGGACATCACACACACTATATCTGACCTCGCTTCCACTGTATCATTGTCATTCCACCCACTCTAAAGATGATATCACACCCACTCGATGCCCATCACACCCAGTACATTCATGACGTCATATGCTCTCTATGACGTCATATCCCCTCTTTATGACATCACACCCCAGGGTTTCAAACATCAAATCAGTTGTATTTATGATATCACACCCACTCTTAGGACTCCATGTCCACGGTATGACATCACACCCACTGTAATCATGACGTCACACCCTCTCTATATGATGTCTCATCAACTTTATGACATCACTTCAAAGCTGCGTGTGACATCACAGGCAATTTATCTGTGACATCACACTCACTATGTCTATGACGTTATATCCACTAATGAGACATCAGGAGCCCTGTGGGGATGACAGAACAACCACTCTATCTGACGTCACACACACACTGTCTGACATGATCTCCACTGTATCCTTTCATCAAAACCGCTATACGTATGACATCACACCCTCTATGTGTATGATGCCATATGTACTCTATATGCCATCACATCCCCTCTCTAAGACGTCACACCGCTACATTTATGACATCACATCCAATGTACTCATGACGTCACCCGCAATGTATATGAAGTCACATCAAAGCTATATGAAATCACATCTTCTGTACTTGTGATACTGCATCAATCTGAGCCATCAAACCCACTGTACAGGTTAGATGACAAGTACCTTATGTACGACATCGTGCCCAATATATCTATGCCGTCATACGGGCTCTTTATGACATCATATCAACTCATTCTCACTTCACACCACTGCATTTATGACATCACTTGCACTGTATGCATGCCATCACACCCACCATATGTGAAGTCCCATAAACTGTATATGACATCACATCTTCTATACAAATAACAGCACATCCCATACCTGTGTCATCACACTGAGCATATGTATGACATCACATGCACTAGACTCGACATCACATTCACTATTTCTGACATTAAATCACAGTATTTATGACATTGCACCCACTCGACTGCATCATCACAACCATTCTCTCGATGATATCACACACATTGCATGCATGCATATCATATCCAACATAGGTATGACATCATACGCAGTATACCGGTTTCTCTACCCATTCTCTTGGACATCACACACACTATATCTGACATCGCTTCCACTGTATCACTGTCATTCCACCCACTCTAAAGATGATATCACACCCACTCGATGCCCATCACACCCAGTACCTGCATGACATCATATGCTCTCTATGACGTCATATCTCCTCTTTATGACATCACACCCCAGTGTTTCAAACATCAAATCAGGTGTATTCATGATATCACACCCACTCTTAAGACTCCATGTCCACGGTATGACATCACACCCACTGTAATCATGACGTCACACCCTCTCTATATGATGTCTCATCAACTTTATGACATCACTTCCAAGCTGCGTGTGAAATCACAGGCAATTTATCTGTGACATCACACTCACTATGTCTGTGACGTTATACCCACTAATGAGACATCAGGAACCCTGTGGGGATGACAGCACAACCACTCTATCTGACATCACACACACTCTATCTGACATGATCTCCACTGTATCCTTTCATCAAAACCGCTATTCGTATGACATCACACCCTCTATGTGTATGATGCCATATGTACTCTATATGCCATCACATCCCCTCTCTAAGACGTCACACCGCTACATTTATGACATCACATCCAATGTACTCATGACGTCACCCCCAATGTATATGAAGTCACGTCAAAGGTATATTAAATCACATCTTCTGTTCTTGTGATACTGCATCAATCTGAGCCCTCAAACCCACTCTATAGGTTAGATGACAAGTACCTTAAGTATGACATCGTTCCCAATGTATCTATGCCGTCATATGGGCTGTATATGACATCATATCCACTCATTTTCATATCACACCACTGTATTTATGACATCACTTGTACTGTATTCATGCCATCACACCCACTATATGTGAAGTCCCATCAACTGCATATGACATCACATCTTCTATACAAATAACAGCACATCCAATACCTGTGTCATCACATTGGGCATATGTATGACATCACATGCACTAGACGCGACATTGCATTCACTATTTATGACATTAAATCGCAGTATGCATGACATTGCACCCACTCGACTGCATCATCACAACCACTCTCTCGATGATATCACATACATGGCATGTATGCATATCATATCCAACATAGGTATGACGTAATATGCAATATATGGGTTTCCCTACCCATTCTCTTGGACATCACACTCACTGTATCTGACATTGCTTCCACTGTATCAGTGTCATTCCACCCACTGTACAGATGATATCACACCCACTATATTCGCATTCCACCCAGTACCTGTATGACATCATATGCTCTCTATGACGTCATATCCCCTCTTTATGACATGACACCCTAGTGTTTCAAACATCAAATCAGGTGTATTCATGATATCACACCCATTCTTAGGACTAAATGTCTACGGTATAACATCACATCCACTCTAATCCTGACATCACACCCACTCCGTATGACATCTCATTCACTTTATGACATCACATCCAAGCTGGGTGTGAAATCACAGGCAATTTACTGTGACATCACACTCACTATGTCTATGACATCATATCCACTAATGAGACATCAAGATCCCTGTGGGGATGACAGCACAACCACTCTATCTGCCATCACACCCACTCTATCTGACATGATCGCCACTGTATCCTTTCATCAAAACCACTATACGTATGACATCACACCCTCTATGTGTATGATGTCATACGTACTCTATATGCCATAACATCCCCTCTTTATGACGTCACACCGCTATATTTATGACATCACACAAAATGTACTCATGACGTCACCCCCAATGTATATGAAGTCACGTCCAATCTATATGAAATCACATCTTCTGTACTTGTGATACTGCATCAATCTGAGCCCTCAAACCCACTGTATAGGTTAGATGACAAGTACCTTATGTATGACATTGTACCCAATGTATCTATGCCGTCATATGGGCTCTTTATGACAACATATCCACTGATTCTCATATCACACACCTGTATTTATGACATCACTTCCACTGTATTCATGCCACCAAACCCACTCTATGTGAAGTCCCATCAACTGTTTATGACATCACATCTTCTATTCAAATAACAGCACATCCAATACCTGTGTCATCACACTGGGCATATGTATGACATCTCAAGCACTAGACTCGACATCACATTCAGTATTTGTGGCATTAAATCACAGTATTTATGACATTGCACCCACTCGACTGCATCATCACAACCACTCTCTCGATGATATTCCACACATTGCATGTATGCATATCATATCCAGTATATGTATGACATCATACGCAGTATATGGGTTTCCCTACCCATTGTCTTGGACATCACATACACTATATCTGACATCACTTCCACTGTATCAGTGTCATTCCACCCATTGTAGAGATGATATCACACCCAGTCTATGCCCATCACACCCAGGACCTGTATGACATCATATGCTCTCTATGACATCATATCCCCTCTTTATGACATCACACACCAGTGTTTCAAACATCAAACAGGTGTATTCATGACATCACACCCACTCTTAGGACTCCATGTCCACGGTATGATATCACATCCACTGTACTCATGACGTCACACCCACTCTATATGATGTCTCATCCACTTTATGACATGATATCCACGCTGCATGTGAAATCACAGGAATCAATCTGTGACATCACACTCACAATGTCTATGACGTTATATCCACTAATGAGATATCAGGAGCCCTGTGTGGATGACACCACAACCACTCTATGTGACATCACGCCCACTCTATCTGACATGATCTCCACTGTATCCTTTCATCAAAACCAGTATACTTATGACATCACACCCTCTATGTGTATGATGTCATACGTACTCTATATGCCGTCACTTCCACTCTTTATGACGTCACACCAATATATTTATGACATCACATCCAATGTACTCATGATGTCACCCCTAATGTATATGAAGTCATATCAAAGCTATATGAAATCACATCTTCTGTACTTGTGATATTGCATCAATTTGAGCCATCAAACCCACTGTATAGGTTAGATGACAAGTACCTTATGTATGACATCTTGCCCATTGTATCTATTCCGTCATATATGCCTTTTGTGACATCGTCTCCACTGATTCTCATTTCACACCACTGAATTTATGACATCACTTGCACTGTATTCATGCCATCACACCCACTATATGGGAAGTCCCATCAACTGTATATGACATCACATCTTCTATACAAATAACAGCACATCCAATACCTGTGTTATCACACTGGCCATATGTATGACATCACATGCAGTAGACTCGACATCACATTCACTATTTATGACTTTAAATCACAGTATTTATGACATTGCACCCCCTCGACTGCATCATCACCACCACTCTCTCGAAGATATCCCACACATTGCATGTATGCATATCATATCCAATATATATATGACATCATATGCAGTATATAGTTTACCCTACACATTCTCTTGGACATCACACACACTGTATCTGACATCGCATCCACTGTATCAGTGTCACTCAACCCACTGTACAGACGATATCACACCCTCTCTATGCCCATCACACCCAGTACCTGTATGACATCATATGCTCCCTATGGCGTCATATCCCCTCTTTATGACATCACACCCCAGTGTTTCTAACATGAAATCAGGTGTATTCGTGATATCACACCCACTCTTAGCACTCCATGTTCACGGTATGACATCACATCCACTGTAATCATGACGTCACACCCACTATCTATGATGTCTCAACCACTTTATGACATCACATCTACGCTGCATGTGAAATCACAGGCAATTTATCTGTGACCTCACACTCACTATGTCTATGACATTATATTCACTAATGAGACATCAGGAGCCCTGTGTGGATGACAGCACAACCACTCTATCTGACCTCACACCCACTCTATCTGACATGATCTCCACTGTATCCTTTCATCAAAACCGCTATACATATGACATCACACCCTCTATGTGTATGATGTCATATGTACTCTATATGCCATCACTTCCTCTCTTTATGTCGGCACACTACTATATTTATGACATCACATCCAATGTACTCATGACATCACCCCTAATATATATGAAGTCACATCAAAGCTATATGAAATCGCATCTTCTGGACTTGTGATACTGCATCAATCTGAGCCGTCAAACACACTGTAGAGGTTAGATGACAAGCACCTATATATGACATCGTGCCTATAGTATCTATGCCGTCATATGGGCTTTTTTGACACTATATCCACTCATTCTCATATCACAACACTGTATTTATGATATCATTTGCACTGTATTCATGCCATCACTCCCAGTATATGTGAAGTTCCATCAACTGTATATGACTTCACATCCTCTATACGAATAACAGCACATCCAATACCTGTGTCATCACCCTGGCCATATGTATGACATCACATGCACTAGACTAGACATCACATTCACTATTTATGACATTAAGTCACAGTATTTATGACATTGCACCCACTCGACTGCATCATCACAATCACTCTCTCGATGATATCCCACACATTGCATGTATGCATATCATATCCAATATATGTATGGCATCATATGCAGCACGTAGTTTACCCTACCCATTCTCTTGGACATCTCACACACTATATCTGACATCGCTTACATTGTATCTGTGTCATTCAACCCACTCTACAGAGGATATCACACCCACTCTATGCCCATCACACCCAGTACCTGTATGACATCATATGCTCTCTATGACGTCATATCCCCTCGTTATGACATCACACCCTAATGTTTAAAACATCAAATCAGGTGTATTCGTAATATCACACCCACTCTTAGGACTCCATGTCCACTGTATGACATCATATCCACTCTAATCATGACGTGACATCAACTCTATATGATGTCTCATCCACTTTATGACATCACATCCACGTTGCATGTGAAATCACAGGCAAGTTATCTGTGACATCACACTCACTATGCCTATGACATTATATCCACTAATGAGATATCAGGAACCTTATGTGGAAGACAGCACGACATCTCTATCTGACATGACACCCACTTTATCTGACATGATCTTCACTGTATCCTTTCATCAAAACCACTATACCTATGACATCACACCCTCTATGTGTATGATGTCATATGTACTCTATATGCCATCACATCCACTTTTTATGACGTCACACCACTATATTTATGACATCACATCCAATGTATGCATGATGTCACCCCCAATGTATATGAAGTCACATCAAAGCTATATGAAATCACATCTTCTGTACTTGTGATACTGAATCAATATGAGCCATCAAACCCACTGTACACGTTAGATGACAAGTACCTTATGTATGACATTGTGCCCAATGTATCTATGCCATCATATGGGCTCTTTATGACATCATATCCACTCATTCTCATATCACACCACTGTATTTATGACATCACTTGCACTGGATTCATGCCATCACACCGACTATATGTGAAGTCCCATCAACTATATATGACATCACATCATCTATACAAATAACAGCACATCCAATACCTGTGTCATCACACTGGTCATATGTATGACATCACATGCAGTAGACTCGACAACACTTTCACTATTTATGACATTAAATCACAGTATGTATGACATTGCACCCACTCGACTGCATCATCACAACCACTGGCTCGATGATATCACACACATTGCTTGTATGCATATCATATCCAACACAGGTATGACATCA
>SRVM01040466.1:0-25219 GCA_007570785.1 Antilocapra americana
ACACCGGGGAAACCAGAATTGAAAGAGCCACGTGTACCCCAATGTTCATCGCTGCATTGTTTACAATAGCCAGGACATGGAAGCAACCTAGATGCCCATCAACTGACGAATGGATAAGAAAGCTGTGGTACATATACACAATGGAATATTACTCAGCATTAAAAAAAAATTCATTTGAAGCAATTCTACTCAGATGGACGAAACTGGAGCCCATTATCCAGAGTGAAGTAAGCCAGAAGCAAAAACAACAATATAGTATATTAACGCATATATATGGAATTTAGAAAGACGGTAACGAGAACCCAACATACGAGACAGCAAAAGGAACGCAGATGTATAGAATAGACTCGTGGACTTTGTGGATGAGTGTAAGGGTGGGATGATATGGGAGAAGGGCATTGAAGCATGTTAATTTTCATATGTCTAGTCAATCCCCAGCCCAGGACTGATGCTCGGGGCTGGTGCAGCGAGATTTCCCGGGGGTGGGGGGAGGGAAGAGGGAGGGGGGTTCCGGAGGGGAAGCATATGTAAACCCATGGTGATATCATGACAATGTATGGCAAAAACAATTAAAAAAATAATAATAATAAAAAAAAATAAGAGTGGATAGCCACTCCCTTCTCCAGGGGATCTTCCCAACCCAAGGATCAAACCAAGGTCTCCCACATTGAAGGGGTATTCTTTACCAGCTGAGTCACCAGGGAAGCCCAGCTAACACTAACACATGTAAATAGTTAGCTTATTTTTAAGTAACTTTCCATGTTTATTGAGCATGAAATAGAAAGTTGTAGCAATTTGTTCCTAAGCTTCTGGCCGTATTATTTGTTAGTACAGACAATTATATCGTCACTTCATTGAGGGCAGCATTTCTTCTTGTTATATGACAATTCTGCTTGTTACCCTTGAGGGGCCCATGAGGAAACGGAAAGTCTAAAATGAGTACTTTTTTCCTCACAGTGGATTTGCCTTATGTAGGCTTAGCTTTGGAGCTTTGAAGAATTACTTAAGAGGAGTGGAAGTGATTTCAAATTTTTATTTTGAAATCATTGATGTATTGTTATTATGAATGCTTTATAAGATGTTTTAGAAATCCATCTTGTTGACTAAAGATCATATTTAAATCCATACTTTTTATTTCACACTTAAAAAGTGTTATCATTGTTTTGCTTTTTGGGTTTATGGGCTATAAGCGTAAAAGGGATTCTGTTTATCTCATAGTTTCATAAAGTTTCTTGCCTGTTGGAGAAGATGTTTGAATAGAAAGGTTGGCAGCCTTTCAGTAGTGTTCTGCCAAATTTTTCACTTATTCTCTGATGAGTAGTAGTAGTGAGAAGACCCAGGGAAAAAGAGATGGCACAGCTTCCCCCAGTCCTACCACCACTGCAGTGCACATGCTGGGCAAAAATTCCCTAGGCAGGACACCAAAAACATCAATTTTAAGAAATATTGAAAACTTAAGAATAAGAATATTGAATAATAAGAATATTGAAAACTTAAGCCGGGCTGTGCAAGGTTCTCTGGATATAAAGATTTGTGAACATTTTCAGCCTTCTAGGAGCTCACAGCCTAGTAGGGGAAAGCATCATGTTAAATATACCAAATGTATTTGAAATTCAGAAATAGTGCAGAGGAAAGATACAACATCAAAGGAATACTTCTCTAAATCTCAACCAGCAACACATCAGGTGGCAGAGGAAAAGAATATTTAGGACTAGAAGAAAGAGGCTCTGTGAATCACTAGTATCTTTAGTTTTTATTTCTTTTTATGTAAACAGTTGTATCGAGGTATAATTTACATACTATCCAGCTCATCTATTTATAGTGTGAAATTTAGTCACTTTTTGAATATTAGTTGTGCATCCACCATCACAATCAATTTTAGAACATTTTCATTACCCCCAAAGAAGTTGCACACCTTCCATACCACATCTATGCCCCACACCTCACCCCTACCATAGGGAACCACTAATCTAATTTCTATCTTTATAGATTTGTCTGTTCTGGACATTTCACATAAATGAAGTCAAACAATATGTAGCCTTTTATGACTGGCTTTTTAGTTAGCATAATGTTTTCAAGATTCATCCATGTTGTAGCATTTATCAATACTTCATTCCTTTTTATAGGTAAGTAATATTGCACTGTATGGCTATGCGGCATTTTATTTATCCGTTCATCTACATTTTATTTATCCATTGATCAGTTAATGGACATTTGGGTTGTTTCCACGTAGCTCAGTGGTAAAGAATCTGCCTGCCCAGGCGGGAGATGCAGGTTCAATCCCTGGATCAGGAAGATCCCCTGGAGAAGGGAATAGCAACCCATTCCAGTATTCTTGTCTGAAGAATCCCATGGAAGGAAAAGGCTGGCAGGCTACAGTCTATAGGGTCACAAAGAGTCAGACAGGACTGAGCAGGCCTGCGCCACACCTGGGTTGTTTCCACTTTTTGGCTATTATGAATAATGCTGCTATGAACTTTTGTTGTCAAGTTCTTATGTGAACGTATGTTTTGTTTTTCTTGGATATATATCTAAGCGTGGAATGGCTGGATCATGTAATTATGTTTAACCCTTTTAGTAGCTGCCAGGCTGTTTTCCAAAGCAGTTGTGTTTTATATCCCATCAAAAGATATCTTTTTCTTCTCTTCTCCCCAAATAACGGATATACTCCTAGGTAGGCATTGACACTGAAGTAGTATTAGCTACGACTTTAATTCTTGCTGAAATGTACATGATATGAATAGTCACTGAAGAATAAGAATATCATAGAATATGTTCTGTAGTATGGGAGGCTAGCAGGAGAAGAGGAATTGGGAGCTGCCCTCACCAACTTTTTCTTTCTAACTTTTCTGGGACACTGTTGCCTGTCACTCAAAATGATTTTGTCATCTGTCTTTGGTAGGTTGGTAGCCCTTGTCTTAATATAATAGATGGCTTTTTTGAGGGGTTTTGGTTTTTAGTATTTATTTATTTGGCTATACCACACATCATGTGGGGTTTAGTGTTGTAGCACACGGTCTCTCTCATTGCCATGCTCGAGAGAGTGGTGGCATGTGGGCTTAGTTACTCCATGGCATGTGGGATCCTAGTTCCCAGATCAGGGATCAAACCCATGACCCCTGCATTGCGAGATAGATTCTTAACTATTGGACCACAGGGAAGTCCCAATAGATACCATCTTTGACCGATAATCAGTAAAGACCCTGAATGGTTTAATGTTTATGATATTAAGGATGTTTGTCTTTATATAAATCACTAACATTTATAGAAATCAGAATTTGGAAACTTGTGCCAATTTTCTTTCATTATCATAGGACTAATATTTTAAATTAATTCTAACATTAACTAAACGTAAAAATTACAGATATCTACCCTCTCCTTAAAGAGGAAGATCTTGCAGAACCTGGCCTGGTTCTCCACGTGGGAGGGACAAGTTAATACCAAGTAACATTAACAGCTACCTTTAGAGAAGTATGCACTTTAATTTGCAGCACTTCTCTTGGCTTTTAGATTTACATTTTCTGCTTGACTCAGGAATTATGTCCCTTATTTTAATCACTGGAATAATTCATATAAGTAATCTCAGTTTGCCCGTGTAACAACTCTCCCTTCATTTTTCCAAACCACTCTTTGAAAAAGATGTCATATGATTGGCTAGTAAATATGGAAAAATGTCAACATTGTTGGTCATTTGGAAACATACACACCACTGAAATCAGTAATTAAGAAAAAGAAAACTGACAATATCAAACATTGGAGAAGGTGTAAAGTAACTTGATATCTCTTACACTATTGGCAGAACTATAAAATAATACAGTCACTGTTGAAAAATATTTGGCAGTTTCTTATAAAGTTGAATGTATAATTATGACCCAGCATTTTACTTCTAGATATTTATCTGAGTCAATGAAAACACATCCACAAAAAGACTTGTATATGAGCGTTCATTTCAGCTTAATGATTATAACATATTGGAAACAACTCAAATGGGTATTGTGTTTGTACACTGGAATACTATTGACCAATAAAAAGGAAAGGACCACTGCTACTTGCAACAATATGGATGAATCTCTGGAGCGTGCTCAGTGAGAGGAGCCAGTCACAAACAGTCCACACATCTCATTTTTATGAAATTCATGAATAGGTAAAATTCGTCTATGAGGATAGAAATCAGCATGGTAATTGACTTGGGATGGAGAGAAGGGTAGACTAGAAAGGGGCATGAGGAAATATTCTGGACTGTGGTCTGTATCTAAGAGCTGTTAGATACTTAAACTATGGCTAATTGAAATTGTGTTGTGCTCTAAGTGTAAAATGTACAGCAGATTGATGTCTTGGTATGAAAAAATATATAAAATATCTCATAATATTTTTACATGTTAAAACAATGTTTCGGATAGATTAGGTTAAGTAGAATGACAGTAATTCAAATTAGTTTAATCTGCCTCCTTTTACTTTTTAAAAATGTGGTTACTAGAAAATTTCAAATTGCATATGTGGCTCACATATTTCCCTGGTCTGTACCATGATGGGGGTGGTGGTTACAATAGTGTGTACATTTGTCAGGATTCGTTGAAATATACAATTAAGATCTGTGCTTTTTTCCGTGTGTTGTTACACTTCACTACTACAGAACTGCATATTTTCAGGCTAGTGAATATGTTTGGCATTTGGTGTCCATTATAGTCTGTATTACACTTCATAGTAATCTTGTAATGTACATGCCATTTGCTCATGAGCCTGGCAAGTCAGAGTAACAAGCAAATTGACATGATAAGGTGGACATATTCTCTATACTTCTTGTGCTTTTTCATTGTATCATGTTGCTTTTCCGCTTGTGATAAAAGTGTGAAGGTACTTTGGGGAGAGTACAAGTTTTGCTTCTTCAGCCATTGATTTCTAAATCTGTGCTCTGGGTGGTGGTGCATGAGTCATAGTTTTTCTGAAATTTAATTCTTTAACCACATAGAAATCTAGTAACATTGCTTCTGATGCTTCAAGGAGGAAAATGACTTCCAGTCTAAACAAACTGCCCACAGTTGGAGGAGAAACAGCTTTTGGAGTGTGCATAAATGAAAGTCGGTACATTGTACTGAAAAAGAGGGCTCATTCAACTTTTAAGATTTTTCTCTCTTAAGTCCTTGAGATGGGAATGTGAGGCAGTGCTAACCCTCTGTTTTCTTAATCAGCTGTGAGTCTCTTGTAGCAAAAATTAATAGGCGTTGCAGGATCATGAAGAAAAGCTCTTTCATCTCGCGCAGCTCCAAGAGGGTGTTATATTTTCAAAGCAGAGTATTGTACAGTTGAGCAATAGATAAGGAGGGGAGGGCCCTTTCCTGGGGATTCTTGACCGCTGGAAGAGTTCACTCCAGGCCATTTGTCACAGAAGTGATTTTTCCGGAAATACCCTGTGCCAAGGTTATGTTTTGGCCATTCTACCCTCTTTTATTGATTTATTTCTGAAATCATGGGGTAAGGTAGTTCTCCCTGCCCTCTCCCATCATCCCAACTCTTTGTCTAGCTGCTCCTTCAGGGCTCCATGGGGTGGGAATGATTTTCAATAGGACTCAGGTTTTCAACGGGATTGGGTTTGGAAGGTTTAGGGAGTCAGTGTGGTATAAAAATGGCCAATAGAAATCCTGCATTTTGTTTAAGCATTTTACAGCGTGGTAAATATAATTTAATATGGAAATGTGATACATTGTTCCATGGCAGATTTTTCTCAGCTGTGTACAGTAAGGGTTCTGTCACCTACTGTGGATTCAGTATTTATTACTTATTCTCTGGAACCTCTTTTGTTGTTCTTATGTTTTGTTTGTGGGGACATTTAAAGGTGGATTGCCTGTTCGACCTTGCAGAGGAGTTGATTAAGTTTAATTTGCTATGCATCAGGCAAGGAATTTGCTTGTCTTTTTGAACCGAGCTCTATGTTGTTTGTAGTTGGGGCATATTTTTTGATGCCTTCAATGCTTCCTGGGCATGAAGACTCTTTTTGTACATTTGTTGAGTCTACCTCCACGCTGAGCTTTTTATGTACTACACAATAACTCTGCAGTTGGAAGTTGTAGTTTGGCCTAATTTTTAGCTATACAGGGACAGCAGGAACTTGCCTTTTATTAAACATTCGTGGATATTATAACATTTACTTTGTCACGCTGTAAGTAGATTTTTAAATATGGTTTTTCATTTTCAAAATAAAAATTTAACTGACTGTAGTAAGTTGTATAATGGAATACTATTGAACACATGTGTGAAATGCATGGGAAAATTCAAATACTGACATTTTCTATTTAAATAGAAAAGACTTCAGCTTTAAATAATTAGCTAATTGATCATTTTCAGTTTTTTATAGATGGTACTTGTAGATTATGCAAAGTCAAACACTAAATCAAAACTTAGAGAAAATTTTAAATTTGAAGTCTTGGCATTTTATCATTTCCTGATTTTGCACTTATGATTCCATCTTCTCTCCTCTGTCTGACCTTTACCATACCTAGATTTGGTGTGATCTTTTAGATACTTCAACTCTGAACATTTTACTATCTCAGCTTTCTAAGTTACGACATTTAGGAACCCGTTCTCCCTGCTGTTCATTATTTTAATTCTATTCCCTGTTTATTTTGTATTGAAAAAATTTTTGTATGAAAAGATTACCCTCTTAAAGTGGAATTTGCTCTCTTAGGATTATTAACTGATGTGAGTAGTCAGTGACCAAACATACACGCTGTTCAGGGTATCCAGCCGTGAGTTTCCGGCTCTCAGTCACAAGCCTAGGGTATTCTTTAAAAGATCAAATGAACTGGACACTAGGAGGGTTTCAATGATGCCAGTTAACATCGGAAGAGTGGCGCTCAGTGGTTGCAAATTGTGCTCATCTGAATAAATGCCACTGAGCTAGAAATAATGACATGACTGAAAGGATGCTAATTGTGTGCCATTCTGCCATTCCTGTGAATAAAATATATCATTTAAGCTTATACAGGGGGTGGGTTTTTCTGGGGTAAATGGGGACATAGGATGTAGAGAGGGGGTCTCTGAAGGAGGGTTGTAGATTAAATGGCATTACACATTTGAAAGGCTTTATGAACTTTGAAATGTGATGGAAAACATTATTTTGGTACCTTCTAAGAAATTCACATACACCCTTAAGTGACCTAGAATTTTAAAAAAAATTATTCATCATATACCCATGTGAACCTAGAATTAAACTTTTATAAAAAATGTCATTGTTACCTGTGGTAATTAAACTTATCCCATGCTATGTAAATGTGTTGACCTTTTTTAAAAGAAAATCTTTTTATTTTATATTGGGGTATAGCCAGTTAACAATGTTGTGAAGTTTCAGGTGAACAGCAAAGAGACTCAGCCGTACATATACATATATCCATTCTCCCTCAAACTCCCACCCATCCAGGCTGCCACATAACATTGAGCAGAGTTCTGTGTGCTATGCTGTAGGTTTTTGTTGGCTATCCATTATATGTGTTGATCTTACCTTCTCATTTCCCAAGATAAAATATCACTAAGAGACTCATTTCCAGAAACACTAACATTTCCAGATTAGACTTCACTTTGATTAGATGACTGAAATCATGTATTAGTGAAAGGCTTGGGAATTAAGTCAGAAAACTTTTGGTAAATCTTTATATAGGTACAGAATTACTTAGAATGCCTCTTTAACATGCTTACAAATCCAGAAGTCGTGTTTAAAGGAGATAATATATACACTTTGTTTTAAGATTCTTTAGTTTTAACTTCGAAAGACTTTGTGAAGTTGACCAGAAAAGGATTTGTTCAAGTCTATGAACTGTACTATTAACCGGATGTTGTTCTAATGCCCTTCTCATGTTTTCAGTATATATTATTTATCTTTCATGGTTTAAATGACTTCATACCCATATGGGCTCTGTTGTTAGGTTTTTGAGCTTTATTAAAAGCTGGGCTTAGATCTTCGCAGAGTAGCATGATGAAACCTGTTGCTCTGGATTCTAATTCAACAGTAATGAGTAAGATATTCCTACAGGTACCATTCCTTTTGCTTCAGGGCCATGGCACACTGCCTCTACTTATGTAAGTGGTTGTTTGAACAATTAACTTGCTTCAGTGATTCACAGGGTCATATGACTTTGATCTGAAATTGTTGAAAACAGGTCAAACAAAAGAGTATCATTGACTTTGTTTCATCATGTTACACATATAGCTTCAGTGAAAGTGAATTTCCTTCACTTTCACTTGTTTGGCTCAACTACTCTGTCCAAATTATGGACTTCATTGAAAAATAAATGGCAGTGATGTCTACTGTGGCCTTCAAAATTTTGTGGATAATTTGAGCTACAAAATCAGAATCCTTTAGAGATGAAGCCCAAGCTCTCTGTTTTTTATTGAGTTCCTCAGTGACTCTGGTATTCAGTGATGTTTGGGAGCATTGTCAAGAGCAGCAGTCTCTAAAATGTTTTGTGTGTAAGTCCAGCCATGAGATATGGGAAGAAGATATTAGAATATTTCTTATTTATCTTTTTTCTCAAAAAAGAGAGTAAAATTAAGCTCAGAGTAGCCAGGTATCCTAAAAGAAAAATGGGAGTTTCACAGTGAAGACTGGTGGTACCATCATCTCTCCTGTGTTAGAATATGACAATTCATTACAGTTTATGCATATGTATTAAATAAATTTATAAAATGTATATGTACATACACATATATACAAATATGTACTTGTGTCATTTAATATACATTTACATATATATGTTACAGCTATATGCATATATGTATATGTGGTTATGTCATTTTACTAGACATGCTGATTCTACATATGGGTTGTTGAAAGATTTATCTGAAGCACTACTAACCTTGACTTTATGGAATTTCTTCATGTGTTTATGGTATGCCTGAGCACAACTACACACAAATTATTTGCCTTTTAATTTTTGATCTGTGTAATAGCTATATTTTTTTCTGACAACAGTGTCTTTTTAAAAAAGTCACAGCTTTACTGAGATATAATTCACATATCATAAGTTCACTCTTTTAAAGTGCAGTTTGGTGACTTTTAGTAGATTCATAAAGCTGTACATCAACTACCACTATGAAAGCATTTTTAAATCATTCCTGTAGGCTAAATAATGACCCTCAAAGATATCCAGGTCCTAATCTCTGGAACCTATGAATTTCACCCTGTATAATAAAGGGGATCTTGAGATGTGTAGATTATCCTGGATTATCTGTTCAGTTCTTCAGTTGCTCAGTTGTGTCCGACTCTTTGTGACCCCATGGACTGCAGCACGCCAGGCTTCTCTGTCCATCACCAACTCCTGGAGTTTACCCAGACTCGTGTCCATTGAGTTGGTGATGCCATCCAACCATCTCATCTTCTGTTGTCCCCTTCTCCTCCCGCCCTCAATCTTTCCCAGAGTCAGGGTCCCTTCAAATGAGTCAGCTCTTCGCATGAGGAGGCCAAAGCTTTGGAGTTTCAGCTTCAACATCAGTCCTTCCAATGGACACTCAGGACTGATCTCCTTTAGGATGGACTGGTTGGATCTCCTTGCAGTCCAAGGAACTGTCAACAGTCTTCTCCAAAACCACAGTTCAAAAGCTCAGTGCTCAGCTTTGTTTATAGTCCAACTCTCACATCCATACATGACTACTGGCAAAAACATAGCCATGACTAGACATACCTTTGTTGGCAAAATAATGTCTCTGCTTTTCAATATGCTATCCAGGTTGGCCATAACTTTCCTTCCAAGGACTAAGCGTCTTTTGATTTCATGGCTGCAATCACCATCTGCAGTGATTTTGGAGCCCAAAAAAATAAAGTCTGACACTGTTTCCACTGTTTCCCCATCTATTTGCTATGAAGTGATGGGACCGGATGCCATGATCTTAGTTTTCTGAATGTTGAGCTTTAAGCCAACTTTTTTACTCTCCTCTTTCATCAAGAGGCTCTTTAGTTCTTCATTTTCTGCCATAAGGGTGATGTCATCTGCATCTCTGAGGTTATTGATATTTTTCCCAGCAGTCTTGATTCCAGCTTGTGCTTTATCCAACCCAGCATTTCTCATGATGTACTCTGCACATAAGTTAAATAAGCAGGGTGACAATATACAGCCTTGATGTACTCCTTTTCCTATTTGGAACCAGTCTGTTGTTTCATGTTCAGTTCTAACTGGTGCTTCCTGACCTGCATACAAATTTTTCAAGAGGCAGGTCAGGTGGTCTGATATTCCCATCTCTTTCAGAATTTTCCACAGTTTATTGTGATCTACACAGTCAAAGGCTTTGTCAATATAGCAGAAATAGATGTTTTTCTGCAACTCTCCTGCTGTTTCGATGATCCAGCGGATGTTGGCAATTTGATCTCTGATTCCTCTTCCTTTTCTAAATTCAGCTTGAACATCTGTAAGTTCACAGTTCAGGTATTGCTGAAGCCTGGCTTGGAGAATTTTGAGCATTACTTTACTAGTGTGTGAGATGAGTGCAATTGTGTGGTAGTTCGAGCATTCTTTGGCATTGCCTTCCTTTGGTATTAGAATGAAAACTGACCTTTTCCAGTCCTGTGGCCATTCCTGAGTTTTCCAAATTTGCTGACATATTGAGTGCAGCACTTTCACAGCATCATCTTTCAGGGTTTGAAATAGCTCACCTGAATTCCATCACCTCCACTAGCTTTGTTCGTAGTGATGCTTCCTAAGGCCCACTTGACTTCACACTCCAGGATGTCTGGCTCTAGGTGAGTGGTCACACCATTGTGATTATCTGGGTTGTGAAGATCTTTTTTGTACAGTTCTTCTGTGTATTCTCACCACCTCTTCTTAATATCTTCTGTGTCTGTTAGGTCCATACCATATCTGTGTGGTACCTTAAATGTAATCACAAGTGTGCTTTTAAGAAGGAGACAGATTTAACTGCTGTAAAGACAGAATGTGGCATGACAATTGAAGCAGAAGAAAAGGGGGTGTGATGGTGCAAGAAAGGATCATGCCCACGGAATCCTGGCAGCCTCCAGAAACTAGGTGCTGCTGCTAAGTCACTCAGTCGTGTCTGCCTCTGTGTGACCCCATAGAGGGCAGCCCACCACGCTCCTCTGTCCCTGGGATTTTTCAGGCAAGAATACTGGAGTGGGTTGCCATTTCCTTCTCCAGGGGATCTTCCTGACCCAGGGACTGAAGCTGGGTCTCCCACGTTGCAGGCAGATTCTTTACTGTCTGAGCCACTGGGGAACACCCTTTATTGAGCATACTATGTATTATAACCTCATTTTTTCATCTTAATATAGTGTGTACTTTTTTTCCTGGCAATATGTATGTATACATTTTTTTTACACTTACATAGTATTTATTGCATTTTTTTATGTTGCCCCATCTTTTATTGATGAGTATTTTGTTTTCACTTTTTTTATACTGTGATAGTACATTTTCTATGTCAACTTGACAGGCCTAAGAAATGCCCAGATACTTGGTAATACTTAATTTCTGGGTGTGTCTATGAGGGTATTTCTGACAGGGATTAGCATTTGAATCCTAGGCTTAGAAACAAGGTCTGCTGTTAACAGTGTGGCAGCATCAACTAATCCAGTGATGGCTGGAATGGAACAAAACAGCAAAGGAAGGGTAAATTCTCTTCTTGATATGGGGCATCCTTCTTCTCTTGCCTCCGGACTTTAGAGCTCCTGGTTCTTAAACCTGCAGACACTGTGACTTACACTGCAGCCACCTGGTTCTCATGCCTTTGAACTTGAACTGATTTGCATCACCTGCTTTCCTGGTCCTCTAGCTTGCAGACTATGGGACTTGACCTCCACAACTGCTGGAGACAATTCCTCTAATAAATTTTTTCTCTATCCACCTCCCTATCTTTATTTATTTATCTTTCTTCCTTCCCTCCCTCTTTCTTTTCTATTTTGTTGGTTTTATTTCTCCAGAGAGACCTAATATAAGCACAACCCTTCATTTTGTAGAGGAGGAAACCGAAGGTTATTTAGCTAATTAGTGGCACAGTTAAGGTTCCAGCTTAGAGTTCTCTGATACCAAAATATCTGTATCCCTGGCGTCAAACAGGTCCACACTAAATCTGAACTCTTTTTGTTTTAATAAAAAGATTTAATGAGATAAAATTCACAAATAGTACAATTCACTCATTTACAGTTTACACTTTGATGATTTTTAATATATTGACCTAGTTTTGCAACCGTCATGACTTTCAAGTTTAGAACATTTTCATCACCCCCAAAAGAAGCTCTGTACCCCCTAGCTATCATCACACAGTGCCTCTAGCCCCCCCCTGCCCCCAGCCCTATAATTTACTTTTGGTCTCTCTAAATTTGCCTGTTTTCCATTTAGTATAAATGGAGTCATATAATATGTTGTATTTTGTAGCTGGCTTGTTTCACACAACGTGGTGTGTGTGTTTTATTTTAATCAGAGGATAACTGCTTTGCAATGTTGTGTTGGTTTCTGCCGTGCCACAGTGCTGTCAGTCCTAATTGTGTGTGTGTATTCTCTCCCTCTCCTCTCCCATCCCGCTCTAAGGTGTCACAGAGCCAGGCCGGGCTCCCTGTGTTATATAACAGCTGCCACTAGCTATGTGTTTTACCCATGATAGTGTACGTGTGTCAATGCTACTTTCTCAACTCGTCCCACCCTCTTCTTCCCCGACTGTGTTCACAGTCTGTTCTCTACATCTGCATCTCCATTCCTTCCCTGCACATAGGTTCCTCAGTACTATTTCTCTAGATTTCATATATATGCATTCATATGGGATATTGTTCTCTTTCTGACTTACTTCATACTGCATAACAGGCTCTAGGTTCATCGACCTCACTAGAGCTGACTCAGATTCATTCCTTTTTTATGGCTGCATAATATTTCATTGTATATATGTATATATCTGCTATATAACACAGGGAGCCCGGCCTGGCTCTGTGACAACGTAGAGTGGGATGGGAGGGGAGAGCGAAGCTCAGGAGGGAGAGAATACACACACACACACACACACACACACACAAAATTAGGACTGATTCACACTGTGGTGTGGCAGAAACCAACACAAGATGGTAAAGCAATTATCCTCCACATACATATATATATAGGTATATGTATATATCCTCCACGTCTTTATCCATTTGTCTGTTGATGGACATCTGGGTTGCCTCACATTCTGGCCATTGTAAATAGTGCTGCACTGAACACTGGCATACTTGTATCTTTCTGAACTGTGATTTCCTCAGGGTATATACCCGGTAGTGGGATTGCTGGGTCATATGGTAGTTTTATTCTTAATTTTTTAAGGGATCTCCATACTGTTCTCCATAGTTAGCCTGGCATTTTTAAGGTTCATCCATGTTGTAGCTTGTTAAATCTCAACTCTTATGATGTCACTGGCTATTATTTTCTTTGAGGCCCTACAGGAAGCTGTTTGGTTACACCTGAATTTTAGTTACATCAGAATTTTTTCAGCTTTGCACAATATTGTCTTCCTGGGATATGTTTATTGATTATGTAGTTATTATATAGCCATATATTTGTATCTGCTAAACAACTTCTAAGCAGTTGGGTTTTTTTTTTAAGCTGTTTTGATTGAATTTCTATTCTTTTTCTCTTTTACCTTGGAGTCTAAATTCCCTTTATCTGAACAGAAGTTACTGGCCTTTTTGAAAAATTCCCTCTGGTTATTTGTGAGGAATAAAGCACTAATGATTTTTGTGTCAAAGAATATTTCTGACACAATCTTACTGTGAATTTGGTAGTTCATGCCATAAGAATGTCCGACATGAAATAGATAATTAATCCAGACAGAATCTAGCAAAACTGAAAAGTGAACGTCCCTACAGGGAGCTCTTTGTGCCATTTCTTTATGTTCCTGCAGAGAAATCAATGGAGTTTGCATTGGAAGATACTGTTCCCTATAGGGAGCTGTCTCAGGGAGGCTGCAGCTGCTCACGAGGGGGAATAAAAGAGAAACCTAAAATCCTGGGCCACTGCATAGTGAGTCTTTTGGGTGACTTGATATCTAGATTGGGTCTGTTTAGTATTAATAAATACTTGTTTCTACTTGAATCACTTCTACAGTTCCAGCCTCTTCTATGCAGATATAAGAATTATAAGTCTGTACTGCAAACCGCCAGTTTTCGGAAATATGGAACAACTTGAAGACCTCTGTCTTGCCTTCTTTGGAAATGGCATAACGACGTTAGGGATTGTTAGTATGACAGTTGCTTTATCCCATCAAGCACACATAGTTTTTATTCACTATGCCGCAATTTGTGATTTAGATATATGTCTTTCCATTACTTGCCATCAACAGGATAGAAGTCGAGCAACTCTAATCATCAGAAATACTGTCCCTTTACATTATAAGGGACTTTAAAAAAGGCAACTCAATATTTATTCCTATTGTTTTCTACAATGCTGCTTTGATAATACCCTGGACCCAGACATGAAAAGACTGTGACGTTGCTTAAATAAACCTGTGTTAGTCATTTTTTAATACTTATAACCTTTAACCCCGTGTTATTAGGATAAGAAAGAGTGTTATTTTTCCCATTGTTTCTGCTCCATTGACTGTGGCTCCTTAAACTCCCTTTTAGCCCCGTTATTGTATTTTGGTAACATAAGTGTCCTGTTTTACGAATTGTGTGGGCTGAATTAGCTGAAGAGGGTTTCACTGCATGATGATGACTCCAGTCCTCTTAATTGTGAAGGCAGTTTCTTTTACCTTCATTATGAAAAGGGCAAATAAGGTGGTTTTCATAGCCTAAAGGCTTTTATAAAGCTTTCCCTCTGCTGGAGTAAAAGATCATGACGAAAGGAGTAGGCTGTTCTTGGGAATTGCTAGAAATAGCTTTTGGAGGTAAAGTTAGAATAATAGGCATCTATTCCCTCTGCAAAGAAACAAATGCATTCTTATGGCACAAGAATTGAAGCAAAGACCCTGATTCTTTTACGATTCATTATTTTTCCATCAATAACTTTCTTTTACAGTGCATAAAGCATGTTTGCGTACAGTTGCCTCAATATTGCCTTTACTATTAACCTTGTGTTATACATGGAGCAGATGTTTTCTGTTTTGCAGCTGTAGAAACAGATTGAAGGAGATTAATGACTTTGCCATAGTCCCACAACTACCAAATAGAAGAACCTGGGGTTTATAACTCCAGTCATGTGCTCTTTCTAGTATATCATGCTGCGTTGGGTCTCCTTAATCTGTGCTGTTTCGTGTTGCTAAGGTTCTTATGGAAGAGTAACATGGAAAAGTGTCATTCTCCCCAAGAAATGGAAATGGCAACAAAATGTGCATAATGTTAGCACTCGGAATGAATTCTCCAAAATCTCATAGACAAACTAAGCAAGATATTCTGAGTCATTTGTTTGTAAATATTCATATGCCACATCTGCATAATGCAATACCTAGGTATTGCTCCTTCTATTTTGTTTTTGCTTGTTTTACCATTACTGTTGAATTGTGGATTTAGTATTGTAGGCTGATCATTACCTCAGCACTTTTAAGATCTTATTTCATGGTCATTTGGTCTTGTTAATTTTGAGAAGTTTGTTGTTATTCTAATTTACTCCTTTGTAGATAGCATGTATTTTCTACCATTTAGCTCTGATGATTGCCTTTGGTGTTAAATCATCATATTATAATGAATAAATCTATGAGCTTATTTTTAGAGGGGCTTATTTTATTTTTTCTGTGCAAATCATTTGGATTATGTATCATAGGAGTGCTTTCTAAGAGTGATCCAGGAGCCCCCAGCTCACTGCCATTTTTTATGTTAATTTCTCAGCTCAGTGGTTTCTAGTCCAACCATTACACTAAGGGTGCAGCCCTTCAAGGATAATGGTTTTATGTGGAGGTCTTCGTTCCAACTCCTTGCCTACTATGGGCTAAAGGCAGTGCCTCTTCTTTCCATGTGTACATTTAAACTCAGGCTATTAGGTTGTGGAAACTGACAGCCTCCTGTCAGTACCATAGTGCAGGTATTTCCCTCTTTATTTCTGGCCCTGGCTAATTACCCCCACTTTCAATTTTTCCATGTCAGCTCAAGAATATATAAAAATTTTCCTCTTGATCAATCATTTCAAGTGTCGCCCATTATGTGTTGGAGTCTGAAGTCAATCTGTATTTTGAAAACAGACAAGTCATTGGGTAATGAATTGTTAAGGTAAAACATGCCCATTTGACCAGGACCATGAATTTGGCTCATCTGATATAATACAACAGACTGCACAGATCATAAGACTAGTGGATGAAATCTGTAGGGTTCTAGGAGATGGACATAGCAAGGTGGTAATAGGTTGAATCCAAGGAGCCCTCAGTGTCAAACAGTCTCTAAGATCCAGTCAAGAATGGCCCAGTGTTGGGAAGATCAGAGAAAGCAGCCTTCTTTATTAAAGACTTCTCTGCTCCTGATTGTGTATGGGCAAGCCTAAATTAACTGATAATTCCTGGCAGGCATATACCTTGCTTACAATTAAGGCACAATTCATTGTTGAGATGCTAGAATGTCTTCTCATAGTCTATGTGTAGAGTACCATTTCAAGCATTAGTTTCCAAACTTTTTAGGAAAAAGACTTTTAAAATGTGTAAACCTTTGAAAACACTTGGAGGATGTTGCCTCATGCCCCACTCACCACTATGGAAAAGACAAGGCCCTTTTGTACTTCCATAATTGGTGGCCAGGCATCTTTGTTGACCTGCAAAGTGCATCAGAACATATACGAGACTATACTTCTTCCTGGCTTTTGATTTATACAAACATTTAAATGACAAAACTATCATTAGCCAGCCTTACATCTGAGTTTTTCTCTAATGCCTGCAGAATATTTCTCTCTGGATGTCTTTCCAGGAACTCCAGTTAAACATATCCATCCCCCCGTTTCCTGCAAAGATGCTCCTTCCAGCTTCCCCTCCATTTTATTATGTTGCTTTTTATTCACCGAGGTCTCTAGGCCTAAATCATCTTACTTTCCAATTCATTGTCCAAAACCTTTTAATTCTTTCCTTTTCTGTCTCAGATTTACTATTTCTCAGGTTCCAATATCATCAGTAGTTGATAACTACTGCTAATCTGATGTAATTATTAGTGTGCTAGATGAGTGGAGAGTGAGAACTAGAGGATGTGGTCATTGTCTTCATGGGGCTCAATATCTAGTTGAGAAGACAATTTATATTCACAAAAATGGTGAACAGTACTAGGCAGTATATAATTAAATGCTAAGTTGGGTAGTATAGCGTTTTAAATGCTGGAAGTTAGAGGAAAGAAAGGGATAAAATGAAGGCCTGAATTGTAAGAGAAAAGTTAATTGTAGAATTGAGATTTGAACTTGGTCTTGAAACAAAGAAGGTTGGAATTATATAGGCATTTAAAATAAGGAGAAGGCATGGATAATCAGTGATTATATTGAGTGTATGATTTTTGGAAAACTTTTGAGGCTCTGTATGTGAAGGACTAGGGAAAAATAAGAATTAGAGAAGTTCAAGAGAGCTTTGAGTTTGACTATAAGACTACTACAAGAGTCTTTCAAAAATAACATTTGAATTTAGTTTATTGCCTAACTCAGAAATCTCTGGAGGCCTCCTTTTCCTTTTGATTCTTATCCAAGCTGCTTTGCTATTCTAGATGCCCTTTGATCTGCACCAGCTTTTCTTCACCAAGACTCATGCATGCCTACAATTTGCTTTATTTGTGTTTTGGCTTATGCTTTCCACTTCCTTGTGAAAGGTCTGCCTGATTTCTTTCCATTCCTTCTTCAAGTCCTGTCTCTAGACTTTCTGCCTCTTGATGCTCTAATGATTCCCAGTCACTGAGATAGCTTTCCTACCTGGATTCCTCCTAAGCCTATTTTCTGTTGGATATATTTCAAAATCTAATCATGTACCTTTTGTTTTCCAATAATTTAGAGTTATGTATATTTCTCTTTCTTTTTGGTAAGGTGGTAAATTCTTTGAAGGTTAGATTATATTTTATTATTCCTCTTAGTGCTGTATACTACTCTGGATATATACTCTGTTGAGTTGGTAGCTTTTAAAAGATTTTTTTTTATTTCAAATATTGCTGTTATGTAATATTAGAGCTACTTTGTATAAATGTGCCTCATGTCATGCCTGACAGATAGTACAACCCTTAGTGATGGTGGAATCCAAATTTGTAGTGGATCCCAAGTCAAAGAGCATTTTTCTGCTCTGTCATGGAAAGTGGAAAATAAGAGCAAAAGCACTGAATCCAAGTTTTCTGAGATACTTTCTGCTATATTTGAGTCTTTCCTTAATCTGTGTCCTTAAGTATTTATTATTCATTTACCTTATGTAATGTTTCCTAAATAATTTGAGTTAGTTAGTGTGTGTGCTCAGTCACTCAGTCAGGTCCAACTCCTTGCAATCCCATGGACTGTAGGCTGCCAGACTCCTCTGTTCATAGGATTTACCAGGTAAGAATACTGGAGTACATTGCCATTTCCTACTCCAGAGGATATTCCTCACCCAGGGATCCAACCCGCGTCTCATGCATTGGCAGGCAGACTCTTTACCACTGAGCTACCTGGGAAACCCACTTTATGTTAGTAGATGAAAATAAGTGTGTGTATTAATTCAAGCTTAAGAGAAAAGATTGTAGTGTTTTAGAAAGATTAATCCTTGTTCACTTCCAATTTTTTTTTTAATTATCTTTACTTTATTGTGTTGGTTTTGCCATACATTGACATGAATCCGCCATGGGCATACATATGCTCCCCCTCCAGAACCCCCCTCCCTCCTCCCTCCCGATTCCCTCTCCCGGGTCATCTTGGTGCACCAGCCCCGAGCATCAGCCCTGGGCTGGCGATTGATTTCACATATGATAATTAACATGTTTCAATGCCGTTCTCCCATATCATCCCACCCTTGATGTGTGTTGTCACTCTTCCTGCCTGAGTTTTAAAGTTTTAGTAAAATATTGTAAGTGAAGAAATCATCTGCCGTAGTTGGAATTCAACTTAAGAAGATATTTGAACACCCATAAATCAGATCTTGAAATAACCTAAGAATACTTGGTTTAAGGAAATTGGATCAAGCTAGAAATGACATTTATTAGTTTAATTTTTATCATTTAACAGCCTCTTAAAATATGAAATGACTTTTAAAACTAAAAAGACTAAAAAATAGTAACTTGAAACTTACTATTTTAAATAATAAAATAATTCACTTACCTCATTTAGAAATTTGTAAGATGATTTGAGAGTGTTTGATTTGTATCTACTAACATCTCAACTTTCTAAGTGGTAATATAGTTTCAGCAAGACGGAAAACTATAAAAAATTGTGAATACTTGGATTTAGAAATGTACTAGTGTTATCTTACCCATCTTTGTTTTCAGAAAATGGCTATTCAGCAATGTTTGTAGCTAATCTAGAATTAATTTTGCGTGTATTCATGCATGAGAGAGAGAGAATTTTATTTCATTGGTTAACCAAAATAAAGCTATTAAAAAAGCAGTTGTGGGAGGCAAGCTGAGTCTTCTTCAACAGCAGTTTATGTTAGTTTATATAATTTCTTCTGAGAGATGATAACTTACCAAATCCTATCTTTCCTATCTTCTAAGAGTTCTTATTCTTAAGTTTCCTCATAATAAAAGACAGTACCCTTTACTAATAGCTGCAGATGAGCTGGGATTTTGTTAGGTATTGACTTTTGTGTTTGCTTCACAGGTGGTTTGTATTCGCTCCACTTGGAATGCTCTCTCCCCAAAGCTGAGTTGTGACGCAAGACCTCTCATTTTGAAGACCCTCAGTGAACTGTTTTCTCTGGTTCCTTCCTTAACAGTGAATACAGCTGAATATGAGGTATGTGTTTGGATTTCAACCAATTGTCCGTTTCTACATTGGGAAAATGTGTGCTATACCATTATTTTTGGGAAAAAATTATCCGTAATTTTGTGCTTGCCAAAAATCCTTCAGTGCTTTTAGTTCTGCGAACATGTTGATATCTTTATGGACTCCTAGGAATAGACGGATATCCACCCTTATCAGTCCTCTGTCTTCAAGACTTACTTACATGAAGGATGCCAAGTTTTATTATGAAAGTATAGTCAAGATTATTAAAAGCCAGTATGTTTCTGAAATAATAAAATTCATGAGACCAACAGTTTAAATGTGTTTTATTGGTGTTTAAAATTCTACAAAGTATTACAGAGGATTTAGTAAGGCAGGGCAGACTTTCCCAGTAGTATAGACATAGTGTTGTTTGTGCTTTGCTTCTCGCTTGGGCATAGAGATTTTATTTTTTATGTGTTACTAATAGTTTACATTTTCAATATATGTCTTTGCTCTTCATATGTATTCTTCCACGAAGATGACTGTAAAATGAAACTGCCCTAGGCAGGAAAATAACTTTATGAACTAGTCAGTATTTGGCATTGTAATGAACCACTTGGTGGAAGACATTTTGCTAAGAGATTCATGCGCGTCTGTTTAACATTTTATTTTCTCTTCTTTGAATGAAATGAGAAGGTGGCAGATTCATTTATATCTCCACTTTTGTAGCCATAACCTCATTTAAGCTCACGTTTTTTACTTTTCTTTCAAAGAGCTTCAATTAATTATCACTTGAAGTCTTGTTAAACTTTTACTTTGATTTAATGCTTCACAGAGTTTGATAAACTAGCCTGCCGTAAGATTCCAGGAATAACCCCTTACTTGTTTTAGATCACATGATAAGACAGGAGTGTAAGATAATACTTGTTCTAATCATTCCAAATGCTATACAGTGAGTAAAATCAAATTTGTCCTCACCAAGGACATAATATCTAGCATGGCACACAATACGTATTCAGAAACTAGTTGTTGAATGAATGAATGAACCAGTACAGGATATTGTGAGTTTATTGTCACATTTGGGCTTTTGTTTGGGGGTATTAAAAAAAGAACCAATTCAAGACTCCTAGAGTATATAATTCACCAACAGTCTTTTTTTATGACTGCCATTCACGGGTACATACCTTTATGATGTCAAAAAGTCTGCCAGGCTACTGATAAGAAGCTCAGACTAAAAACCAAAATAAGAACTTTGTATGTCATGTTGTGTATATTTATTTTCTGTCTTCAAGAGCTGAACTCATATACCTTTATACAGCCTGTACTTTGAGTTATTCAGATTTTATTACAGGTTAATGTGTGAAGTGGTTTATGTGTTGATTTTTTATGTTTGCTTACACTGGTATAAGCTATAAGTTGTTTTTTGGATTGTGTTTTTTCCCTTCAAATTTTACATTCTTTTCAGCTGACATTTTGTTTTGGTTTATCTTCATGCTTATAATAGTATTAGGATTCCCCTGTTGTTCAGAGGGCAGCTTTGGGATGTTTTATCCATCAGTTATCTCCTAGTAAGGGAGATTCCTTCAGTGACCGGAGCCCACCTGGAGCAGAAGGGGAGAAATGTAGAGAAAGCCCCCCTCCATCTGTCATTCTGTCTCACTCTGTCCCTTCCTTTCTTCTTCCCACCTTTCCCACTTTCTCTTTCCTTCTCTTTCTCCTTCCCTCCTTCCCTCTCTCTTCCTGTGTGTGTTTAAGTACTTTTTTTTCTGTTAATTGCTTAGAGTTTGTTGGCATGTAAGCCTGAGTTAAATGTAATTTTCCCAAAGCATTTCTTAGGTCATTGCTATCCCATGTCATTTCACCTCAAATGCCTTTTGTTTACCTAATATGAAGTCCTGTTCCTTTATTTGGAGCCAATAAGGTCTTTTATAATCGGGCCTCACTCTACTTTTCTGCCTCCCACACTCCAGGAAAACCAAACCACTTGTTTCCTTCTCCGTTTCCAAATTTTTCTATTTCTTTTCCTTTGTTCATGTTGTTCTTTCTGTCTTGAATTACTTTCTTTTTCATCTCTAATTTTAAAGTCTGTTTTAGGAAATGAAGAATCAATTTAAGTTATCTCATCCATTGAGAATTTTTCTTCAAGCAGGAGTCTGTTGTTCCCAAAGTTCTTTACCTATACTGTCTCAAGAACTTTTATTTCTATTTTATATTTACTCCAGGTACATGTGCACAGATATTATCTCCATTAAAATATAAACTTGTTGAAAATAGAGTCCATGTTTCAGTTAATGTGTTTTCTGAATTGCTTTTTAAAGTGCTGGATACATTCACTCATTTACTCAGAATATATTTATTAAAGCTGTACTAGGCCTTAGAGATGCTAATAAATAATGAAATACTATTTTAAGTAGTTATACTCCCAGCACTAGTTACTTTATGTCACAGTATTAGTTCTAATATCCAATAAGAAAATATTTTTCATATTATAACAAGAGAATCTGAGGTTTTGAGAGGTTGACTCATTCATTAAACAAATATTTACTGAGTATCTGCTACATGCAAGACAAATAACTGAGCCAATACTGCAGTTTCTAAGTGAAAGCTGTTTTCTAAACCCAGCACTTTCTAGCTCTATATACCACATTGTCAGTCCCTGCCTTTAAAAGCTCAAAGGTTGGTAAAGGATGTAGACATAAGCAATAATAATTACAATAGCATTTACTGAGTGTATTTAATCAAAGGGCTAGGAGAGTATGGTGGTAGAAGTGACCAACATTCTTTTTTTTTTTTTTTTTAATTTATTTATTTATTTATTTTTTTTTTAAATTTTTTTATTTTTTTAATTATTGTTTTAGCCATACATTGTTATGATATCACCATGGGTTTACATATGCTTCCCCTCCGGGTCCCCGCTCCCTCCTCCTTCCCCCCCGGGAAATCTCGCTGCACCAGTCCCGAGCATCAATCCTGGGCTGGCGATTGATTAGACACATGACAATTAACATGCTTCAATGCCCTTCTCCCATCTCATCCCACCCTTACCCTCATCCACAAAGTCCACAAGTCTATTCTATACATCTGCGTTCCTTTTGTTGTCTCCCATGTTGGGTTCTCATTACTGTCTTTCTAAATTCCATATATATGTGTTAATATACTGTATTGTTGTTTTTGCTTCTGGCTTACTTCACTCTGGATAATGGGCTCCAGTTTTGTCCAACATTCTTAAGAGGACACTAAAGAAACCTTATTTAGTTGGTGCTGTTGGACTATGATCATGAAGAATTACTAAAGGATTGCTTTCCATTGAAGTTCTGAAGAGTATGCAAAGTCAAGGAGATATAAAAGAACCTCATATGATCTAGCAGGGCAGGAAGTTAGAAGTGGTTAAAATGAAGGAGACATTAAGTGCTAGAAGATAAATGGTTTTCTACACTCACTTATTTATTAAATATTTGTCATTTGAGAGAGTGGGCTTTGTATTCTTTATATACTAGCCTTTGAAATGAGAAAGACAGATACTGCTTTTTTTTTTTTCCCCTTTTTAAACATTTTTTTTAATTAGTTTTGCCAAACAATGACATGATATCACCATGGGTTCACATATGCTCCCCCTCCATAGTCCCCCTCCTTCCTCCCTCCCCCCGGGAAATCTCGTTGCACCAGTCCCAAGCATCAATCCTGGGCCGGCTATTGCTTAGACATATGATAATTAACATGTTTCAATGCCATTCTCCCATATCATCCCACCCTTTCCCTCATCCACAGAGGCCCTGAGTCTATTCTATACATCTGTGTTCCTTTTGCTGTCTTGCATGCTGGGTTCTCGTTACCGTCTTCCTAAATTCCATATATATGCGTTAATATACTGTATTGTTGTTTTTGCTTCTGGCTTACTTCACTCTGGATAATGGGCTCCAGTTTCGTCCATCTGAGTAGAACTGATTCAAATGAATTTTTCCTTAATGCTGAGTAATATTCCATTGTGTATATGTACCACAGCTTTCTTATCCATTCATCAGTTGATGGGCATCTAGGTTGGTTCCATGTCCTGGCTATTGTAAACAATGCAGCGATGAACATTGGGGTACACGTGGCTCTTTTAATTCTGGTTTCCTCGGTATATATGCCCAACAGTGGGATTGCTGGGTCATATGGCAGGACTATTTGCAGTTTTTTAAGGAACCTCCACACTGTTTTCCATAGAGGCTGTACTAGTTTGCAATCCCACCAACAGTGTAAGAGAGTTCCCTTTTCTCCACATCCTCTCCAGCATTTATTGCTTGTGGATTTTTGGATTACAGCCATTCTGACTGGTGTAAAGTGATACCTCATTGTGGTTTTGATTTGCATTTCTCTGATAATGAGTGATGTTGAACATCTTTTCGTGTGTTTGTTAGCCATTTTTATATCTTCTTTGGAGAAACGTCTGTTCAATTCAGATACCGCTTTAATGATTATACAAGCTAGGAGAGAGTTAGCCACACACCCAGATAATCACATTAAATGCTGAAGTGTGCCGTGTGCCGTATGGCTGCTTGGAGAAGGGAGGACTCTCGTCTGGGTAGGGGATTAGGAATAGTGGCCTGAAAGAGGCGAGCAATCTAATATTTGTACCGAGATTTGAGAGGTCAGTAAGAAATGGTTGGGAAAACAGTGAAAGTGAAAAGTGAAATCAAATTTAATAATCTAAAAGTCTCACCTTATTTATCATTCACATATTTGGATGATGAATCTGTTTCTGAGTGTTTTCATTTTATGAATGATGGGTAAGTACAGATTAAGTTAGTTACAAGTGGTATAATTTTGAAAGTGATTTACTTTTGACATTTACTACTTTAGATTGTTTACTCTCAATTTTATCTTTGTCTTAGAATTTATTCTGTTGTTTGTTGATTTTTCAGAATTTTAAAGTTCAAGTCCTCAGCTTCCTCTGGAACCATACTCAAAACAAGGTACTATCAGAAGGGTGTCAGAGAAACAGAACCAAGCTGGGGTAGGAATTATAATACAAGAACATTATAAGAATTATAGAACTGTGTTATAAAGAATTGTAATATAAGAATAGGATAAAAATTAAAAAATTTTGGTTTAAAAATTATGATTACAGGTTTAGATTTTAAAAATTATTCTTAATTTATGCCAGTTAATACATTTTCACTATAAAATGCACTTATTACTTTGTGATGCTGATGGATATGAAGAGGGACTATTGCCATGGTCTCTCATTTTTAATGGTCCTTCCTCTTCCCCGCTTTGCCTCTTCCCATCAATAAGCATATCAAATGAATAAAAAGCCCACTCAATTTTTTAATGTCATTTCCAATCAAGAAATATGGAGAAAAAAGTGTTGGTGGTATTGTACCCAATTCACTAGTGAAATTTTTTTTTTTTGCACTTAACCACTAAATCTTTATTGAATTTTTATTATAACATTG
>SRVM01040467.1:0-16476 GCA_007570785.1 Antilocapra americana
TTTGGGAAGCCCACAGACTTGTACGGTCCTGTATTATTTTGTAGAGGTACCTCTCTTCTTTCCTCTACTGTCTATTGGGGAGATTTCTTCACCCCTCGCTTTTTTATTTTTCAGATTTATCCAAGCATTTAGTGCAGAATGATGGTGATGTCGAAGAGCTTATGGACGCAGGAAACATCAACCGGACCACCGCCGCCACTGGGATGAATGACGTCAGCAGCCGGTCCCACGCCATCTTCACCATCAAGTTCACGCAGGTGAGGGCAGCCGGCCCGCCCCGAGCGCCGGCTGAGGGCTGCTCTGTGCAGAGCCAGGGGCATCAGGGGCGCCCCACGGCTGTTTTCTTGTTCTTTGGAGTTGAACATGTGCTGTGTGATGGTTTCTCTGCAGTTACAAACACACTCATTTGAAATGTAGCCTGATGAAGACCCCTAAGACATATCTAGCAGGCTTCTGCCCTGTTCTCCGCATTAAAAAACGTGCTCTGTGTTTAATTAAGCCAGAGTTTTCATTGTTGCAAGCTCTGTGGTAGATAATGGGTTGCCAGACAGAGCAGCTGGAGGCCGAGGTGAGGAACTCATCACCTTGAGTGGTCTAAGGTGAGTGGCCCTTTATGGCTCCGTGGAACTCACCCCACAATGCCAATTGTGGTTATTAAAATGATATCAAAGGATAAGGCATGTTTTTAAGTATTAATGTTCTTATCTGGAGGTGGACAGCATTTAGAACACACATGGAAATGACGCAGGGGAAATACGTTAACACCGAGGCCAGTGAAACCAATGAACCTAAAAGTGTCGGGTCCTCTCAGTGCTCAGCACATGTTAGGAGTTTGGGGGAGTCTGGCCTGTATTAACCACTGAGCATGTCAGGTAGAAAGACAGCATAATTCATGAGGGGGTGCAGAGATTAAAGAAGATGAAAAAGTTCTCTAAGGTCAATTGGAACAACTCCTGATAAATTCTCCAGTAGTGCATATTTTATTAAGTTTACTGGTTTTTCTCCTGTTTTCTGGTTAATGTGGATTAGGCTACGGCCATCCCTAGTTTCTGAGAGGCTTGCTTTTGTATCAGAATGCAGTCATTTCTTCTTGGCATTTTGGTTCAGACTTTAAAACATAGGTTAAAAGTCTTGGAAAAGTAAAATTTTGGTAAAATTCAGAATCAAAGAATACAGTATTTAAGATTTTCACTATTTTATAATTGTGAAACAAATTGTATTTTAACATAAAATAACAGTTGAATGGTCTTTCACATACTTATCTATGTTTATCATATTTTGGAAAGCCATTGTGCTTATCTTGTTCAAGAATTTAGGTGAGAGCAAAACTAATTATATGTTTACTTATATTTTTCTTTATGGAGTGAGTGGCCCTCAGGGCCTAGCTTCCTTCTCTGCCAGGGTCAGACTCAGCCCTTGTTAAATGACTGAGTGATTTGGATAATGGAATTCGTGGTTCTTCAGAAGGTTTAAGACTCACATATGGTCAGCTTCTATTGTATCCAGTATAATTATTGTAATCAGGAAGAAGCCCAATGAAACAACAAAATTAAGAAAAAAATCACCCTCAGAGATCATAGTGAGGAATGGGAAATATTCAGAACTTGTATTGGTGGTCGTGTCTGACTCTTGCGATCCCGTGGACAGTAGCCTGCCAAGCTCCTCTGTCCATGAGATTCTCCAGGCCGTTTTCTTCTCCAGAGGGTCTTCCCGACCCAGGGATCAAACCCGGGCCTCCTACATTGTAGACAGATTCTTTAGCAACTGAGCTATGAGGGAAACCCTTGAGCTCGTGTTATAAACACATAAACATATGTGGCAGCCTGAGTGGGAGGGGAGTTTGGGGGAGAATGGATCCATGTGTATGTATGGCTGAGTTGCTCTGATGAGCACCTGAAATTATCACAACATCGTTTATGGACTATATTCTGATATGAAATAAAAAAGTTTAAAAAAAAGTCAACCAAAAATAATTTGATTGCTGAATATGTTGCCTGTCCAATGCTAGTTATCAATGAGGATGTAAAAGATTTTGTTTCTGTTAAGAAATACTAATCTAATTGGGGAGAGAAGATTAATAAATATGAATGACACGGAAGAAACACAGACACACAATGTTATATAAACATAAACGGTGGCATTCTTTATACCTCTTCCATTTTGCATTTATATTTCACCATAGGCAAAATTTGATTCTGAAATGCCATCTGAAACCGTGAGTAAGATCCACTTGGTCGATCTTGCCGGAAGTGAGTGGGCAGACGCCACTGGTGCCACCAGGGTCCAGCTGAAGGAAGGGGGGAACATCAACAAGTCCCTCGTGACACTGGGAAACATCATTTCTGCCTTAGGTGGGTTCACACGTGTCTCCTGCCTCCTCTCGCTCCCGGTGCTCCATAGGTGGCATGAAGAGCCTGTGTTTCATGTTTGTGTTACAAACTAGAGTGATAGCTTCAAGGTTTTTTGAAGCCAAATTCAAGGGAAAAAAAAAAGACCCTTTAATAATTGTCTTTGACTTCCCCCACCTTTTCTTTCTCCCTGCAGCTGCTTTATCTCAGGATGCAGCAAACCCTCTTGTAAAGAAGAAGCAAGTTTTTGTGCCTTACGGGGATTCTGTTTTGACTTGGTTGTTGAAAGACAGCCTCGGCGGAAACTCGAAAACGATCATGATAGCCAGTAAGAATTTTTGTTTTTTTCCTTCATGTTTCATGTGAATTGATTGTGACTATTTTAAAGTATTTCATTAGGAAATAGCACCTCTTTATTTAAAAAAAATAGTTTTCCGTTTTGAAGAAAAGGACCCCCTGTGGCCAGTCTACAGTATGGTGTTACCGACTCTCCCCTCCCCCTCCTGGCTGCACTGACTTGCCGTTTCCTCGGCTGTGCGCACTGACACCCATGCAGGACGACCTCAGCCATGCTCAAAGCATAGCACAGAGAGTCCTGACTCTGGTGACTCATGCCGACTCCAGACATGAACTAGGAATAACCCAGCTTTGTTTTCCTATTTAAAAGCAGAAAATAAGGAATTTAAGAATTGAGGGGAAAAAGTGTGGTAACTATGCTAATAATATATATACATCTGTATTTTCACTAATTAACAGGAAGAAGCAGAACGGAGGGAAAAATGTGAAAAGGGGAGATAACTGTTGAGAATTTCCCTTCTAACCCAACCCCTACCGTCTTCTCTTGTCTCCGTGTCTCCTCTTGCCCACGCCGTGCAGCCCCTGTGGAGGCCAGGGGTCTTCCCAGGGGTGTGCACCCCGGATGCAATTGTGTCGTCACTTTAGCTCTAAAGTTGGTTGGGGTTGAGGTGGGGATGTGATCAACCAAAGCTTTAGGAGGAATAGCATTAGCTGATCTACAGACACTTTACAAAAGTTATCACACTCTGGGTTTTCATAGGTGGTAGGTTTTGCCAGAACTTTTAAAAGGGTATAAATTTGTACTTTATCTTGAGAAGTGTAAAGAGTCTTGAAATCTTCTACTTACATGTTCAACAGAAGAAACTCCCTAAGTGGCAGTGGAGTGTTTCCAATCTTGTTTTAGATTTGGTTAGATGGCTGATTCTAAACTTAAGAAGAGTGAAACGGTATTTAATTTGGCACAGTGAGCACCTTTCCTATACTGCTGCTGCTGCTAAGTCGCTTCAGTCATGTCCGACTCTGTGCGACCCCATAGACGGCAGCCCACCAGGCTCCCCCGTCCCTGGGATTCTCCAGGCAAGACCACTGGAGTGGGTTGCCATTTCCTTCTCCAAGGCATGAAAGTGAAAAGTGAAAGTGAAGTCGCTCAGTCGTGTCTGACTCTTAGCGACCCCATGGCCTGCAGCCCACCAGGCTCCTCCGTCCATGGGATTTTCCAGGCCAGAGTATCGGAGTGGGGTGCCATTGCCTTCTCCCCCTTTCCTGTGAGTCCCAGATAATTTGTAGTATTCATGACTGCAGTAATGGAATCTTTAGTCTATCCAGCGACCTGGGGTCAATCTGACTTTTAAATTACAAGCCAACTTTGTGTTAAATGAAACAGAGTGCTGGATAAATTATTTTTTGAATTCATTATTTACAGCGATTTCACCTGCTGATGTCAATTACGGAGAAACCCTAAGTACTCTTCGCTATGCAAATAGAGCCAAAAGCATCATCAACAAGCCTACCATTAATGAGGACGCCAACGTCAATCTCATCCGTGAACTGCGAGCCGAAATAGCCAGGCTGAAGACGCTGCTTGCCCAGGGGAATCATGTTGGCTCTTTTCTGAGACTTACGGGTAATTTTCTTTGAGTAATGGCATCTATTTCTAGATCTTAATGAGACACTCATCTCGGGAGTCGTATTGATTTGAGTAAATAAGTGCTAAGTAAAGCTTTGAGTGAGTTAGCCCAGTCTCTCCTTAACATCACCCTCCCTTTGGCCTTTGAATTCATTATATGCTCTGTGCTTAAGATTTTATCCCCTAAACCCGAGATGATTAACTCCCTAATAGTTATCAATTATGGATGGAAATTTAGCATGCTGTAGGATTAGCAGCATAATCTCCATTAGTGGAAGGAAATCGAGGTGCTTGGAGCAATGTTTAAAATTCTACCAAAGCATTTTATGACTTGAAAATGTGTGTTAACAGAATGAGAGACTCTGTTGAGCACCTTTCTGAGTCTCTGTTCTGCACTGCTTGTTAGAGCAGTGGTTACAGCGATGCAGGGTGGCTACATCACCTGTGGCCTGGCTGAGGTGATGTGCCTGGGCCCCCATGTGATGGCGGAAACCGCCTCCCTTCAGGACCCTTTGGGGTTTTTGTGAAGGAGCCTTGTCCTTTTCACTGTTGTCGTCTGCATGGTGCATGTACCACGCTGCATTCTTCGATCACAGTGTGATCTGTACTGATTGGTTTAAACACAGTCATGAGAGAAGATCAGAATCACTTCTTAAGACACTTGAGTTAGAAGTAAAGAGGGATTTCCCTGGTGACGGAGTAGTTGAGACTCTGCTTCCAAAGCAGGGGGCATGGGCTCGATCCCTGGGTGGGGCACTAAGATCCTACATGCCGCATGATGTGGCCAAGAAAAACACCCCCCAACGAAAAAAGATACGTTTCTTCCCATTTTCTTAACCCATGAATGGATGTCTGAAGTATATCGTTAAAAAGAAGCCACCTTTTCTTTAAATGCACAGAGCTGCCTTCAGAGCAGCTTTCCTTCCAGGAGCATGCGGCCCTTGAGGCCCTTGACATCCCGAGAGCGGTTTGACTCATGAGACTCAACGGGCCAAGAGCCTCCCAGAGTTTCCCGCCTCCTGAAAGCCCTGAGAGTTGCTGTCCTCTAAGCTAGGGGACTGGAGTGGGCTGGGAGCTGATCTCTGCACCTAAACATATCTCCACATAGCTGTACTCTTTCTTTAATCTTCTGGCTGTGCTGCTCTGCATGTGGGATTAGTACCTTGACCAGGGATCGAACCCTTGCACCCTGTGTTGGCAACTCAGAGTCTTAACCACAAGACCACCGGGAGGTCCCAGTTGTGCTTTCTGATGTGGAGCTTCCCTGTGTGTGAGTGGAAGCCGTCAGCACGACGAGTCCAGCAGCTCAGGACGTTACCAGGCTCGAATCACTGATGACACCAGCCACAGCTGTCATTCTCATTTCTATACTCTGTTATTGGGTCTTTTTTCAATGTTTTACAAATGTTTGTCTGAGGTAAATGTATAAAGGTGATTTGATAGGGTTACCGAGACTGCTGCGTGTGAAGGGAAGTACTTGGAACCTTCTTGTAGTGAACACTTACTAAGTCATGAGAATGAAGGAAAAGAACATCAGCCTGTTAAATGTTAAGCTGAGGAAGTCCCCGGAAGGAGCCTTATCACACCAACAGAAAAACTTTATTCGAACTTTTACAGATTCTGTCTGAGCAATGTCTCAGAGGTGTCATATATGCCAGTTGCCTTATACTTTGTGATCTTCAGTTGTCTTTTTCTTTAATGGCCAAAGGCCACCACAGTCATTAAAGGATTATTTTATTTACTGTATTTCTGAGGGTGAGCATGGAAAAGATTGTTGTCTATTTTAGGATACAGTAAAGATAGAACTCTGATAAACAATACATTACAATAAAAACGAGTCCAATTTAAAATAATTTATTGCACTGTGAAGCTATAAATTGTTGTGAAACAATGCACGCTTATCCAAAATTAATTAAATTTGTAATGCTCAGTAAAATAAGCAGGGTTTCTTAAGAGCTCATTAGAAAAATCTCTCTAAATTTTTTGGTGACATTCTTGTTTTACCACAGTATCCTGTTCCAGATGCTGCTGTGGTTCATTGAAAATGCTGCTCAAGTCAGAGCCCCATTTCTAGGTTGCCGAAGTAGAGCCAAATAAAAGCTCCTGCTTTTAATAATTTTACATTTAATAATTTGCAATTGCGCAATGCCACATGTATCAGCGTTTCAAAAGCACAGTTTAAATACAGCAAAAGAATCTGACACATATCTGCTTCTCCTGCTGCATAGATTATAGACAGATAAATATGCAGTGGTATATCTGTATAGATACACACATGTGAACTCTCCATTGAAGAATGACACCCATTCTGAGTGTACGTGTCCGTGAATTTTCACAAGCTGTGTTCACCCATCTGACCTGCATTCTATCAAGAAACAGAACGTTCCCCAGGGCCCTAGAAACTCTCTTCATGTTCCTCTCCTAGACCCGCCTGCCCTTACCCTCAAGGGTAACCTCTGTCCTGACTTCTTCAGGCATGGTTAGTTTTTAATATTGACTCTTTTTATTCTTTATGTAAATGTAATCCCAAAGAAAGGCAATGCCAAAGAATGCTCAAACTACCACACATTGGCACTCATCTCACACGCTGGTAAAGTGATGCTCAAAATTCTCCAAGCCAGGCTTCAGCAATACGTGAACCGTGAACTTCCAGATATTTAAGCTGGTTTTAGAAAAAGCTGAGGAACCAGAGATCCAATTGCCAACATCTGCTGGATCATCAGAAAAGCAAGAGAGTTCCAGAAAAACATCTCTTTCTGCTTTATTGACTATGCCAAAGCCTTCGACTGTGTGGATCACAGTAAACTGTGGAAAATTCTTCAAGAGATGGGAATACCAGGCTATCTGACCTGTCTCTTGAGAAACCTGTGTGCAGGTCAGGAAGCAACAGTTAGAACTGGACATGGAACAACAGACTGGTTCCAAATAGGAAAAGGAGTACGTCAAGGCTGTATATTGTCACCCTGCTTATGTAACTTATATACTGAGTACGTCATGAGAAACGCTGGGCTGGAAGAAGCACAAGCTGGAATCAAGATTGCCGGGAGAAATATCAATAACCTCAGATATGCAGATGACACCACCCTTATGGCAGAAAGTGAAGAGGAACTAAAAAGCCTCTTGATGAAAGTGAAAGAGGAGAGTGAAAGCTCAACATTCAGAAAACTAAGATCATGGCATCTGGTCCCATCACTTCATGGGAAATAGATGGAGAAACAGTGGTTGACTTTATTTTTCTGGGCTCCAAAGTCACTGCAGATGGTGACTGCAGCCATGAAATTAAAAGACGCTTACTCCTTGGAAGAAAAGTTATGACCAACCTAGATAGCATATTGAAAAGCAGAGACATTACCAACAGAGGTCTGTCTAGTCAAGGCTATGGTTTTTCCAGTAGTCATGTATGAATGTGAGAGTTGGACAGTGAAGAAAGCTGAGTGCTGAGGAATTGATGCTTTTGAACTGTGGTGTTGGAGAAGACTCTTTAGAGTCCCTTGGACTGCAAGGAGATCCAACCAGTCCATCCTAAAGGAGATCAGTCCTGGGTGTTCATTGGAAGGACTGATGTTGAAGCTGAAACTCCAATACTTTGGCCACCTCATGTGAAGAGTTGAGTCACTGGAAAAGACCTTAATGCTGGAAAGGATTATGGGCAGGAGAAGAAGGGATGACAGAAAATGAAGTGGCTGAATGGCATCACCGACTTGATGAACATGGGTTTGGGTGGATTCCAGGATTTGGTGATGGATGGGGAGGCCTGGCGTGCTGCGGTTCATGGGGTCGCAAAGAGTCAGACACGACTGAGCAACTGAACTGAACTGAATCATATAGTAAATACTCTTGCTCCTGCTTTTATATAAGATCAGATTTATGGAATTTCAAAATGTAGACCTACAAAACCCGTTTGGTAAAGTTCCAGACATACAAGGGTGCTGAGCTGTGGTACAGGCTGGGGAGGTAACAGATCGCAGGGGAAAGTGAAGACAGAGGGCAGACTGCGGGTTGCTGGGAGTGTGCTGGGCACCGGGTGATCCTGACCGGCGTACGTCTGAGGCCTAGTGAGAGGCATCCATGGTGGGACGTGTGGTTTCAGATCCACGTTTGATCATCGCTGTGCTGTCATCATGCGAGTGTGCACCAGCTTACCCGTTCTCTTTGATGGGCTTTGGGGATTTTCTCTTTGCTGCTGCTGTTGCTGCCGTGGACTGTTTTCTACATGTCTTTTTGTGAACATCCAGTTTCATTTCTGTTAAGTTTATATCTAAGAGTGGACTTTGTGTCAGAAGGGCTACATAATATTTGGTTTTAGTAGATGACTGCCAAATAATTTTTAAAGGTTTTCATACCAGCTTATATCCCACCATTACTATATGAAAGGGCCAGTTCTAGTTGCATCACGTCCTTGCCAGTACCTGGTATTATCTATTTTTTCGTCATAGACCATTCTGATGGGGCATTGTGGTATCACAGAATGATTGTAGTTTCCGTGTCACCGATGATTAATGAAGTCAAGCGTTTGGATATCTTCTCTTTTCACATGTTCTCCTTTGTTATATTTAAAGCATCTTTTCAGACTTCTGCTTTGAATTTGGCAGAGAGAAAATGTCCATTAACTTTTCTCTCTCAAATGTATCTGAAGATAAGAAAATTAACAACATAGAAATAGGCAGGAACAGTCTAGGAAGCAAAGAAGGCAATGAGTTAGAGAAGATGGAAGGAGGGAGGATTTCTTATTTGTGTAGCTGGAGTCACAGATAAACTTTGAATAATAGCTGGATAATAAAAGCGTCATTATGTGTAAACTTTCAAGGTAGACACATCTCAGGGAAGGTCAGAGTAAAACGAGGTGATAGGGTGTTTGTGAAGATGGGCAAAAGCAGACCAGGTAGTCGAGGAAATGTGATAGCCTCTGTGGAGGAGAGACAGTTAAAGAAATTGTCTGCATATAGATGATTAACAAATTCCCTTCTAGGAATTTATTCTGTAGATACCACTATGCATACTGTAGGCAGTTGGTATAAGATAGTCACTGTGGCATCACTGGTAAAGCAGAAGATGAGAAAAAACCACCAGTCCATTAAGAGGAAATTGTGGGCATAAATTGTAGCATAACTGCACAGTGGCGTGCTGTATGGTGGAACTGGAGTTGTTACAAAGAATAAAATAGATTTATTGGTACTGAATTTTTCCCAAGATAGATTGTGAGGTGAAAAAGGCGGTATTCAGAATAGAGTTCATGCTGTCTATGTTTGATAAACAACACAAACCCACTTGCATATGACCAGAATAACTGCGCATTTCCGTAGCAGAATGGGGAAGACAGGTTGCCCATGGCCTGCGGAGGTGGAGAGGGAGGGAGACCCCTTCCGTTTTCCTTTCAGGAAACATCGTCTGGAACCTTGTGTTCCTGCCTCTCGGGTTGTGAGGTACGAATGCGGTCAGAGTCCCCTGTGTTCCCTGCCTGGCTGCTTCCCTCTCCCCTCTCTGCCTTGCCTCGTCCCCCCAGGGTGAGCCTGATTCTGGTGTTGATCACTCTCACATCCACCTTTGCGCCTTTGCACCACACGTAAGGACACGGACACAGAGACCGGCCCAGCCTCACTGTCACAGTGTGTGATCCAGCAGTGGTGTTAAAGGAGGGTCGTTTACACGTGTCTGTGTGGATAAACCTCAGAAACCTGTGGTTGAATAACCCCTCTCTTTGAATCTGTACTTTGTGCACATTCAAAACGGGCGAGTCCTTCAGGATCTAGGGATTTAGACTCTGATTTTGATAAAATGTCGGCGTGTTACATGTTTGTCTTTTTCCTTGTCTTTGCTGATTTGTGTTGCAAATGTAGTTGATCCGGGTGCTATGGTTTTTTGAATATTAGGAGGCTTGTACCCTGTGGATTAAAGATTTCATGGTGACTAACACTTTTGGGGAGGTGTGGGATAATACTTTTCACCTCTATTTAATAGTTTATGTGGCAGTTTTTGATGATTTACAGTGTCAGGGCAGATCTTTCCTCTAGATTATTGATGTACACTCATTGCCGCTGCCTGTTTTGGTTTGCATTGCAGATTGCCCTGTTGGACTCCCCGACAGCCTTAAATATGGAGGAGAAACTTCAGCAGAATGAAGCCAGAGTAAGTGACACCTTAACTTTTTTTTTTTTATCATAAACTTCAGTATTTTAAGTGGATACTTTTTTAGTATTGGGTTGGCCAGAAAGTTTGTTCAGGTTTTTCCACAAAATGTTACAGGAAAACCCAAACAAACTTTTTGGCCAGCCCAAGACGCGCTGTCCTAGACTCAGTTTCTCGCTTTATGACAGTTAACACTCCCACGCTGTTTTTGAAGACCCACACTGTTGACTTCTGGTATATCCCCTGTGTCCTCTGTGGCTTAATAGATGGGATTTGTCCGGCAGGGTTGAATACCATTGAGACTGGGCATTGCTCGAGGCAGGGAGGCTGCTGCGCCTTCAGGAGAGGGAGGCGGTGTTCACTGGGAACTGCAGCACCTAGGGAATCACTGAATACTCTGGGAGGGTCTTAGCTGTTCTTAGGCAAAGCGGGGTTTGAGGTTGGGGGAGAGAGTGTTCTGGGCTGAAGCCAGTATTATGTGCTGCTGCTTTCTGAAATCTAGTTTCATGGATGACCTACTTCTATACTATCTTTTTTTTTTTTTTGTCTTTTTAAACGAAAAAGACCTTCTGTGAAAAGAGAAGCGCAGGTATTGATAACGTTTTCAGAGTGGATTTTGCTCACTGTGCCAAATGGTTAAAGCAGATTGAGGAAGATAATAGGATTCTGTTGGTAAAGCTCTTTCAAGAATACACAATATTGAAGATATAAATCAGAGTGTAGTTAGGAACTTGTTGACACTTCCTGGATAATTATGCTGATTAATTTGCTGGTAATAACATCAGTGAAAACATTAGTTTCTTAGTCCCTGTTTTTCTCTTGACATTTTGTATTTTGGTACTTCAGATTTTAATTTTGAGGACTTGGATGTGTCTGGATGGTGTGTGTTCATCTCTCAGTCGTATCCAACTCTTTGTTATCCCTGTTATCCCGTGGTCTATCCCAGACTGCAGATGCCTCTGTCCATGAAATTCTCCAGGCAAGAATACTACAGTGGGTTGCCATTCTTTCTTCAGGGGCTCTTCCTGACCTAGGGCTTGAACCCAGGTCTCCTGCATTGCAGGCAGAATCTTTACCGTCTGAGCCACCAGGGAAACCCTTGATGTGTCTGGATATAGTTTTAAATTTTTTCTTACTGATAGTTTTCAGGAATACCTAGCAAGTTAATAGAAACCAATAAACATTTTAATGTGAATCATTATACATGTGGGCATAGACATGACTTTTGTTAATAACATTTTCTAGATTTTCATCTCTTCTTTTGCTGACCTTTTAAAATTGTTTGCCATCTACTTGGCTGTAAATCTTATCACCTGGTCATGTTGTGAGAGGTGCTATCAGACTTTGCATTTTTTTCCTGAATTTTAAAAATGAAGATTATTCGGTTTAAATTCACTAGTAAAAGAAACCCAAGGCATACTTAGAAAGCTGGAATTATATGATTAAATTGGAAAAGGATTAATTGGCTTATGTTGCTTTAGGGAGAACTTACCTGTCAGTGAAATCCCAAAGCATATTTTGTTAAATGCTTTGTGTTTCTCAGATAAATTGCCAATGAGAATCTGTTAACTGATTGTTATAAATTAGGAAATTCATCACCCCAGGCTTTTCTGTGTCTGTAGGGAGAGAAGGTGTAGGGATATTCCCTCTCTGAAAGCTTTTCCAGCACAAAAAGCCCCGTGACCCGTGGAGCTGGCTTCACTTGCGTAATGAAAGGAAAGCCTGTTTGGTGGGCTGTCCGGGGGGGGCAGTCAGGACAGCCTTGCCTAACAAGCACCAGTGAGCGAAGGAAGTAGAGAGGCTCAGTCCTGTTTCTTCTCTTGCTAAGAAGATGATAGATGTGACATTAATAGCTAGTTAAAGAAGATTTGTGTGTGTGCTTAGTCACTCAGTCGTGTCTGACTCTTTGTGACCCAATGGACTGTAGCCCGCCAGGCTCCTCTGTCCACGGGGATTCTCGAGACAAGAATACAGGCCTGGTTGCCGTGCCCTCCCCCAGGGATCTTTCCAACCCAGGGATCGAACCCAGGTCTCCCGCACCACAGGCAGATTCTTTACCATCTGAGCCACCAGGGAAGCCCAAGAATACTGGAGTGGGTAGCCTGTCCCTTCTTCAGGGGATCTTCCCAACCCAGGAATTGAACTGGGATCTCCTGCATTGCAGGCATATTCTTTGCCAGCTGAGCTACCAGGGGAGCCCAGGTGAAGAAGATATATTTTTAAAACCTTGTATTTTGTATTGAAGTATAGCTGATTAACAATGTTGGGATAGTTTCAGGTGGACAGTGAAGGGACTCAGCCACATATACACATGTGTCCATTCTTCCCCAAACCCCGCTCCCATCTGGGCTGCCACATCACACTGAGCAGAGTCCCCTGTGCTGTACAGCAGGTCCTTTTGGTTATCCATTTTAATATAGCATTGTGTACATGTCCATCCCCAGTGCCCTAACTATCCACCCTCCTTTCTTGCCTCTGCTAGCAGCCATAAGTTCATTCTTGTTCTTTAAGTCTCTTTCTGTTTTATAAATAAGTTTATTTATATCATTTTAAGGAAGATATTTTATTGAAAAAAAAAATGCTAACTTAGAACTCCTGTAGTTGTTTGCGATACGTGCTCAGTCGCTCAGCTGTGTCCGACTCAGCAACCCCAAGGACAGCAGCCCACCAGGCTTCTCTGTCCATGGGATTCTTCAGGCAAGAATGCTGGGTTGGGTTGCCATTTCCTTCTCCAGGGTGTTTGCAGTAAATTGAGACGTAAAATGTCTACCCATTGAATGAACAAGGTGAGTGAGAAGTGTTTCGGTTTTGCTCTCGGATAAACTATCACTCCAGTCCCTCCTTTTTTGTCAGTAATGAACACAGTCTTTCTTGAAGGTAGCTGACTCATGTCCTTACTGTTTACATGCTCTCAGCATTGAGCATGTAATCCAGTATGTTCTGTGCTTCCACTTTGACCTGGTTGAACAGGATAACTTACTGGTGGGAAGACCAGTCAGGAGAACTGGGATGGCATCTGCTGCTGGGTGGGGAGGTGGCAGGAACAGTGGGAACAGAAGGGAAGAGGCTTCGGGTGGATGTGTACCCCCGCGCTCCCCCCAGCCCCGCGGAGGTCACTCTCTTTGAATCCAAAGTATATTCCTTTTGACAGAATTTTCCATCCTTTTTTTCTACCTCTCAATCAGGTATCACTTTACTTCTTAATGAATCACTCACTCAGGTCATTTAAAAAGTTGTGTGGAGCTACCAGAGTATTTTCATTAACTGAGAAGCTATTTCCAACTGTGCTGTGTTTGACAGTGGGGGATATTTTCTCCCTTAAGTTACTGCAGACTGGAAAGAAGCTGATTTATTATCAAAAAGATATTTTTGCCTTTACTAAGAGTCAATTAAAGGGCCACCTTTTTTTTTTTAAAGATAAAATGAGATTTATAAACCCTATTAATTAGCTACAAAAGCAGATTATCTCCTAAAAGAAAATGGAAGTTTCAAAGGTGATTTAATCATCACATCTAATTAGAAAGTAAAGTAAATCACCATTTCTAAGGACCTAAAGTATAATCAGGAAAAATTAACCCCTATAATGGGATGGTAGCATCTTTGAACTTGCAGTTTTGGTTAATATCCAAGGAAGCAGCTTTTATTTAAGTACACCTTGAAAAAGACTGCTGTAAAGCTCTAGGCAACTTGACAAATTTTTTTTCTATTCTTTCCTTTGCCATAATAATATAGGCTATAGGGTGAAATCAGCTTGTTTTATTTATATTTGGTGATGGTACTTTGAAGCATTGCTATCTAACTTTAAAAAGTATAGTATGTTCTTTTATAATCTATAAAAGTTTGAATACTTTCTAGAAGAAAATCACAGTAACTTTTTTACAGAGCAATGACACACGTATGTTTTTTTTTCTCTTAGGTTCAAGAATTGACCAAGGCATGGACAAATAAGAGGAATGAAACCCAAAATATTTTGAAAGTAAGGACTGTAAAAAGGTGTCATAACCTTACTGTGCTTGCTTAAGGAGGTAAACTCTTTTCTTTCTCTGTTGAGTACGGCAGTTGAGAGCTTTGCCTAAGGTAAGGCCAGTGGAGCTAAGTAGTGACTTTCTGGGAGGTTGGGACTCTGGTTTGATTTTAAAGAAACAGAAAAGGAACTATTAGTCATTAAAGCTGTGTGTTTAGAGACGATGCTCATACTTAAGGCATTTACTCTAACTTGTGGAGTTTTTTCCACTTTTTACTCAACATATGTTAAGTTCCATGTAGTATTCAAGAGCTCCTACTTTGTCCTTTTGCCTTTTGTTAAACCCAATATAAAAGCAATATGTTTAAAAAAATGTAAAATTGATAGTCAGTGGGAGTTTGATGTATGATGCAGGGCACTCGGAGCTAGTGCTCTGTGACAGCCTGGAGGCACAGGGTGGGAGAGGAGGTGGGAACGGGGTTCAGGAGGGAGAGGACACATGGGTGCCTGTGGCCGGTCCATGTTGGTGGTAATGTGTGGCAGAAACCACCACAAGATTATAAAGTGCTTATTCTCCAGTTAAAATAAATGAATCACAAAAAAAAGAAAAATACTTCTTTATGTGTGTAGCATGCTAGACTTCAGAAGTTTCTCAATTGGTAATTTCCCACTGAAATTTTTCTTTTTTTTTTTTTTCTGTGTGTCTCACAAACTAGGCAGCGATGGTCTGCATTTTTGGCAAGATTCATGGTGAAAAGATGTCAGTAATAGCCTCCGTGTTTCATACTTTATGCTTCAAAACACGTGTTTCTTTGTGGTCCCACTTTTTTTTTGCTGAGTTGGTAGGAAACTTGTGTCATCCGTGGAGGATCAGCCACATCAGGTTTGAGGTTCAGCCTGGAATTTCGCGCTTTGATAGCATCTGTCTGTTCTTATATATGAGAGAAGGCGATTCAGAGGTGATTACTGAATCCTGGTTTTTTTTAAGATCTGTGGAGGTAAAACTTTCCCAAAGGACTGAGGCCTCCCTTGAATATTGGTGAGGATGATGAGGTTTGGCCTTCACATGAAGAGGGAGTGCCTGGTGACCATTTCACAGGGTTGCGGGGGGCTTTTGAAGTCCTGGAATTGCCACTGAGTTACTCGCTCTGAGAGTGGGGTCAGCAGCATCTTATGTCAGGCTTCCTTGTACCATGTAGGCAGCCTGGCCTGCTCTGGGGCTAAGACGCTGATTTCTCACCAGCAGAGTTAAGCTGCAGTCCTCCGTGACCACGGGTCGTGGTGGTCCCAGAGACATTCTTTCCAGCTGTGAAAAGCGCTGCAGTAAGTGAGGCTTCTGCATCCAGACTTTCTTTGCTTTCCTCCTGATGATGACAACTTCATGTTGTTCTAAGGTACTTTCTCAGCGTTGGTTTTGTTGAGAGGTTTTCATGCAGGAAAACTGAGCAGAGAGACTTCAGTTGCATTTCTGAAGAGTTGGTGGGAATAAGCACGGCCAGAGATGAAGCTGTGTTCCTCATCATTGTTGTCGCTTCCACTTGGCAGTGTGGGGCTGCAGCCCCAGTCTTAAGAAGCCCGATCGTGGACCATTTGTGGCACGATGTATGCATTCTGCAGCAAATTTGCCTGAGAGAGAAGACTAAAATTCGCTGCACATAAGGAAAAGAGAAATCAAATCATTAGTTATTTGCAAAGCCGTTGGTATGCATTGTGTCTTTAGCACAGGAGGCAGTGCAGTAGCGAATGCAAAGATGTCAGCCTACCCTTTCTGCCGGGTCTCTCCTTGTCACTCTGCTGGGGGTTTTTTTAACAGCCTTGCATAGCTGCCCACACTGAGAGTCACCATGGTGAACCCCTGAACCTTTGCTGATGCTTTTTTCTCCTAAGGTTGTTCTGGACCCTGAAGCTAAATAAATCCTCTTCCAATTCCAACTCTGTGTTTCATAAATCTTACTGTTTTTATTTTTTATAACTTTTAAGATGAGAAGACGAGTGAGGTGTTATGTGCTCAGTGTTGAAGGTTAGAGAAGGGCCCACGATGTTTCAGATTTTGCCCTTCTTTTGACCTGGCAGGTCCTTTTTAGATCTCTCTCCTGGTGTCTGTGTTTTAAACC
>SRVM01040477.1:0-12761 GCA_007570785.1 Antilocapra americana
AGCAACTTTGCCTTTTCCCTGTGGGGTTCTTGATGAACAAATGGAAACAAGACCAAATGGAAGGAACTTCCTGGTTGTCCACTGGGCTTCCCCTGCAGGGGCAAAACTTCAATCCTAGTTCAAGATATTAAGATCCTATAGGCTTCCCAATGCAGCCAAAAATGGTAATAAAAATAAAAATGAAAGAACAAGGAAGAGGTAACCTTATGAGGACTGTTTGGGACAGATTTCAAGTTCTCCTATAAGGTTATGTGCTGTTTGACTTCTCTCCAAACAGTCCCCTTCTATATCTTTTCAAGATGGGGCTCATTTTTCTTTTATTTGTTATTCATTTATTTACTTTTCAACCATACCTTACAGCTTACAGGATCTTTGTTCCCCAACCAGGAATTAGACCTAGCTTGGTGGTGAAAGCACCAAGTCCTAACCACTTGGTCCACCAGGGAATTCCCCAGATGGGACTGATTTTTCGTATAGATGAAGGAGACAGGCAATTGGAGGAGATCACAACCCACTCCAGTATTCTTGCCTGGGAAATCCCATGGCAAGAAGAGCCTCATGAGTTACAGCCCATGGAGCTACAGAGAGTTGTACACAGCCGAGCAATGGAGCAGACACAAGATAGGCAATAAAGAGAGCTTGTGTGTCCAACTCTTTGCGAGCCCGCCAGGGTCTTCTGTCCATGGGATTTCCCAGGCAAGAATACTGGAGTGGATAGCCATCCTCTTCTCCAGGAGATCTTCCCCACCAAGAGATGGAATCTTGGTCTCCTGCTCTGCAGGTGGATTCTTTACCATCTGAGCTGCCAGGGAAGGCTTTTGAAGCTACTACTAACAGCTCACTTACTACATATGAGCTGTTTAAGCTATTCTGCGCCAGCTGACAAAGACAAATTTTGTTTTCCCAAGCAAATTTTTGTTTTCCTTCCAAGAAAAAAAGATAAATTATTTAGGGATGAGGTGGGAAATTCGCTTTGTGAATTAATGATCGCTTTTATCTCCTGAAACTTGGTTTGTCAGTAACATTCCTTTCTACTTATAGAGATGGTGTTTGTTTATATTCTAAGCAATCTACTTTTTTTCAAAGCCAATGCCTACCTTAGAGGAGAAATGAACTGTATCAAAGCACACAACTTTCAAAGGTTCTTTTCTTCCACAGTGACTCAGAGTGAAGTATCTCTAATCTCCTTTATTGGGACCTGGGGAAGGCTGGGTTTTGCAATGTCAGCTTTTCTGAGCTAGAATGTCGCCAAACACTGGAAGCTGGCTCCAGGGTCATCTTGGTAAGAACAGAACCCTACGTAAGAAAATTTAGTGGCTGGTAGTGGAAAGGAGGTGACCTGTCTGCTGAAACATTTCATCATTCAGTGAATCATTATCATCTACCTAAGCTATAATGAATTCCAGGAAGCACAAGTCAGCAGCTCTCAACACATCAGTGGGTTTATCCCTTGTGAGTGTGTCACAGTCATTTACTGTTGTTGTTCAGTCGCTAAGTCATGTCCAACACTTTGCAACCCCATGGACAGCAGCATGCCAGGTTTCCTTGTCCTCCACTATCTCCCAGAGATAGTTTAAACTCATGTCCATTGAGTCGATGATGCCATCCAATGATCTCATCCTCTGTTTCCCCTTCTTGTCCTACCCTCAGTCTTTCCCAGCATCAGGGTCTTTTCCAATGAGTTGGCACTTTGTATCAGGTAAGCAAAGTATTGGAGCTTCAGTTTCAGCATCAGTCCTTCCAATGAATATTAAGGGTTGATTTCCTATATGATTGACTGGTTGGATCTCCTTGAATCCTAAAGACTCTCAAGAGCCTCCTCCAGAATATTCATGTATTGGTTTTCTTACAATAGTGGAAGTACTGGAGTTTATGAACAATTTACCTTTTTAATAAAAAATATATAAGTCAGAGCAGTGTTTTACTCAGAGTTCATTTGGTTGCAAGCCACAGAAAACAAAGAAACAGTTCCAGAGAAAAGGGGAGGATGAACTCTCTCTCTGGGAAGTTTCAGGAGGACAGCCCCAGGCAGCGGGACTCAGTGATGGTCCAAGATTCTCTCTGTGCATCTCGGCCCCTGCTTTTTGTTGTGCTTGTGTCTTCCCGTGTACATGGTGACTTCCTGCTATAGAACTGGCTTTCTCCATAAGGCTGGGATCCTGACCATTGGAAACTCATGGATTCACATGGAAGCTTACTTGCCCCCTTGACAGCTCATTGGGGATATAAAAAGGGGGCAAATCTCCAAGAGTGTGATTGACCCTTTGGGGTCACGTGCCCTCCTCCAGGCCAGTCACTAAGGGCTGGAAGGTGGGATATGATCATTGGTCCAGTCTGGCACTTTTCCCTACTCCCAAATCTATCACTGTGACTGAGAAGGCAGAAGATGGCAGCTTCTGTTCGGACAGAATGGGTGGAGGCAGGGGGTTGAGCAATTCCCCTCAAGAACGGGGAGTTTTGTCCCCTGAAGAAAGGCAGCTGTTCTTCCCAAGTATCTGTAAGGACTTGCAATGCTGCATATCTTTAAGAGGTCTGAGAGGATTTCCCTGGTGGCCCAGTGGTGAAGAATCTGCCTGTCAGTGCAGGGGACGTGAGTTTGATCCCAGCTCTAGGAAGATCCCATATGCTAAGGGGCAACTAAGCCAGTGTGCCACAGCTACTGAGCCTGTGTGCCCTAGATCCCATGTTCCACAATAAGAGAAGCCACCACAATGAGAAGCCAGCCCACCACAGCTAGGGAGTGGCCTCTGCCTACTGCAACTAGCAAAAGCCTGTATGCAGCAATGCAGACCCAGCTCAGCCATAAATCACTATATAAAACATTTTAAAAAGTGTCTGATAATAGAACTAATGGAAATTTTGAATAACTTGGATAAAAGAGACTAACATTTTCTGAATGCTACAGGAGGGATCAGTCTCCTTACACTGAGAGCCCTTTCAAATGGCTCAATATCCCCTGTCAATAGGATTTCATCAAGGGGCATCATCCCCGCCCTCCTGATGAAAAGCCAGAGAATCCTGGATTTACTACCTCCTTTCCTCACTTCTTTTCATTCCATCCAAACCAGAGTACTCCATACACATGATCTAACAAGTCTAACAATACCAGAAACAGAGTATACCTCCTGCCTTGTGGGCCAGTTATTTTCTTGTCTTTCTGATTTTGTTGAAGAATGAAACACAGGAGATAAAATTTTTCTGAGGTATTGCATACCTGAAAAGGTCTCTATTCTATCATTACATTAGGTTACTAGTTGACAGGGCATAGAATTTAAGTTTGGCAATTGTTTTCTCTTACAGTTTTGAAGATTTTATCCAACTGTGTTCAGGCTGAGAAAGCTGATTCCATTTGTCCTCATTTTTAATCACTTGCATATTAATGACTTTTTCCTTTCTGGAAGCATTTAGAGTAATTTCCTTTTCCTTCTTATTCTAACATGATAATGGATCTTTTTCCATTCTTTGTGCTGATAATTCAGTGGGACTTTTTAAAATTGATATATGATTGACTTTTAATATTATATAAGTTACAGTGTATAATACAGTGATTCACATTTTTAATAGCTATACTCTATACTCCATTTATAGTTATTACGAAATGCTATATGCTGTACAATATATCCATGTAGCTTATTTTATTTTTGGCTATGCTGGGTCTTAATTGCCAAGGGGGCTCTTCTCTAGTTGTGGCGAGTGGGGGCTATATTTTAATTGCAGTGCATAGACTTGTCATTGTGGTGGCTTTTCCTGTTGCTGGGCACAGACTCTAGGGCATGGACTTTAGGCATGGGCTCAGCAGTTTTTGTGCATTGGATTAGTTACTCCAGGGCATGTGGGGGTCTTCCCAGATCAGGGATGGAATCTGTGTCTCCTGCACTGGCAGGCGGACTCTTTTTCACTGGAAGCCCCTGGTAGCTTATTTTATAACTAATAGTTTCTACTTCTTATTCTCCTTTCCTCTCTCCACTGGTAACCACTAGTTTGTTCTGTGTATCTGTTAGTCTGCTTTTTTGTTGTGGTTATATTCACTAGTTTGCTTTATTTTTTAGACTCCACATATAAGTGAACTCATACAATATTTGTCATTCTCTGTCCAACTTATTTCACTCAGCATAATGCCCTTCAAGTCCATCCATTTTGCTGCAAATGGAAAAGCCACATTAATGTTTATGACTGAGTAGTATTCCTCTAGACATATATGTATATCAAGTTTTATTTATCCATTCATCTATTGATATGGTTGTTTCCATATCTTGGCAATTGTAAATAATGATGCTATGAACATTGAAGGGACATGTAGCTTTCCAAGGTGGGTCTTTCAATCTGTGAATTGGTGTCATTGATCTCTGGGAAGTTTTTTAATCATGGAATTCTCTAGGCTAGAATACTGGAGTGGGTATCCATTCCCTTCTCCAGGGATTCTTTTTGTTATGATTCCTCTAATATTTCTTTCTGGAGCTATAATTTGCCTGTTGGATTCTCTGGATTTATCTTCTACTTTTCTTCTGTGGTCTCTCTGTGATTTTTGTTTGCTCTCTTGGAACTGTCCCTTAAGCTTATCTTCCAACTTCTCTCTCCATATTTTTCCTGCTTCCATAAGTTTAATGTTCAAATGCTTCTTCCTTATGATTAAGAATTTTTAGCATGTTTTTTTTACCGTTTCATGGATGTAATCCAACCCCTACGTGTCTGAGTATATTAATCATTTTAAGGCATTATTTTCTCTGTCCACCTGTGTTGTCTCTGAGCTCCCCACTCCTTTTTTTCTGTTTGTAACTTCTGTCTTCTATATTGGATGCTTTCTTCAGATATCTGGTAATCTTTTGCTTTTCAGTCTTGTATTTCTTTACTTTTACTTTTTTACTTTCTTCACTGTGCGATGCAGCTTGCAGGATCTTAGTTCCCCAACCAGGGATTAAACCCATACCTTCTGCATTGGAAGTGCAGAGTCCTAACAGTACTTATATGTCAGTAGTTACAGATCACTGTCCTGGGGTCCTTGTGTTTCGCTAGAGAAGAATGTTTCAGTGTCCTGCCTGAAGTGTATCCATTGGGCAGAGAGAATTCTTTGAATGGGGTGGCACTGAACCTCTCACTTAATCCTTCTTTTAAAATACAGAGCCTTGGGGCTTCCCTGGCAGTCCAGTGGTGAAGACTACACCATCTAAGGCAGGGGGTTCAGGTCCCCTGGTCGGGGAGCTAAAATCCCACACACCTCATGGCCAAAAAGCCAAATCATAAAACAGAAGCACTATTGTAACAAATTCAGTGAAGACTTTAAACATGGTCCACATTAAAAAAAAATAACTATTAAATAAATAAAGTAAATTGCAGAGCTGCATCCTCTCCACTGTGCCTGTTTCCCCTATTCAACCTCTGATCAGAATAAAAGCCCAGTTTCCTGTCTGTGTCAGAGGCTGGGGAATACGTGGAGATGCGTGGAGCAGGTAAGTGGGTTGTGGATCCCACTTCCAACCCTGCGTTTGGCCCCATCTTCACTCCTACCTTCTGCCAGAACGGGAGCCCGCTGAGTCCTCATGGTCCTGCCTTCTCAGCTCTGCAACCTGCTTCTTCTGCTTCTCATTTCCAAAATGTCAACCTCTCTTCCCTATTTTATTGCTGCTCCCTTCATCGTTTCCCTTTGTATTTTAACAATATCTTATCTTTTGACTATCTTTTTAGTTGGGAACAAACAGCTGAATGAATTTGCTCCATTGTCCACCTTTAGCTGGCAGACCAGAGTCTACCATGCAGGAGCAAAAGGACAGGGTGAAGTGAGTGGGTGGGCTCGGGAGCCAGACACATCTACGGCTGAGTTCTGCCTTCACGTTTCCATAATCCTTTGTGACCTTGGGCAAGATGATCAATCAGCCTCTCTGAGCCTAGTCGGCACAGGGGAATAAGGCCTCATAATGAGTGGAGGGGGTTATATTGTGAGTTTTCTTGAGTTGTGGTGGGAAACTTGGGGATCCACTCAAATCATGACAGGGACCTCAGTGAGCCTCTCATCTTGCCCAGGGAAGTCAAGTCTGTTTTTGAGTTGCCTGCAGGAGTGTGCGATTGCTCTGGAGTCACTAATGGGGCATCATAGGAACTCATTTCGATTTAAGGCCGAGGAACTTGGGGTTCCATCTAGATTAGTGACATGGATCTTAGGGTTCCTATCAAGTTTAAGCTAGGAGTCATGTCTTGGCTCATGTTGAGGCATGGGACATTGCTTTTCTCTTCCTTTTACAACACGTGTGTGTGTGGGGGGTCAGGACCCCTGTCCAGTTGAGGCAGGAAATTGGGGCTGTTTATAGAGGTAAAACAGGGAATTAGGACTCCCCTTGTGTTGTGAGGTGAATACCCAGAGGTGCAGGAGAAGCAGGACTTATCTAGAGTTGAGGGGTTCCTCGGTGTCCTTTTAATTTGCGGTGAAAATCTCTGGGTTACACTTGAGTTAAAATAGGTGAGAAAGGCCTCCTCTTGAGATGTGAGAGGAACGTCGGGTGTCCTCCTGAGATGATGCAGAGACTAATAGGCCCTTATCTAGCGAAGAGGTGGAGAATATGGGTCTCTTTCAAGTTGTGACGGGTAACACGAGGTTCCTCTTGAATGGCGATGCATATCTTGGGGATTCTATTGAGTTGCATAAAGGGGTTGTCAGCTTCCTTTTGAGATTCAAAAGGGAATGTGAGACTGTTCTGGAGATGCTGCATGGATAAGGGCCTCACTTTGCATTGAGGGGGGGATCTCTTAATTTCTTGAGTTTTGGCTAGAAGTTTAGTGTTCTACTCTATCTACCACTTTGACCTCAGGGAAAATCTCTTGAAGCCTCAGGGAAATCAAAGCAATATTCGAGTTTCAAAGAGGAGCCAAAGAAGTTGCTAGAGTAACTGCTGGGGAATCAGGCCTCATCTCACATTCAGACAGAAATCTTGGGATGTTCCTCGAGTTGCGGTGGGCAGTTTTGGATTCCCCTCGATTTGGGACATGGTGCTCTGGGAGCCTCTAATGTTGCCTCAGGGAAGCCAGGCCCTCCTTTCGATGTGGGAGGACCATCGTGGGATCCTTCTGGAGGCACTGCAGTGGAATAGAGCCTCATTGGAGTTGAGGTGTGAAAATCAGGGTTCCTCTCCAGTTTCAACAGGGATATCAGAGTTCATATTAAATTCTTATAAGAGAGTCAGCCCCCATCTCGTTTTGAGGCATGTAACCCCTATTACCTCTCAAATTGTCAGAACTCCTTTTAGTTCAGGTGGGTCATTTGAGCTTTTCCTAGATGTGTGCAACAGGGGAATCAGACCTTTATTCATGTACCAGGTGGGTATACCTGAGGTTCCGTTCTAGTCTCCCCAGGAAAATTAGGCCTTATGTCAAGTGAAGGGGAACATCTTCTGGTTTCTGTCTTGTTGTGGTCAGAAGCTGAGGTTCCAGTCAAGACATGATGGGGACCTCAATGATCCCAGGGAGGTCAAGTCTCTTTTTGAGTGTCCTGCAGGAAAAAAGGATTGCTCTGGAGTCGCTGCAAGGTCATGATAGGAACTCATTTCCTTTGAAGGCAGGAAAACTCAGGGTTCCATCTCCATTTGCAACATAGATCTCAGGGTCCCAATTGATATTAAATCGGGAGAGAGGCATCGGCTCAAGTTGAGGCATGGAACTGCGCTTTTCTCTCTTGTTGTAAAGAGGATGGGTCAAGACTCCTGTCCAGATAAGGCAGGTAATATGGGTTTTTATTTAAAGGAACAACAAGGGAGTTAGGCCTCAATTCATGCGATGAGGCAAATACCCAGAGGAGCATGAGAATCAGGACCTATCTTGAGTTGAGTGACAATTGATGTCCTTTCAACTTCCGGCAGGAACTTCTGGGTTTTCCTCAAGTTTGATTAGATGAGAAAGACCTCCTCTTGAGGTGCAAGAAGAACTTTGAGAGTCTTCTTGAGGTGACACAATGGCTAATCGGCCATCATCTCTCCAAAAGGCGGGGAACACCTCTTCCGAGTTATGGCGGTGAACACGAATTTCCTGTTGAATGGCAACGAGTATCGTGGGGATTCTCTTGAGTTGCATACAGGGAGTCAAGCTTTCTCTTGAGATTTGAGAAGGAATTTGCGACTGTACTGGAATCGCTGCACAGGAAAACGACCTCAGCTCACATTGAAGGGGAAATCTCTTCATTACTTAAGATGCGGCAGGAAGTATAATGTTCCTTTCCATCTGACACTTTGACCTCAGGGAACCACTCATGAAGCCACAGGTATTTCAAGGCATCTCTGGAGGATTAAGGAGGAGCCGAGGAAGATTCTCGAGTCACTGCAAGAGAACCAGGCCTCATCTTGCATTCAGAGGGAAATCTTGGGATGTTCTTATAATTGCGGTGGGCAGTTTCTCAGGTTGAAATGGCAGTTTTGGATTCCTTTCGAGTTGTGACATGGTCTTCTGGGAGCCTCTAATGTTGTCTCAGGGAAGTCAAACCCTGGTTTCGATGTGCTAAGACCATTTTGGTGCTCTACTCAAGTCACTAAGGTTGGATAGGGGCTTATCTGGAGTTGAGGCATGAAACTCAGGATTCCTCTCCATTTTCGACAGGGTTATAAGGGTTCCTATTAAATTTCTACAAGAGAGTCATCCCTCATCTCGTTTTGAGGAATGTAACTCCTCTTTCGTCTCCAGATGTCAGAACTAGTTTTAGTGTGGAGGGTCATTTGGGCATTTCCTGGATGTGTGCAGTAAGGGAATCAGACCTTTATCCATGTAGTTGAGGATAAACTTGGGGTTCTGTTCAAGTCACTGCAGGGAAATAAGGCCTCATCTTGAGTTGAGGGGAATATATTGTGGTTTTTCTCGAGTTTTGGTGGAAGTCTTGGGATTCCAGTGGAGCCGTGACAGGGACCTCATTGAGCCTCTCATGATGCCCAGGGAAGACTAGTCTATTTGGAGTTGCCTGTAGTAGAATGGGATTACTCTGGAGACACTTCCAGGATATTATAGGGTCTCATTTCAAATTAAGGTGAGGTGACTGAGGGTTCCATCTCCATTTGCAATGGGGACCTCAGGTTCCTAACGAGTTGAAACTGGGAGAAATGTCTCGGCTCGTGTTGAGGCATGGGACTCTGCATTCCTCTTGTGTTGTTAAAGGAGAGGGAGTAAGGACTCCTGTTTAGTTGATGCAGGTAATTGGGGCTTTTTCTCGAGGTACAACAAGGGAGTTAGGCCTTCCTTCATGTTGTGAGTCGAATACCCGTGAGTGCAGGAGAAACAGGCCTTAACTGGTGTTGAGAGGCTGCTCAGTCTCCTTTCTGGAGGCAGGAATTTCTGGGTTCCTCTCTAGTTTCAATAAGTGAGAAAGGCGTCCTTTTGAGGCCAGGGAGGAATGTCGGGTGTGACCTCGAGATGAAGAATGGGGCTAATCGGCCCTCATCTCACAATGAGGTTGGGTACACGGAGTTCTTTTGAGTTGCGGCGGGGAACACAAGGCTCCTCTTGAATGATGACACCTATCTTGAAAATTCGCTTGAGGTGTATAAAGGGAGTCAAACTTCCTTCTGGATTTGAGCTCTGGTGGTGCTGCCCCGTTAAAGTGCCTCATTTTGCCTTAATGAGGGAATCTCTTATTTTCTTGAGTTGATGGGGGAAGTATAGTGTTTCTCTCAATCTGCCACTTTGACTTCAGGGAACCCCTCGTGAAACCTAAGGGAAGTCAAGGAAACTTTTTAGATATGAGGAGCAGCCGAGGAAGGTTCTCAAAGCACAGCAAGGAAATCAGGCCTCATCTCACATTCCACCGTGAAATCATGATAGGTTTCTAGAGTTGAGGCAGGCAGTTTCTCAAGTTGAGGCCAGCAGATTTGGATTCCTCTCGAGTTGTGACATGGTCCTCTGCGAGCCTCTAATGTTGCCTCAGGAATGTCAGGCCGTGCTTTTGATGTGCAATTGCCATCTTGGTGCTCTACCTGAGTCACTACGGTGGACTAGGGCCTCATCCGGAATTAAGGCATGTAACTCAGGGTACTTCTTCATTTTTGACAGGGCTATCAGAGTTCCTATTGAGTTTCACCAAGAGAGTTTGCTCTCATCTCGTTTTGAGGTATGTAACTCCCCTTTCCTCTCTAGTTGTCAGGACTCCTTTTAGTTAAGGCTGGGCTTTTGGGCTTTTCCTAGATGAGTGCAACATGGGAGTCAGATATCCATCTGTGAAGCTGAGACTAAACCTGGGGTTCTGTTTAAGTCACCACAGGAAAATAAGTCTTCTTCTTGAAGTGAAGGAGTTATCTTGTTGTTTTTCTCAAGGTCTGGTGACAGCTTGGCATTGCACTCGAGTCATGAAGTCAAGGCAAATTGGGAGATTTTAGGAGGCGCCAAGGAAGGTTCTAGAGTCACTGCAGGGGAATCAGGCCTCCTCTCTCATTCAGATGGAAATCTTGTGATGTTTCTCGAGTTGTGGCGTGCAATTTCTTGAGTTGCAGCCAGCACTTTTGGATCCCTCTCAAGTTGTGACATGGTCCTCTGTGAGCCTCTAATGTTGCTTCAGGGAAGTCAAGCCCTCATTTTGATGTGCAAGGGCCATCTCATGGCTCTTCTCCAGTCACTACAGAATAGGCCATCATCATAAGTTGAGGAGTGAACCTCAGGTTTTGTCTCTAGTTTTGAAAGGGATATCATAGCTCCTATTGAGTTTCTCCAAGAGAGTCAGCCCTCATCTCGTTGTGAGGTATGTAATTCCTCCTTGCTCTCGAGTTGTCAGAACTCTTTGAATTGAGGTGGAGCATTTGGACTTTTCCTAGATGTGTGCAACCAGAGAGTCAGACCTCCATCCATGTAGCTGAGGAGAAACCTGCAGTTCTGTTCAAGTCACCACAGGCAAAGAAGGCTTCATCTCGAGTTGAGGGGGTTATACTGTGCTTTTTATCGAGTTTTGATGGGACGCTTTGGGTTCCACTCGAGTCGTGGCAGGTACAACAGTGAACCTCTCATTCTGCCCAGTGAAGTCAAGTCTCCTTTTGAGTTGCCTGCAAGAGTGTGGGTTTGCTCTACTGTCACTTCCAGAATATCATAGGGACTCATTTCAAATTAAGTCGTGGGAACTTAGGGTTCCTCTCCATTGCCAACACAGATGTCAGAGTCCCTTTTGAGATGAAACTGGGAGGAAGGCCTGAGCTCGTGTTGAAGCCTGGGACTCCATGTTCCTCTCCTGCTATAAAAGGGGGAGGGGTCAGGACTCCTGTCTCGCTGAGGCAGGTAATTGGAGCTTTTTCTCGAGTTACAGCAAGGGAGTTAGGGCTCCCTTCGTGTTCCGAGACAAATTCCCAGAGGTGGTGGAGAGTCAGGCTTTATCTGTAGTTGAGGGGAAACTCGGTGTCCTTTTGACTTGTGACAAGAAGCTCTGGGTTTCTTTCCAGTTTCAATTGGTAAAAAAAGTGTCCTCTTGAAGTGCAAGTGGAATGTCTTGTGTACTCTCAAGAAGACACAGAGGCTCATCATCTCTCATCTTGCGATGAGGTGGAGAATATGTGGCCTTTCGACTTGTGGCAGGAAGCATGGGATTCCTCTTGAATGATGATAAGTATCTTGTTGATCATCTTGAGGTGCATAAAGGGAGCCAAGATGCCTCTTGAGATTCGCGAGGGAACTTGGGAGTGTTTTGGAGGCACTGCATGAGAAAAATGGCCTGACCTCACATTGAGAGGGGATTTCTTTGTTTCTTGATTTGTTGCAGGAAGTACAGTGTTCTTCTCAGTCTGCCAGTTTAAACTCAGGGTCCCACTACTGAAGCCTCAGGGAAATTAAAACAACTTGAGAGATTTGATCAGGAGCAGAGGAAGGTTCTCGAGTCACTGGAGGGGAATCAGGCCTCATCTCACATTCAGAGGGAAATCTTGAAATGTTTATTGAGTTATGGCGGGCAGTTTCTCGAGTTGCAGCGGACACTTTTGTATCCCCTTCATGTTGCGATGTGGTCTTCTAGGAGCCTCTAATGTTGTGTCAGGGTATTCAGGCCCTCTCCTTAACGTGCGAGGGCCATCTCTGTGATGACACATTCTCGAGTCACTACTACGGAATAGGCCCTCACATTTAGTTGAGGTGTGAACCTCAGGTTTCCTCTCGAGTTTCGACAGGGCTATCAAGTTCCTATTGAGTTTCTCCAAGAATGTCACCCCTCATCTAATTGTTAGGTGTGTAACTCCCTTTTGCTCTCGAGTTATCAGAACTCCTATGAATTAAGGCGGGGCATTTGGGCATTTCCTAGATGTGTGCAACAGGGGAGTCAGACCTCCATCCATGTAGCTGAGATGAAACCTGTGGTTGTGTTCAAGTCACTGCAGGAAAATAAGGCCTCATCTCGAGTTGAGGGGGTTATATTGTGATTTTTCTCGGGTTTGGGTTGAAAGCTTCGGGTTCTAATAGAGTCATGTTGGGGACCAGAGTGAGCATCTAGTCTTCCCCAGGGAAGTCATGTCTCCTTTCGCGTTGCGTGCAGAAGCGTGGGATTACTCTGGACTCACTTCTGGGATATCATAGGGTCTCATTTCAAATTATCGTGGGGAAACTCAGGGTTCCATCTCCATTTGTGACATGAATGTTGGGGTCCCTATCAAGATGAAACTGGGAGGGAGGCCTCAGTTCATGTTGAGGCATGGGACTCCGTGTTCCTCTCATGTTGTAAAAGGGGGAGGAGTCAGGACTCCTGTCTAGTTGAGACAGGTAATTGGAGCTTCTTCTCAAGGTACAACAAGGGAGTTAGGCCTCCTTTCATGTTCAGAGGCGAATTCCCAGAG
>ML664097.1:0-11856 GCA_007570785.1 Antilocapra americana
GTCACACCGCTACATTTAGGACATCATATCCAATGTACGCAGGACGTCACCACCAATGTATATGAAGTCACATCAAAGCTATATGAAATCACATTCTGTACTTGTAATACTGCCACAATCTGAGCCATCAAACCCACTCTATAGGTTAGATGACAAGTTATTATGCATGACTTCGTGCCCAATGTATCTATGCAGTCATATGGCCTCTTTATGACATCATATCCACTCATTCTCACATCACACCACTCTATTTATGACATCACTTGCACTGTATTCGTGCCATCACACCCACTATATGTGAAGTCCCAAAAACAGTATATGATATCACATCTTCTATAGAAATAAAAGCACATCAATTGCATGTGTCATCACAATAGGCATAAGTATGACATCACATGCACTGACCTCGACATCACATTCTTTATTTATGACATTAAATCACAGTATGTATGACATTGCTCGCACTCGACTGCATCATCACAACCACTCTCTCGATAATATCACACACATTGCATGTATACATGTCATATCAAATATATGTATGACATCATACGCAGTATATGGGTTTCCCTACCCATTCCTTTGGACATGACACACACTATATCTGACATCGATTCCACTGTATCAGTGTCATTCGACCCACTGTACAGATGATATCACTCCCACTCTATGCCGATCGCACCTAGGACCTGTATGACATCATATGCTCTCTATGACGTCATATCCCCTCTTTATGACATCACACCCCAGTGTTTCAAAGATAAATCAGGTGTATTCATGATATCACACACACTCTTAGGACTCGATGTCCACAGTAGGACATCACATCCACTGTAGTCACGACGTCACACCCACTCTATACGATGTCTCATCCACTTTATGACATCACATCCAAGCTGCGTGTGAAATCACAGGCAATTTTTCTGTGACATCACACTCAGTATGTCTATGACGTTATATCCACTAATGAGACATCAGGAGCCCTGTGGGGATGACAGCACAACTACTCAATCTGACAGCACACCCACTCTATCTGACATGATCTCCACTGTATCCTTTCATCAAAACCACTATACTTATGACATCACACCCTCTATGTGTATGATGTCATACGTACTCTATATGCCATCACATCCACTCTTTATGACGTTACACCACTATATTTATGACATCACACGCAATGTACTCATGACGTCACTCCTAATTTTTATGAAGTCACGTCCAAGGTATATGAAAACACATCGTCTGTACTTGTGATACTGCATCAATCTGAGCCCTCAAACCCACTGTATAGGTTAGATGACAAGTACCTTATGTATGACATTTTACCCAATGTATCTATGCCGTCATATGGGCTCTTTATGGCAACATATCCACTCATTCTCATATCACACCCCTGTATTTATGACATCACTTGCACTGTATTCATGCCATCAAACCCACTATATGTGAAGTCCCATCAACTGTATATGACATCACATCTTCTATACAAATAAGAGCACATCCAATACCTGTGTCATCACACTGGGCATATGTATGACATCTCAAGCGCTAGACTCGACATCATATTCAGTATTTATGGCATTAAATCACAGTATTTATGACATTGCACCCACGCGACTGCATCATCACAACCACTCTCTCGATGATATCCCACACATTGCATGTATGCATATCATATCCAGTATATGTATGACATCATAAGCAGTATATGGCTTTCCCTACCCATTGTCTTGGACAGCACATACACTATATCTGACGTCGCTTCCACAGTATCAGTGTCATTCCACCCATTGAAGAGATGATATCACACCCAGTCTATGCCCATCACACCCAGGACATGTATGACATCATATGCTCTCTATGACGTCATATCCCCTCTTTATGAAATCACAAACCAGTGTTTCAAACATCAAACAGGTGTATTCATGACATCACACCCACTCTTAGGACTCCATGTCCACGGTATGATATCACATCCACTGTAATCATGACGTCACACCCACTCTATATGATGTCTCATCCGCTTTATGACATGATATACACGCTGCATGTGAAATCACAGGCAATTAATCTGTGACATCACACTCACAATGTCTATGACGTTATATCCACTAATGAGATATCAGGAGCCCTGTGTGGATGACAACACAACCACTCTATGTGACATCACGCCCACTCTATCTGACATGATCTCCACTGTATCCTTTCATCAAAACCAGTATACTTATGACATCACACCCTCTATGTGTATTTTGTCATACGTACTCAATATGCCATCATGTCCACAATTTATGACGTCACACCACTATATGACGTCACATCCAATGTACTCATGACGTCCCCCCCTATGTATAAGAAGTCACATCAAACCTATATGAAATCACATCTTCTCTTCTTGTGATATTGCATCAATCTGAGCCATCAAAACCACTGTATAGGTTAGATGACAAGTACCTTATGTATCACATCGTGCCCAATGTATCTATGCCATCATATGGGCTCCTTATGACATCATATCCACTCATTCTCACATCACACCACTCTTTTTATGACATCACTTGCACTGTATTCATGCCATCACACCCACTATATGTGAAGTCCCATCAACTGTCTATGACATCACATCTTCTATAAAACTAACAGCACATCCCATACCTGTGTCATCACACTGGGCATATGTATGACATCACATGCACTAGACTCGATATCCCATTCAGTATTTATGACATTAAATCACAGTATGTATGAGATTGCACGCACTTGACTGCATCATCACAACCACTCTCTCGATAATATCACACACATTGCATGTATACATGTCATATCAAATATATGTATGACATCATACGCAGTATGTGGGTTTCCCTACCCATTCCTTTGGACATCACTCACACTATATCTGACATCGCTTCCAATGTATCAGTGTCATTCCATCCACTGTACAGATGATATCACACCCATTCTATGCCCATCACACCCAGTACCTGTATGACATCATATGCTCTCTATGACGTCATATCCCCTCTTTATGACATCACACCCCAGTGTTTCAAACATCAAATCAGGTGTATTCATTATATCACACACACTCTTAGGACTCAATGTCCACTGTATGACATCACATCCACTGTGATCATGACGTCACACCAACTCTATATGATGTCTCATCCACTTTATGACATTACATCCAAGCTGCGTGTGAAATCACAGGCAATTTTTCTGTGACATCACACTCACTATGTCTATGACGTTATATCCACTAATAAGACATCAGGAGCCCTGTGGGGATGACAGCATAACCACTCTATCTGACATCACACCCACTCTATCTGACATGATCTCCACTGTATCCTTTCATCAAAACCACTATACGTATGACATCACACCCTCTATGTTTATGAGTTCATACATACTGTATATGCCGTCACTTCCACTCATTATGACCTCACACCACCACATTTATGACATCACACGCAATGTACTCAAGACGTCACCCCCAATGTATATGAAGTCACGTCAAATGTATATGAAATCACATCTTCTGCACTTGTGATACTGCATCAATCTGAGCCCTCAAACCCACTGTATAGTTTAGAGGACAAGTACCTTATGAATTACTTCGTGTCCAATGTATCTATGCCTTCATATGGGCTGATTATGACATCATATCCACTCATACTCACATCACACCACTGTATTTATGACATCACTTGCACTGTATTCATGTCATCACACCCGCTGTATGTGAAGTCCCATCAACTGTATGTGACATCACATCTTCTATACATAACAGCACATCCAATACCTGTGTCATCACACTGGGCATATGTGTGACATCACATGCACTGTACTCGACATCGCATTCACTATTTATGACATTAAATCACAGTGCTTTTGACATTGCCCTCAGTCGACTGCATCATCACAGCCACTCTCTCGATGATATCACACACATTGCATGTATGCATATCATATCCAACATAGGTATGACAACATATGCAGTATATGGGTTTCCCTATCCATTCTCTTGGACCTCAAACACACTATATCTGACATGGCTTCCACTGTATCAGTGTCATTCCACCCACTGTACAGATGATATCACACCCAGTCTATGTCCATCGCACCCAGTACCTGTATGACATCATATGATATCTATGACGACATATCCCCTCTTTATGACATCACACCCCAGTGTTTCATACATCAAATCAGGTGTATTCATGATATCACACCCACTCTTAGAATTCCATGTCCAAGGTATGACATAACACCCTCTCTATATGATGTCTCATCCACTTTATGACATCACATCCACACTGCATGTGAAATCACAGGCAATTTATCTGTGACATCACACTTACGATGTCTATGACCTTATATCCACTAAAGAGACATCAGGCGCCCTGTGTGGATGACAGAAAAACCACTATATCTGACATGATCTCCACTGTATCCTTTCATCAAAACCGCTATACGTATGACATCACACCCTCTATGTGTATGACGTCATTCGTACTCTATATGCCATCACTTCCACTCTTTATGACGTCATAACTCTATATTTATGACATCACATCCAATGTACTCATGACGTCTCCCCCAATGAATATGAAGTCACATCAAAGATATATGAAATCACCTCTTCTGTTCTTGTCATACTGCATCAATCTGAGCCATCCAACCCACTGTATAGGTTAGATGACAAGTACTTTATGTATGACATCGTGCCCAATATATCTATGCTGTTAAATGGGCTCTTTATGACATCATATGCACCCCTTCTCATATCACACCACTGCATTTATGACATCACTTGCACTGTATTCATGCCATCACATCCACTATATGGGAAGTCCCATCAACTGTATATGACATCACGGCTTCTATACAAATAACAGCACATGCAATACCTGTGTCATCACACTGGGCATATGTATGACATCACATGCACTAGACTCGACACCACATTCACTATTTATGACATTAAATCACAGTATGTATGACATTGCACCCACCCTACTGCATCATCACAACCACTCTCTCGATGATATCACACACATTGCATGTATGCATACCATATTCAATATATGTATGACATCATATGCAGTATATGGGTTTCCCTACCCATTCACTTGGACATCACACACACCATATCTGACATCTCTTCCACTGTATCAATGGCATTCCACCCACTGTACTGATGATACCACACCCATTCTATGCCCATCCCACGTAGTACCTGTGTGACATCATATGCTCTCTATGACCTCATATCCCCTCTTTATGACATCACACCCCCGTGATTCAAACATCAAATCAGGTGTATTCATGATATCAAACCACTCTTAGGACTCCATGTCCACTGTATGACATGAAATCCACTGTAATCATGACGTCACACCCACTCTATACGATGTCTCATCGATTTTATGACATCACATGGACGCTGCATGTGAAATCACAGGGAAATTATCTGTAACATCACACTCACTATGTCTATGACATTATATCCACTGATTAGACATCAGGAGCCCTGTGTGGATGACAGCACTACCACTCTATCTGACATCACACCCACTCTATCTGACATGATCTCCACTGTATCCTTTCATCAAAACCCCTATACATATGACAGCACACCATCTATGTGTATGATGTCATACGTACTCTATATGCCATCACATCCAATCTCTATGACGTCACACCACTATATTTATGACATCACATCCAATGTACTCATGATGTCACCCCCAATGTATATGAAGTCACATCAAAGCTATATGAAATCACATCTTCTGTACTTGTGATACTGCATCAATCTGAGCCATCAAACCCACTGTGTAGGTTAGATGACAAGTACCTTATGTATGACATCATGTCCAATATATCTATGCCATCAAATGGGTTCTTATGACATCATATTCACTCATTCTCATATCACCCCACTGAATTAATGACATCACTTGCACTGTATTCATGCCATCACACCCACTATATGTGAAGTCTCATCAACTATTTATGACATCACAACTTCTATACAAATAACAGAACATCCAATACCTGTGTCATCACACTGGGCATATGTATGACAACACATTGACTAGACTCGACACTCCATTCACTATTTATGACATTAAATCACAGTATTTATGACATTGCACTCACTCGACTGTATCATCACCTACCACTCTCTCGATGATATCACACACATTGCATGTATGCATATCATATCCAATGTACGTATGACATCATCTGCAGTATATGGGTTTCCCTACCCATTCTCTTGGATATCACACACACTATATCTGACATTGCTTCCACGGTATCAGTGTCATTCCATCCACTGTACAGATGATATCACACCCACTCTATGCCCATCACACCCAGTACCTGTGCGACATCATATGCTCTCTATGACCTCATATCACCTCTTTATGACATCACAACCCAGTCTTTCAAACATGAAATCAGATGTATTCATGATATCACACCCGCTCTTAGGACTCCATGTCCACGGTATGACATCACATCCACTGTAATCATGACATCACACCCACTCTATATGACGTCTCACCAACTTTATTACATCACATCCACGCTGCGTGTGAAATCACAGGCAATTTTTCTGTGGCATCACTCTCACTATGTCTATGACATTTTATCCACTAATGAGATATCAGGATCCCTCTGTGGATGACAGCACAACCATTCTATCTGGCATCACACCCACTCTACCTGACATGATCTCCAATGTATCCTTTCATCAATACCACTATACGTATGACATCACACCCTCTTAGGATGTCATATGTCCTCTCTATGCCATCACTTCCACTCTTTATGATGTCACACCACTATATTTATGACATCACATCCAATGTACTCATGACATCACCCCCGATGTATAAGAACTCACATCAAAGCTATATGAAATCGCAGCTTTTGGACTTGTGATGCTGCATCAATCTGAACCATCAAACCCACAGTATAGGTTAGATGACAAGTACTTGATGTATGACATCGTGCCCAATGTATCTATGCCGTCATATGGGCTCTTTATGACATCATATCCACTCATTCTCGTATCACACCATGGTATTTATGACATCACTTGCACTGTATTCATGCCATCACACCCACTATATGTGAAGTCCCATCAACTGTATATGACATCACATCTTCTAAACAGATAACGGCACATGCAATACCTGTGTCATCACACTGGGCATAGGTATGACATCACATGCACTAGAATCGACATCACATTCACTATTTATGACATTAAATCACAGTTCTTATGATATTTCACCCACTCTACTGCATCAGCACAACCACTCTCTCGATGATATCACACACATTGCATGTATTTATATCATATACAATATATGTATGACATCATAAACAGTATATAGGTTACCCTACCCATTCTCTTGGTCATCAAACACACTATATCTGACATCGCTTCCACTGTATCTGTGACATTCACCCACTGTACTGATGACATCACACCCACTACTTGTATGATATCATATGCTCTCTATGGCGTCATATCCCCTCTTTTTCACATAACACCCCAGTGTTTCAAACATGAAATCAGGTGTATTCATGATATCACACCCACTCTTAGGACTCCATGTCCTCTGTATGACATCACATCCACTGTAATGATGATGTCACACCCACTCTATATGATGTCTCATCCACCTTATGACATCACATCCACGCTGCATGTAAAATCACAAGCAATTTATCTGTGACATCACACTCACTATGTCTATGATATTATATCCACTATGAAAAATCAGGAGCCCTTTGAGGATGACAGCACAACACCTCTATCTGACATCACACCCACTCTATCTGACATGATCTAAACTGTATCCTTTCAACCAAACCCCTATAGGTATGACATCACACCATCTATGTTTATGATGCCATATGTACACTATTTGTCATCACTTCCACTCTTTATGACGTCACACCACTATATTTATGACATCGCATTCAATGCACTCATAACATTACCCCCAATGTGTATGAAGTCACATCAAAGCTATATGAAATCACATCTTCTGTACTTGTGATACTGCATCAATCTGAGCCATCAAACCCACAGTATAGGTTAGAGGACAAGTACCTTATGTATGACATCGTGCCCAATGTATCTATGCCGTCATAAGGGCTCTTTATGACACAATATCCACTCATTCTCACATCACACCACTGTATTTATGACACACTTGCACTGAATTCATGGAATGACACCCACTATATGTGAAGTCCCATCAACTGTATGTGACATCACATCTTCTATACAAATAACAGCAAATCCCATACCTGAGTCATCACACTCGGCATATGTATGACATCACATGCACTACACTCGACATCACATTCACAATTTATGACATTAAATCACAGTATGTATGACACTGCACCCACTCGACTGCATCATCACAACCACTCTCTCGATGATATCACACACATTGCATGTATGCATATCAAATCCAACACAGGTATGACATCATATGCAGTATATGGGCTTCCCTACCCATTCTCTTGGACATCACACACACTGTATCTGACTTCACTTCCACTGTATCAGTGTCATTCCACCCACTCTACAGATGATATCACACCCACTCTATGCCCATCACACCCAGTACCTGTATGACATCATATGCTCTCTATGACATCATATCCCCTCTTTATGACATCACACCCGAGTGTTTCCAACATCAAATCAGGTGTATTCCTGTAACCACACCCAGTCTTAGGACTCATGTCCACGGTATGACACACATCCACTGTAATCCTGACATCACACCCACTCCATATGACGTCCCATTCAATTTATGACATCACATCCACGCTGCATGTGAAATCACAGGCAATTTAACTGTGACATCACACTCACTATGTCTGTGACATCACAACCACTAATGCGACATAACTAGCCCTGTGTGAATGACACCACAACCACTCTATCTGACATCACACCCACCCTATCTGACATGATCTCCACTGTATACTTTCATCAAAACCACTATACGTATGACATCACACCTTCTCTGTGTATGATGTCATCCGTACTCTGTATGCCATCACATCTACTCTTTATGACGTCACACCACTATATTTATGACATCACACGCAATGGACTCATGACGTTACCCCCAATTTATATGAAGTCAACTCAAAAGTATATGAAATCAAATCTCCTGTACTTGTGATACTGCATCAATCTGAACCCTCAAACCCACTGTATAGGTTAGATGACAGGTACCTTAAGTATGACATCGTGCCCAATGTATCTATGCCGTCATATGAGCTCTATATGACATCATATCCACTCATTCTCATATCACACCACTGTATTTAGGACATAACTTTCACTGTATTCATCCCATCACTCCCACTATATGTGAAGTCCTATCAACTGTATATGACATCACATCATCTATACAAATAACAGCACGTCCAATACCTGTGTAATCACACTGGGCATATGTATGACATCACATGCAGTAGAATCGACAATACACTCACTATTTATGACATTATATCACAGTATGGATGATATTGCACCAACTCTACTGCATCATCACAACCACTCGCTCGATGATATCACATACATTGCTTGTATGCATATCATATCCAACACAGGTATGACACCATATGCAGTATATGGGCTTCCCTACCCTTTCTCTTGGACATCAAACACACTATATCTGACCTCGCTTCCACTGTATCAGTGTCATTGCACCCACTGTGCAGATGATATCACATCCACTAAATGCCCGTCCCACCCAATACCTGTATGTCATCATATGCTCTCTTTGACGCCATATCCCCTCTTTATGACATCACAACCGAGTGTTTCAAACATGAAATCAGGTGTATTCATGCTATCACACCCACTCTTAGGACTCCATGTCCACGGTATGACACACATCCACTCTAATCATGATGTCACACCCACTGCATATGACGTCTCATTCAATTTATGACATCACATCCACGCTGCATGTGAAATCACAGGCAATTTAACTGTGACATCACACTCACTATTTCTGTGACATCCCAACCACTAATGAGACATCAGGAGCCCTGTGTGGATGTCAGCACAACCACTCTATGTGATATCACACCCACTCTATCTGACATGATCTCCAGTGTATCCTTTCATCAAAACCACTATACGTATGACATCACACCTTCTCTGTGTATGATGTCATCCGTACTCTATATGCCATCACATCCACTCTTTATGACATCACACCACTATATTTATGACATCACACGCAATGTACTCATGACGTCACCCCCAATGTATATGAAGTCACATCAAAGCTATATGAAATCACATCTTCTGCACTTGTGATACTGTATCAATCTGAGCCATCAAACCCACTGTATAGGTTAGATGACAACTACCTTATATATTACATCGTGCCCAATGTATCAATGCCATCATATGGGCTCTTTATGACATCATATCCACTCATTCTCATATCACACCACTGTATTTATGACATCACTTGCACTGTATTCATGCTATCACACCCACTATTTGTGAAGTCCATCAACTGTATATGACACAACATCTTCTATACAAATAAAAGTTCATCCTATACCTGTGTCATCACACTTGGCATATGTATGACATCACATGCTCCAGACTCGACATCACATTCATTATTTATGACATTAAATCACAGTATGTATGACATTGTACCCACTCTATTTCATCATCACAACCACTCTCTCGATGATATCACACACATTGCATGTATGCATACCATATTCAATATATGTATGACATCATATGCAGTTTATGGGTTTCCCTACCCATTCTTTTGAACATCACAAACATTATATCTGCATCGCTTTCATTGTATCAGTGTCATTCCACCCACCGTACAGATGATATCACACCCCTCTATGTCCATCACACCCAATACCTGTATGATATTATGTGCTCTCTATGACCTCATATCCCCGCTTTATGACATCACACCCCAGTGTTTCAAACATCAAATCTGGTGTATTCATGATATCACACCCACTCTTATTACTCCATGTCCACGGTATGACACACATCTAATGTATCCTGACGTCACACCCACTCCATATGACGTCTCATCCACCTTATGACACGACATCCACGCTGCATGTGAAATCACAGGCAATTCATCAGTTATATCACACTTACTAAGTCTATGACATTATATCCCCTAATGAGACATCAGGAGCCCTGTGTGGATTGCAGCACACCCACTCTATCTGACATGATCTCCAATGTATCATTCATCAAAACCACTAGAAGTATGACATCACGCCCTCTATGTGTATGATGTCATACGTACTCTATATGCCATCACTTCCTCTGTTTATGACGTCACACCACTATATTTATGACATCACATCCTATGTACTCATGACATCACCCCAAGTGTATATGAAGTCACATCAAAGCTATATGAAAATGCATCTTCTATTCTTGTGATACTGCATCAATCTGAGCCGTCAAACCCACTGTATAGGTTAGATGACAACTACCTTATGTATGACATCGTGCCCAATGCATCTATGCCGTCATATGGGCTCCTTATGACATCATATCCACTCATTCTCATATCACACCACTGTATTTATGACATCACTTGCACTGTATTCATGCCATCACACCCACTATATGTGAAGTCCCATCAACTGTATATGACACCACATCTTCTATACAAATAACAGTTCATCCTATACCTGTGTCATCACACTTGGCATATGTATGACATCACATCCTCCAGACTCGACATCATATTCACTATTTATGACATTAAATCACAGTAT
>ML664098.1:4010-15169 GCA_007570785.1 Antilocapra americana
ATTGAAGTATATGTTATGTTAGTTTCAGGTGTTGGAGAAGGCAATGGCAACCCACTCCAGTCCACTTGCCTGGAGAATCCCATGGATGGAGGATCCTTGTGGGCTGCAGTCCACGGGGTCACGGAGACTTGGGCACGACTGAGTGACTTCACTTTCACAATTCACTTTCATGCATTGGAGAAGGAAATGGCAACCCACTCCAGTGTTCTTGACTGGAAAGTCCCAGGGACGGAGGAGCCTGGTGGACTGCCGTCTATGGGGTCGCAGAGAGTCGGACGTGACTGAAGTGACTTAGCAGCAGCAGAGCAGTTTAAGGTGTAGGGAGCAAAGTGATTCAGTTATATATATTTTGTTCTTTTTCAGATTCTTTTCCATTATAGGTTATTACAAAATATTGAGTGCAGTTCCCTGTGCTATACACTAGGTCCTGGCAGTTTATCTATTTTATATATGGTAATATGTATAAGTTGATTCCATCTTCCTAATTTATAACTCCTCCTTTTTTTCCTTTTTGATAGTCATAAGTTTGTTTTCTATATCTGTGAGTCTATTTCTCTTTGTAAACAAGTTTATTTGCATCTGTTTTTTAAAAAAATTTCCACATATAAACAATATTATATTCTATTTGCTTTTCTCTGTCCGGCTTACTTCATTTAGTATGATAATCCCTATGCCCATCCATGGTGCTGCAAATGGCATTATTTCATCCTTTTAAATGGCTAATATTCCATTGTGTTTATATGCCATAGTTTCTTTATCCATTCATCAGGTAAGGCACATTTAGGTGGTTTCCATATATTAGCTACTGTAAATAGTGCTGGTGTGAACATTGGGATGCGTGTATCTTTCCAAATTTTAGTTTTCTCTGGATATATGCCCAGGAATAGCATTGTAGGATCATATGGGACTAACTGCTCTGTTTTTAGTTTTCTTTAGGAAACCGCATCCTATTCTGAACAGTGGCTGAACCAATTTACATTCCCATCAACAATGAAGGAGCATTCCCTTTTCTTCACAGCATCTCCACCATTGATTATTTGTAAACTTTTTGATGATGGCCATTCTGACCAGGGTAAGGTGATATCTCACTAGTCTTGATTTGCATTTCTCTGATAATTAGTGATGTTGAGTATTTTTTCCTGAGCCTGTTCGTCACCTGTATACTTTCTTTGAAGAAATGTCTATCTGGAACTTTTGCCCATTGTTTATTGGGTTGCTTGAATTTCTGGTATTGAGTTCTGTGAGTTGTTAGTATATTTTGGAGATTAATCCTTTGTCAGTTGCATCATTTGCAAATATTTTCTCCCATTCTGTAGGTTTTCCTTTTGATAGAAGAAGTATTTTTTTTATGGCATGGCCACCAGCCTCTCTCACAGAGTAAATTTGTTGGGGCTTTAGGCTATGTAGCATCAGGTTGGCTTCTGGAGGAAATGGAGATGACAGGATTACCCTGACTCTCAGAAGAACTGGAGACTTAAGCTCAGTCACACAGACAGATCCTAAAGGAGCTCGAATAGAACAGTCTGGGAGCTTGGGCTTGGGTGAACCTCCCTGGTAGCAGTACTCCGTGAGTCATCAGGTATCAATGTCAAGAAAATGACATACCATCATTTTATGGGGAGAGGAAAACTGGAGCTCATCTTTCATTGACTGATGTTATTTTTTTAGTTGATCTGTTATGTCCAACTCTTTGGGACACCAAGGAATATACCCCAGCAGGTTCCTCTGTCCTCGATCTCCTGGCAAGAATACTGAAGTGGATTGCCATTCCCTTCTTCAGGACATCTTCCCAAAATAGGAATCAAACCCGGGTCTCCTGCATTGCAGGCAAATCCCCTACTCCTGATCCACCAGGGAATGTACCTTTACCCTGTAATCAAGCATTACAGTGAGTGGACCAGCTCTCAGTGACTGCTGAGAGTCTTTCTAGGGAAATACTGAAACTGAGTGTGGTTTTGGGAACTCCCACACTTGAAGTTAGTGTCAAAAATAGGTGAGGCCAAACTGCAAATAGAATTGCCATATGACCCAGCAATCCCACTGCTTGGCATACACACCAAGGAAACCAGAATTGAAAGAGACACGTGTACCCCAATGTTCATCGCCGCATTGTTTGCAATAGCCAGGACATGGAAGCAACCTAGATGCCCATCATCTGACGAATGGATAAGAAAGCTGTGGTACATATACACAATGGAATATTACTCAGCTTTAAAAAAAAATCATTTGAATCAGTTCTACTCAGGTGGACGGAACTGGAGCCTATTATCCGGAGTGAAGCCAGAAGGAAAAACAACAATACAGTATACTAACGCATATATATGGAATTTAGAAAGATGGTAATGAGAACCCTGCATGCGAGACAGCAAAAGAAATGCAGATGTATAGAACAGATTTGTGGACTCTGTGGAAGAGGGCAAGGGTGGGATGATATGGGAGAATGGCATTGAAATATGTTAATTATCATATGTAAAATCAATCACCAGCCCAGAGTTGATGCTCGGGGCTGGTGCACCGAGGTGACCCAGGGGGAGGGAATTGGGAGGGGGGAGGGAGGGGGGTTCTGGAGAGGGAGCATATGTATACCCATGGTGGTTTCATGTCAATGTATGGCAAACCCAACACAATAAAGTAAAGAAAATTTAAAAAAAATAGGTGAAGCCTGACTGATGATGTTTCACTCTTAAACTTCTCAGTTGGACTTAAAAGTCTCACGGGGAAATGGATAGTGGGCTTTGTTCAGATTGTGCGTTTGACAGTGGAAAATGAAAAGGAGTGATTTTGCCACTTAAAGATCAAGTCACATCATTCATCGCATAACCAATGAGTGTTCCTTAATAAAATTCCGTGAAAGTATGTACAAAGACCTCCGGTAAACATTCATTACTGCTGAATGGAGAAAGCAGCCCTGGCCATAGTTAAAAGAATAGGAGAGGACTTCCCTGGTGTCCAGTGGTTTAAACTCCATGTGCCAATGCCGGGCTCGATCCCTGGTCCAGGAAGATTCCACATGCCATGGGACAAGTCAGCCTGTGTACCACCCTACTCACAACCATGGGTCCACAGCCTGTGCTCTGGGAGAATAGAAACCACCACAAGGAGAAGTCCATGGACCAGAATTAGAGAGTAGCCTCCATTCACCACAACTAGAGAAAGGCCATGGGTATCAGTGAAGACCCAGCACAACCAAATATACATTAAAAAAAAAACATGAATAGTTGATACTGTCCATTAAACCTTCTGATCCTGGTGATTTCATTTGTGATGGGCACTTTTATAAATATCACTCTGTCTTCTGTGGATATTTCTGTTTGCACTTCATATCAGTGTTGGGATCTGTATTGATAAACACAATATCCTAGAAAATGTCCATTATCACCTTCTCCACATTAATATTCATTTACACAAATTTGGACAAATTAGTTCAATGATTTCCTTTTTTAAACTTTTTATTTTACATTGCAGTATAGCCAATTAATGGTGCTTCCCAGGTGGCACAAGTGGTAAAGAACCTGCCTGCCAATGCAGCAGACTTGGGTTCAATCCCTGAGTCAGGAAGATTCCATGGAAGATGGCATGGCAACCCACTCCAGTATTCTTGCCTGGAGAATCCCATGGACCAAGGAGCCTGGCAGGATAAAGTCCATTGGGTTGTAACGAATCAGACACAACTGAAGCGACTTAGCACACACATAACCAATTAACAATGTTGTGATAGATTCAGACGAACAGCACAGGGACTCAGCCATACATACGCATGTGTCCAATCTACCAGAAGAGTGATTTCTAATGTAAACTATTAACGTGTTCTTCCTTTTACACGTCAGTTCAGTTCAGTTCAGTCCCTCAGTCATGTCCGACTGCAGCACATCAGGTTTCCCTGTCCATCACCAACTCTTGGAGTTTACTCAACTCATGCCCATTGAGTCAGTGATACCATCCAACCATCTCATCCTCTGTCACCCCCTTCCCTTCTCCTCCCACCTTCAATCTTTCCTGGCATCAGGGTCTTTTCAAATGAGTCTGTTCTTCACATCAAGTGGCCAAAGTATTGGAGTTTCAGCTTCAGCATCAGTCCTTCCAATGAATATTCAGGACTGATTTCCTTTAGGATGGACTGGTTGAATCTCCTTGTAGTCCAAGGGACTCTCAAGAGTCTTCTCCAACATCACAATTCAAAAGCATCAATTCTTTAGCACTCAACTTTCTTTATAGTCCAACTCTGCAGGCCAATCTTTATTTTATTTTATTTTATTTACATTATTGTGTTGGTTTTGCCATACATTGACATGATTCCACCATGGGTATATATATGCTCCCCCTCCAGAACCCCACTCCCTCCTCCCTCCCGTTTCCTTCCCCCTGGGTCATCTCGGAGAACCAGCCCCGACCATCAAACCTGGGCTGGTGATTGATTTCACATATGATAATTAACATGTTTCAATGCCATTCTCCCATATCATCCCACCCCTGCCCTCTTCCACAGAGTCCACGAGACTGTTCTATACATCTGCATTTCTTTTGCTGTCTCGCATGCAGGGTTCTCGGGCCAATCTTAGTGGTGATTTTTGGAGTCTAGTTTCCCAACCAGGAGATCGAACCTAGGCCTCTTGCTTTTGGAGTGCAGAGTCTTAACCACTGGACCACCAGAGAAGTCCACAGATGGCTGTTTCTTTGGTATACAGGAAAATTAGCTGCTCCAGCGAAGAGTAGCTGGTGAGAGAAATTTCATAGATTCAGGATGAAAGTTAAGCCTGAGAAGTTCTCTGTTCCTCAGCCAATATTAGGAGAAGTGTCCTGAGGTATAGTGGAAAACAGTCCTAAATTTACATGAGGAAAAGTCAACAGAGGGCTCCAGTAAGCGTGCCAAGCTCTCCTCTACCCTGTATGTTGATGCCATTCCTTAAAGCCTGTCTTGCAATACAAGCTTACCTCAAGAAACCAGAAAAAGTCTAATAAATAACCAAGCTTTACACCTAAAGCAACTAGAAAATGAAGAACCCCAGTATCAGGGAATGTTTAACAGGAGGATTCCTGGTGTGCTGTTTTCAGTCTGTCATAAATCATCTGTTCCTTATCAGTTCCTGGCAACAGGAATGAGTGGAATGGTACACTGCTCCCAGGACTGAGGTCATAGGATGAAACACATGCACAGATTTCCTCCAGTAAACATTCTCCTTATGACAAAACTGCTTAGTCACGACCCTCTTTCTTAAGATATGGATTGTCTTCTGACCTTATGACCATTGTTAATTTCTTGTTCCCTTGATAACAGTTGCTGTACATTTGGATTTCTGATCTTTATCATTGTCGAAAGAAATTCTTTGTATAACAGCCTATATATAAACACAGAAAGATCATTAAAGCACCCTTGCTCCACCAGGGGCTTAGGTCCCCGTGTCTTTCTTTTGCGCTCTCTCTCACCCTCCCTGTAGCTAATTCTCTGGAGTGCTGAAACCAGTCGAGCTCACATTCATGCCCGGGCTTTCAAGACCTCCTCTAGAGGATGCCCTGTGCCTTTGTGAGCGATGCAAGCCCTCTTCAGGGTTTTATTATTTCTCTGCAGAAACCAAGGAATATTAGCTTCTTTCTCTCTTTCACTTTCTTATCATTGAATATGGACCACCAGATTCCAGTCCATTAAAGGACCGAAACACCCCAGGGCTCGCAGAAGGAAAGAAACCATAAAAATTAGGGCAAGAATAAATGAAAAAGCAACAAAGGAGATTATAGCAAAAATCAACAGAACTAAAAGCTGGTTCTTTGAGAAGATAAATAAAATAAACAAACCATTAGCCAGACTCATAAAGAAAAAAAGGGACAAGAATCAAATCAACAAATTTAGACATGAAAGTGGAGAAATCACAACAGACAGCACAGGAATACAAAGGATCATAAGAGACTACTATCAGCAACTGAATGCCAGTAAAATGGACAACTTGGAAGAAATGGGCAAATTCTTAGAAAAGTATAACCTTCGAAAACGGAACCAGGAAGAAATAGAAAATCTTAACAGACCCATCACAAGCATGGAAATTGAAACTGTCATCAAAAATGCTCCAACAAACAATAGGCCAGGGCCAGAAGGCTTCACAGGTGAATTCTACCAAAAATTTAAAGAGTTAACACCTATCCTACTGAAACTTTTCCAGAAAATTGCAGAGGAAGGGAAACTTCCAAACTCATTCTACGAGGACACCATCACCCTAATACCAAAACCAGACAAAGATGCCACAAAAAGTGAAAACTACAGGCCATTATCACTGATGAACATAGATGCAAAAATCTTTAAAAAAATTCTAGCAAACAATCCAACAGCATGTTAAAAAGATCATACATCATGATCAAGTGGGCTTTATCCCAGGGATGCAACATTCTTCAATATTCGCAAATCAATCAGTGTGATATACCACATAAACAAATTGAAAGATAAAATCCATATCCTTTTACGGTTTTAAAAAAGCCTCCAGGAAGCAGGCACAGAAGGAACCTCTATCAACACAATAAAAGCCATATATCATAAACGTACAGCAAACATTTTCCTCAAAGGGGAAAAATTGAAAGCATTTCCCCTGAAGTCAGGAAGAAGACAAAGGTGCCCACTTTCACCACTACTATTCAACATAGTTTTGGAAGTTTTAGCCACAGCAATCAGAAAAGAAAAAGAAATAAAAGGAATCCAGATTGGGAAAGAAGAAGGAAAACTCCCACTGCTTGCAGATGACATGATCCTCTACGGAGAAAACCTTAAAAATGCCAGCAGAAAATTCCTATACCTAATCAAAGAATATAGCAAAGTTTCAGGATATAAAATTAACACAGAGAAATCCCTTGCATTCCTATATGCTAACAATGAGAATACAGAAAGAGAAATTAAGGAAAAATTCCATTCCCAATTGCAACGAAAAGAAAAAAATACTTAGCAATATATCTACCTAAAGAAACAAAAGATCTATATATAGAAAAGTATAAAACACTAAGGAAAGAAATCAAAGATGACACAAATAGGTGGAGAAATATACCATGTTCCTGGACTGGAAGAATCATAAAGTGAAAATGAGTACACTACACAAAGCGATCTATAAATTCAGTGCAATCCCTACCATGTTACCAGCAGTATTTTTCAGAGAATGAGAACAAACAATTTCACAATTTGTATGGAAATACAAAAAACATCAAATGGCCAAAGCAATTTTGAGGAAGAACAATGGAATTGGAGGAATCAACCTATCAGATTTCAGACTATACTACAAGGCTACAGTCATTAAGACAGTCTGGCACAAAGACAGAAATATAGATTGGTGGAACAAAATAAAAAGCCCAGAGGTAAATCCACACACCTATGGACACCTTATCTTTGACAAAGGCAAGAATATACAATAGAGAAAAGACAATCTCTTTAACAAGTGATGCTGGGAAAACTGGTCAACCACTTGCAAAAGAATGAAACTAGAACGTATTCTAACACCACACACAAAAATAAACAGAAAATGGATAAAAGATCTAAATGTAAGACCAGAAACTATAAAACTACTAGAGCAAAACATAGGCAAAATACTCTCGTAAATCACAGCAGGATCCACTATAACCCACCTCCCAGAGTAATGGAAATAAAAGCAAAAAGAAACAAATGGGATCTAATTAAACTTAAAAGCTTTTGCACAATGAAGGAAACTACAAGCAAAGTGAAAAGAAAGCCTTCAGAATGTGAGACAATAATAGCAAACGAAGCAACAGACAAAGAGTACATCTCAAAAATATACAAGCAGCTCATGCAGCTCAATTGCAGAGAAATAAACAACCAATCAAAAATGGGCCAAAGAACTAAACAGACACTTCTCCAAAGAACACATACAGATGGCTACCAAATGTGTGAAAAGATACTTAGCATCACTCATTATCAGAGAAATGCGAATCAACACCACAATGAGGTACCATCTCATGCTGGTCAGAACAGCTGGTATCGAAAGTCTACAAACAATACATGTTAGAGGGTGCAGAGAAAAGGAAACCGACTTACACTGTTTGTGAGAATGCAAACCGGTATAGCTGCTATGGAGAACAGTGTGGAGATTCCTTTAAAAACTGGAAATAGAACTGCCATATGACACAGCAATCCGACTGATGGGCATATACACCGAGGAAATCAGAATTGAAAGAGACACACGTACCCCAATGTTCAACCCAGCACTGTTTACAATATCTAGGACATGGCGGCAACCTAGATGTCCATCAGAAGACAAATGGATAAGAAAGCTGTGGTACATACTGACAATGGAATATTAGTGCATTTGAATCCGTTCTAACGAGGTGAATGAAACTGGAGCCTAGTATACAGAAAGAAGTAAGTCAGAAAGAAAAAACACCAATACAATATATTAATGCATATATATGGAATGTAGAAAGATGATAACGATGACCCTATATGGGAGATAGCACAGGAGACACAGAGGCAAAGAACAGATGTTTGGACTCTGGGAGAAGGCAAGGGTGGGATGATTTGAGAGAATAGCATGAAAACATGTATATTACCATATGTGAAGCAGATCGCCAGTCCAGGTTCGATGCATGAGACAGGGTGCTCAGGGCCGGTGCACTGGGATGACCCTGAGGGATGGGCTGGGGAATGAGGTGGGATGGGGATTCATGATGGAGGATACATGTACACCCATGGCTGATTCATATCAATGTATTCCAAAAACTACTACAATTGGTAAACTCTTTAGTCTCTGATGAAAGTAAATACATTAATTTTTTAAAAATGGTATTTACCATAAAAAGAAACCATCTTGCTAGTGAGCAGAGTATAAAACTGCAAGTAGAGCTTCAGAGGCAGCTTCAGAGTTGCCATCACAGCATCCTTGTATCAGAAAAGTTGGCTTTTAATGACTAACGCATGTCCCATGCACAGACTGTCTTTGGGAGAATGTGGTAGCGTCCCAAGGGTTCTTAAAGACATGTGGAGGGCAGAAGGGACAGCCAAGTGTCCTTGGATCCCTAGAACCCAAAGCCCAAAGCTTCGTTCCTGAAAGAAGCGATGACCCTACAAGATTGACATCAGGAAAACATTAAGGACAGAATGCAGAACTGGGATTGCCTATACCAGAAGGAACTTTTCCTGCCCTATTCAGACAATAAAAAATGTGACCATGATCATCCATTTCTGCCACCAAAATGCAAGCTCCTTCAACAGGATCAGGCATATATTTCAGTGCGTTAACCCCAGTAAAGAAATGAGTGGAAATTCCTTTGCAAAAAAAGATATGACATAGTATGTCTGTGACTAATTTGAAATCCTTTAAAACCAGAGCTTTCTTCGTGCACAGTGGAGACACTGAAACTCTGAAGTCCGGAGCATAGGCTTTCACTGTTGAAATCACAACAAACTGCGGAAAATGCCTCAAGACATGGGAATACCAGGCCACCTTACCTGCCTCCCGAGAAATCAGTGTGCAGATCAAGAAGAAAGTTAGAACCAGACATGGAACAATGGACAGGTTCCAAATTGGGAAAGGAATATGTTAAGGCTATATATTGTCACCCTGATAATTTAACTTCTATGCAGAGTACGTCATGCGAAATCCCAGGCTGGGTGAAGCACAAGCAGGAATTAAGATTGCTGAGAGAAATATCAATAACTTCAGATAGGCAGATGACACCACCCTTATGGCAGAAAGCAAAAAGAAACTAAAGAGCTTCTTGATGAAAGTGAAAGAGGAGAGTGAAAAAGCTGGCTTAAAACTCAGCATTCAAAAACTAAGATCATGGCATTCAGTCCCATCACTTCATGACCAACAGACGGGGAAACAATGGAAACAGTGTCAGACTTTACTTTGGGGGGCTCCAAATCATGGCAGATAGTGACTGCAGCCATGAAAGTAAAAGACACTTGCTCCTTGGAAGGAAATCGATAACCAACCAGGACAGTAGATTAAAAAGCAGAGACATTTCTTTCCCAACAAAGGTCTATCTAGTCAAAGCTATGGTTTTTCCAGTAGTCATATATGCACGTGAAAACTGGATCATAAAGAAAGCTGAGCAATAAAAACTTGATGCTTTTGATCCATGATGTTGGAGAAGACTTTTGAGAGTCTCTTGGACTGCAAGAAGATCAATCTAGTCAATTCTAAAGGAAATCATTCCTGAATATGCTTTGGAAGGACTGATGCTGAAGCTGAAGCTCCAATACTTCGGCCACCTGATGCGAAGACCTGACTCTCTGGAAAAGACGCAGATGCTGGGAGAGATTGAATGCAAAAGAAGAAGGGGACGACAGAGGATGACATGGTTGGATGGCACCACTGACTTGATGGACATGAGTTTGAGCAAGCTTCGTGAGGTGGTGATGGACAGGGAAGCCTGGCATGCTGCAGTCCAAGGGTTACAAAGAGGTGGACACGACGGAGCCACTGAACTGAAGTCAATCATCAGCCTATTTCCAGGGCAGAAAATGGAGTAGGATGTGAAGCATAAATGGTGGAGAAAGTCAACTCAAGGATTTGGCTCAAGGCCCAAAGGGAGCCATGGTCGATCTGTCAGTGACTAGAAGCCTTCCATGTACCCTGGACAAAGGCCATAAAAGTGCTGCAAAGACAGATGAGTGCCACAGCCAACGTTGAAAACCACCTCCAAGACCCAAAGATATTGCTCCACTATCATTTCTGTTCCTCGAGCTCTAAGGTCAACCTAAGTCCTTACCCAGGGTCTAAAACTGCGTAGTCCAGTGTAGGATCAGAGATGCAGGAAAGAGAAGAAGTAGAGCTGTTTTGAGTGCAAGGAAGAAGGTCCCATGCAGGGACATCCCTGGTGGTCTGGTGGCTAAGACTCCAAGCTCCCATTACAAGGGGTGTTCAACTTTGATCCCTGATCAGGGAACTGGAACCCACAGGCTGAAACTAATAGTTCCCATGCTACAACTAAGACCCAGCACAGGCAAGTAAATAAATAAATGAACATATGCAAAAATTTTATGTCATGCTCAAGTTTAATTAGGGTTTTATTTTGTTTGTTTCCAGAAAAAAGCCTGGTAGATTCACAATTGACTTTGTTAAGTGGGTTGGTGGTGGTTGTGGGGGAATCCCTAAGATCAAAAAAGCTGTTACCAAAGGCAAGAGATTTCAGAGTTGTGTAGAAACCCTAATCATTTCAAAATAACCTTC
>SRVM01040483.1:0-15714 GCA_007570785.1 Antilocapra americana
CTTAAGAATCTCAAGAAACCAAGAATAAATCCTGGAATTCTGTTCCCACATGGTAGAAGTTGCCTTTCTGCTTCCCAATATATCAGACAGACAGTTCAAATAGAAGGAAGTTGTAAGATGGCTCACAGTGTTCTTACAGAGCATCTTAAATGTTCAAGCCCCACCACACTGCTGAGATGCTGACTATACAGGTCTTCTGTCCTCAATTCTGTGTGACAATTATCATAGAAGAAATTCATGAGTATTTGAGATGCATTGACAGTGCAAATATATAAAGCCAATTGTTGGGATCTGATTGAAAGTGGAATACTGTAGACTCCCAGTCTTCAGGTTTATGAGGCTTTCACAAGCATTCACACACTTCCACAATCCTCGACCTTCATCTGAGAACAAATACTGTGACATTAAGAGAAGAGGAATCATCTATTCACAGAGAAGGCAGGGGCAGAGTCAAAATGGATCCAGACGCCTCCCTAAATCCAACCTCAATAATGTAGCCCCTTGTTAGCATTCCTAATGGTGACTAGGATATACAAGTCACAGATGCTTCTCCGGGATTACAGAGTGTGATTGAGAAGATATCAGGTTGTTTACCACTCACCCCATCCTTATCATCACATACCATGCATATTAACACATCAGCAGCTGGGCAGCTCTAGCAGATATTTAGAGACAATGCCTGCTTCTGCCTCAGAAAAACGTAGCAGATCAAAGTGGCATGTGGGGTAATGGCTCCATCTCATTATACCACTCGAAACTGTAGACGTTCTCCTTCTCTTATCTGTCTCATAAGACATTGTGAGAAGTATACTTTAAGGGAGGGATATAAGGAAAACTACAAGAGCTGTGCTCTTTCTAATTGTCCTAGTTACAACGAGAGAGTGTACATGCTATCTGAACCATTTCCCAAGCACTGCCAATATCAACGTTTTGATGTTCTGACAGCCAGCAGAGAAGCCAATGGCAGCCCACTCCAGTGTTCTTTCCTGGAGAATCCTTCAGTCGGTGGAAACTGGTGGGCTGCGGTCTACAGAGAGGCAAAGAGTTGGGCCCCACTGAAGCAACTTAGCAGCAGCAGCAGCAGTCACTCTTTCTGTCTGAATCTTTGTAACTCCATGTGCATCAAGAACCCCAGGCTCCTCTGCCCTTCAAATTGCCCAGAGTTTTCTCATACACACGGCCTTTGAGTCAATGATGTTTTGCAGCCTCTTCACCCTCTGTCATTCCCTTCTCCTCCTGCTCTCAATCTTCACAAGTATCTGTTTCTTTCCAGTGATCTTGCTCTTGGCCTCAGTTGGCCAGTGTATTGGCTCTTCATATTCAGCGGCAGTCCTTCCTGAATCATGAGAGTTTTTTTTTTTTCTTCACGTTTCACTACTTTGAACTCCATGCTCACCATGGAACTCTCACATGTCTTCTCAGCCCGGCTGTTGCAAAGCCTTGGTGTTTTGGCACTCAGTTCTTGAGGTCCTGGTTACTCTTCCACATGTAACTTCTGAAAATCAACTTTGACTATTTGGATCTTTTCCAACAATTGCCCAGCTTATTAATATGATGTCTAGATTAATCATAGCTTTTAATCCAATGGGCAAGTGCCTTTAGTTTCATGGCTGCAGCCATTGCCCACAAAAAACCTGTCACTGAGTCAATTGTTTCCCACTGCTAGATCTCAAAATGATGGGATCAAATTCCATGACCTTTTTTTTGTGTTTGTTTGTTTTCTTATTGGGTTTTAATCCAGCTTTTCCTTTCATCTTTATCAGAGGTTGCTTTAGTTCCTAGAGTTTTCCAGTGGTTTGTGCATTGTCTTCTTTTAACTAAGGTTTTTCATACTTCTCACAGTAATTGTGTTTCCAGCTTCGATTCTTTCAGCAAATTGCTCTCCATGCTGTACCCTGCATGGAAGTCCAATAAGCTGGATGACAATATATAGCCTTGATGCATCTCCTCTATTTTGTACCAGGTCATTGTTTCTTGTCCAAATCCACAGTTGTCTCTTGACCTTCAAGCATGTTTCCCCGGAAACAGATACGGTGGTTATGTTCGTAGCGTTTTAAGAATTGTTCACAATTGTTGTGACCCACACAGTCTAAGGGCTTCCCTACTGGTGCAGATGGTAAAGCATCTGCCTGCAATGGGGTAGGCCCAGGTTCCATTCCTGCTTCTGGAAGATCCCCTGGAGAAGGAAATGATAGACTATGGTCCATGGGTCACAAAGAGTCAGATGAGAATGAATGCACTTACTTTCACACACAGTCTAAGGCATTAACAGAGGCAATGCAAGAGTCTTACATGACTGTTTTAAATCCCCTCGCTTTTTCTATGATCCAAACTGCAATTTACTTTTACTTAGTAAGATTCAGTGACTAACTACACTTGCCTGTTTTTTGTTTGTTTGTTTTTCTTTTTTTTTTTTTTAGCATTTTTATTCTCTCTCTCTATTTCAAACTGTCATCAACCAAATGTTGCATTCCTGGGCACTTTCCATCTTCTTATGGGCTTTCCTGGGAATTTAGTTGGTAAGGCAATGACTCCCAATGTGACAGACTTGTGTTCGATCCCTGGGTTAAAAAGATCCCCTAGAGAAGAAAATGACAACCCACTCCAGTACGGATGCCTGAAATATTAGAATGAAATTATGCCCATCCCAGTCTCTGACCATTGATACCCACTTATAACCATTAAATTTCCAGAGCAGAAATAGAAAGTGTTTTCTGCGAAAATTTCTGGACAGTTTGACAAACAGCTTGATATTTTCAGGAACTGATTTTCTGAGCCAAATTCATGGATCATCTCTTATATGGAAAAGAACTGTGTTTCCTCAAGCTGATGAAAATTGCTCTTTAGCAAATTCGGGAAAATAATCTGCTTAATTACGTGTTCAGTGCCAATGATATACCTCTCATGTGTGTATTAATGTAACCTCCCATTAAACAGATTACTTCATATCAATGAATGTGTGTTGTTTGACTTGCATACATAAGGGAATTACAGAGTTTTCCTAGGAAGAAAATCAGAAGTTCGATTTGGCAGAAAATAAGAGCATGCCGAGTGCAAATCTCTCCATGGAGGCATTATAAGTAATACTCCTATAAAGGCAACCGTTCCCACAGAGAAGCAAATGGATATTGTCAGAAGACCTTGCTCAATGGAGAGGAGTATATGGAAACTAGACATAGCTGGGAAGAATGGAGGGAAGATGGCAGAAGAAATATGAGGGGAATAGAACCAAACCTATATCTTGGAGTGTGAGATGGAGAAGCATGGAATAGACTGAGGATTCAGACAAGTCACTTTATTGAACGTAAATTAGTTTTGACTGAAAGGAAACAAAATGAAGAAGCTGAAGAAATACAGTTTTTTTCAGAGTGAAAATCAAGCAGAGAATATGTGTTGTGGTCCTACATGCCCCAAACTGCAATGCATAGTCAACAAGTGTGCATAGGGACTGGAAGATGAAACATGGGCTTGAGAAAGCCAACCTGGGAGGGAACTCCTTTTGACTATGTGGAGATGGAATGATGCATCTGGGATGCCAAAGTGTGCATAAAGAAATGCCGTTTGAGAAATCACTGACTAACAGAGAAACAGGACCTTAGGGCTCAGTCACACCAATGAAGGGTAGCACCAGTGAAGCCTCCCCCCTTCCGACAGGCTAAGACATACTCTAAGGAAATAGAGAATACACAGAACTACCACTCATGCTTCTACCACCTCAGGCTACACATCAATTCTATTATGACCATCACTTTTCTGTGAGTGGTTGCAGACTCTTTGTCTACAGGATTCATAAAGGACAATAGATTTCCAATGAATGAAAATATCCATGTTCTGGCAGAACTTAGAACAAAGAGGAATTATCAGATTAGATTCTGGCCTGTCCCTACTGAAGATCCAGAGCTGAGTTCTGCCTGCATTTAGGTGAGCTTTCTTAATATTTGAAGCTCTGCTGGGCTCATGTTCAGCACCAGAGCACCGACAGCGGGGAACCTAGGTAACATTCTTATACTGACAATGTTTTGTTATGCTGTGAGCTTGGTTCAATCTTTTACTCACGTGTAGGCTTTCATATTATTATCACTTATTTGGAATTTTAAGACTGCTTAAATCATATGTTTATTTTTTGCATGTATATATTATGTACTTTATTTTGCTGCTCTCTGTGACATTTGTCGATGTTGCTTTTTGCCCTTTTTGTTCTAGTGGGTATATATTTAGATATTAACTGTGGTTTTCTGTTGTTCTTTTTGAGAGCTCTTGTCATTTTTGTCAGATTTTTGTCTTTAGTCTTCTGCTGGCACTCTGCTCTGGTGTAGTTTTATGTCTTGTAAGTTATTTGCTTGGTTCTGTTGTTGATTCTGTGTTCTTCCACATTGGGATTATTGCTTGTGTCATTTTCCTTTTTGTTTGGATTTGATTTCTTACCATTTATCTGTTTTCCTTGTTTTTTCCTTCTATTGAATCTTTTTCTATGTAGTCTTGTTTCTCTGATAAGAAGTTAACCGTGTCATGTAAGGTTTCAGCACTGTATCAAGATCATAGACTGCTAGAGAAACCCTGGCACCAGTGACTATAATTGGTGAGAGTCTCTGTGAAGGCCTCCATCTGAAACAAAGAACATTTCCACACAAAAGCCTATACGGTCTAGAGATGAGGCCTCACACCACACAAAAAGCAAGACAGAAACACAAGCCTAATCATCTACAGATGGACTGCCCAAAGTCAGACTAAACTCCTACATACCTGCCAAAGACACTACTGACAGAGAGGGAAGCATCAGCTGTGGCCCCTAGGATATAGATTGATCCCTCTCCTTCCAAGGACACATGAGCCACTGGACCAAACTTGACCCTAAGTGTACAGATTGGAAGCAAGAACTACAAACCTGCACACTGGGATGAAAAGACCATTAACATACTTCAGTTCAGTGGCTCAGTCATGTCTGCAGGTTTTAGACCCCATGAACTGCAGCACATCAGGCATCCCTCTCCGTTACTAACTCCCAGGGTCCACCCAAACCCATGTCCATCAAGTCAGTGATGCCATTCAGCCATTTCTTCCTATGTTGTCCTCTTCTCGTCCTGCCCTCAATCCCTCCCAGCATTAGGATCTTTTCCAATGGTTAAACTCTTCCCATAATGTGGCCAAAATACTGGAGGTTTAGCTTCAACATCAGTCCTTTCAATGAACAATCAGGACTGATCTCTTTTGGATGGACTGGTTAGATCTCTTTGCAGTCCAAGCGACTGCCACGAGTCTTCTCCAACACCACATTTCAAAAGCTTGTATTCTTTGGCATGCAGCTTTCTTGACCATCCAACTCTCACTTCCATACATGACCACTGGAAAACCATAGGCTTACTAGACAGAGCTTTGATTAAAAAATAATGTCTCTGTGTTTCAGTATGCTGAAACATCTAGTTTGATCATAACTTTTCTTCCAAAGAATAAGTGGTTTTTAATTTCATGGCTGAAATCATCATCTACACTGATATTGAATGTCCAAAAATAAATAAAATCTGACACAGATTTTACTGTCTGCCCATCTATTTGCCATGAAGTGATGGAACCAGATGCCATGGGATTTGTTTTCTGAATATTGTGTTTTAAGCCAAAATTTTCACTCTCCTCTTTTGTTTTCATGAAAAGGCTTTTTAGTTCCTCTTTCCCGTGTGCCGCTAGGGTGGTGTTGTTTGCACAGCTGAGGTTTTTCGTATTTCTCCCAACAATCTTGATTCCAACTTGTCCTTCTTCTAACCCTGCATTTCTCGTGATGTACTCTGCATGTAAGTCAAGTAAGCAGGGTGTCAATATACAGCCTTGATGTACTCTTTTTCCTATTTGGAATCACTCTGTTGTTCCATATGTACTCTAAATGTTGCTTCCTGAACTCCACACAGTTTTCTCCAGAGACTGATCAGGTGTTCTGGTATTTTCATCACTTTAAGTATCTCAAAACTTCATTGTGATAGACACAGTCGAAAGCTTTTACATAGCCAATAAATTAGATATAGATATTTTTATGGAACTGACTTGCTTTATCAAAGATAAGGTATATAAATATGAAGACAGTAAGGTATGTTGCAGCCTAAATCCAAGGTAAACAAAAGACCTAATAAACAGGAAATGGGAATTTTCACTGAAAACTCAATGACAGTAATGATAGTAAAGAAGATCAAATATCTGAGTAACTAAATGCAGAGCTAGAAAATTAGTTCCTCACATATTTTCAAAATAGTAAGTGGCCCTCAAATAGACCTGATGACAACACTTGTAACATATATATTTGTCTTAAATTCAACTGTTAATAAGGGTAACAACAGTTTTTGCTCAATTTGTTTTTATAGAAAATTTTAAACTCCTCATACTTTTGTTGTTGTTGTTTTTGGACTATTTCTCTCTCTTTTTTTAAATTAGATTTGACATACAATTACGTGATATCAACATGGGTTTACATAGGCTCCCCCTCCAGATCCCCCCTCCCTCCTCCCTCCCCCCGGGAAATCTCGATGCACCAGCCCCGAGCATCAATTCTGGGCTGGCGATTGATTAGACATTTGGTAATTAACATGTTTCAATGCCATTCTCCCATATCATCACACCCTGACCCTCATCCACAGAGTCCACAAGTCTATTCTATACATCTACGTTCCTTTTGCTGTCTCGCATGCTGGGTTCTCATTACCGTCTTTCTAAATTCCATATATATGCGTTAATATACTGTATTGTTATTTTTGCTTCTGGCTTACTTCACTCTGGATAGTGGGCTCCAGTTCCGTCTATCTGAGTAGAACTGATTCAAACGATTTATTTTTTAATGCTGAGTAATATTCCATTGTGTATATGTACCACAGCTCATACTTTTATGACAGAATGTGGTTTGGGAATGAGGCATTCTTTCATACATAGAATTGAAAAATAAGTTACCACCTTTAAGGAATACCCATTTAATCAAAATGTTTAGGCAAAGCAACATGAAAACAGCGATTTTTAATGCTGGGAGATTTGTATTGTATGGGCATGCAAGGATATAGGTGGCTTATGCCTTTAAATATCCCAAACTCTCCTAAAGCTTTGAGCAAAGCCACGTATAGGTAAGGGAAGGAAATGCATGTGATCAGATCTTGCAAAAATCTAGTTCTCAGGTTCTCTGTTCTTGAGGTAGGCTCATGGTCAGGTCACTGTGTTCCTGTAAACAACTATGGAAACATATCATTTCATATTCTGAACAGAAAGGTCTGATGTTTGACTTTCACCCTTCAAGGTCCTGGTTGGGAGGAAGTGCTTCCCATGCAGGCTGCTTATACAGTCTGGGAGCCTTCTAGTGAGCAGCATGCAATCTTAGTCCTCCAATCAGTGTCCTGTTTCAGCAGAAGGAGTGGCTCTCAGTTCTCTGTTCCCTGGTATCATCAAGATCCCCATACTCTGTCCAGCCATCTTCAAAGAGGGATCCAGGTATCCAGCACACAGCTGGCTCTCAGCCTCTTCAGTCCACCCAAATGGGGACCTGGGTCCCGTAGACTAGGACCAATGTAGATTCACATTTTCCCCTATCTTTTTCTTCCAGAGCATCTGGGATATTTCAGGACACTCACTTTTGATGCCCTGATGCATGCATATGAAAACATGAATGAAGAATTTTTACAGGAATTGTGTATATTTCACCTGTGCAAATATGGGTATAGACTTTTCTACATGAAATGTGAAATCTAATGTTTCATGTTCTATAATCTCCATGAATATTTTTCTTCATGATTTATAGAATTTTGTATATTTTCCATATGACTAACTGTGCACATTTTTTCCTACATGAATGTGGAATTCTGTGTATTGTATATATGAAAATTTGAGCATAACTTTTCCTGCTTGAAGTAGAAAACTCTTTGCATTTCTTGTTTGATAATCTCAAATGGAGAAGGGAGGAGAGGGTTAGATATATGGAGAAAGTAACATGGAAATTTAAATTGCTGTATGCAAAAGAGATAGTGAATGGGAAATATCAGTATGCCTCAGGGAACACAATAAGGGCTCTGTATCAATCTAGTTGGGTGGGATGAGGAAGGAGATGGGAAGGATTATCTAGGGTTAAGTGACATATGTATAAATCAGGTTGAAGATTGAAGGGACACAGTATAATTCTGTAAAGCAAGATTCTTTCAAATAAAAAATGAATAAATTAAAAAATATTTTCTATCATGAAATATATAGTTTTATGTTGCTCATATATGGAAAACTGTGGGCTAATTATCATCCATGAGGCACCAAATCTGTACATTTTGCAAACTAATTTTTAGGCACAGATTATCCTACATGAAATTCAGTACATTTTTATACCACAAATAAAAAATTCTTAGCAGAGTTTTCCTTGGTTTAAATATGGACTACTCTACATTGCACAGGAAAACATGGGCGTTGCTATTTCCTCATTAAATAAGATATTTTTGATATTTCACACCTGAAACTATATGCACAGATTTTCTTGCATGCAATATGGGTTACATTGTAAGAAAATTTCTTCCTGCATTCAATACTGAATTATTTGTATTACATCTATGAATAAATGTGTGCAAATTTTGCTACATGATATATCACTTTCTCTGTGCTTGACCTATGAAAATATGTACATCCATCATCGTATATTAATTATTATATACTCAGTAATTCAAATATTAAATTATAAGCATCGGTTTTATAGAACTACATTTTCAAATGTGAAATATGAAATTCCATTATGTTCCATGTGTGCAGATTACCAAAATGAAATTTGGAATTAAGTATATTCTACAAATAATAATTTGTGCACATAATTTTCAGCTATGTTGATGTATGAAACTGTCTACATTTAATATACAAACATCTCAATGAAAAGCTTCTTACATAAAATATGTAATTTTTCATGTTTCAAATACATTAATCTGGGAAAAGTTATTCCTACATGACGGGTGAGATGTCTCAATTTCACATATGAAAATATGGTGAATATGAAATATGACTTCCTCTATATTGCACACTTGAAATATGTCCAACTATTTTCTACATGAAATATGAAGTACTCTCTGTAGCACATTTTATTTTTTTTTTTTCTTTTGCAGAGAATAGAGCAATTCAAGAAAGGCTCCTCCCGGCTCCAGAGGCCATGAATGTCCAGTACATTGCATATTTAAAAAATCTGCTCCAAATTTCCTATGTGAAGTACTGAATATTATGTATATCACACATGAGGAACTGGGTGCCAAACTCCCCCACATGACATCTGGATATTTTATATATTTCAGATACCAAAATCTGTGTACCGATTTTACTAACTTAAACAGGGACTTATGTATATTTCAAATATGAATTCTGGGTGATAGTTTCATTCAATTAAAGATTAAATGAATATGGCTAGAGCAGGATCTGAGAGTTGGAAAAGGCCAAGGTCCTCTGGAAAGGGGCCGAGACTGGGAAGAAGAAGCAAGGAAAGAATCTGCTGCCCTAGAGGCTTGTTCCCACATGTCGGAAGGCAATAGGGGAAGGTGCTGGGCTAATGCTGCCTAGGATCATCCCATAAGTCAGCACATTACCTCCCTGAGTGTGGCACACATTGGCACCATGCGAGAGAAATAACTGGTTAAGGCAGACTCTCAGCATGAAACCCAGGTATACTGGAGATGGTGTGTGAGCATCAAGTCAGTCCAGGCACTTCCACAGACTGTATGACAGTGCAGAAAAGTGAGGAAAGCATAGGAGTGTGATGTATGTGTGTATATATCAGCCGGATATTGCCTATGAAAGAGGGAATAGTGAGGAAGCAAGAGTGGTGGATGGTTTCCATGCAGCATCCCTTGGTTGCACCTGTGAGTGTTTCAGAGCCTGCTGCTTTTCATGCTCCAGACACTAGGGAGTAACTGTCCTGCCTATCACTTCCATAGGTGTGCCTGCCGTGAACTTTTTCCATTCTCTGGAGTTTTGTCTTGACTGTGGAGGACAGAGGGGCAAAGGTATGTGTCTACAACTGACAGTGTTCTGACACTGGAACCAAATCTCTGATTTTTGTCATGGTGATTCTGAAGGGGATCAACACTATGAGAGTTTTACAGGGTCCCTTGATTAAAGTGGGTGTCTTGAAAGTCCCCTGGGCCAACCTTTAACTGAGGTCTGTGGATTGTGGGTTTGTAGGATGGCAGGGAGGCCTGAGCTGTGGGCCAAGCTACCACACCAGAGAGTCAGCAGCAGAAAGAGCGTTTTAACATTTAATGTCTCAGTGAGGCCTGGGCTGGAATGAAGACTTCTCCGAGCATTTGAGAGGAGAATCATACTTTCTCCACAATGGATGCCTGAGCTGAGGGCCCAGAGTGGACAGGGTTATCAAAGGGTCATCTCTGTTTGGGCTCCATGTGATTGAATCAGTAAACTATATAGCCAGTGTGAAGGGAGTCACCCATCCCTTCTTGACCTCACATTTAGTGCCTTCTTTCAGCAGAGACTCTTTGGATCCATGCATCCTTTTTCTGGATACTGTATCAGACACAGGCCTCTAACAGTGTCTTTGGCCACCTGGATATTCAGATGTATATGTGACCTTTTCCTGATGTGCAGACCTATCTAGTGGTGCTACGTGTCATCCGAGTGCAAAGACCCTTGCTGTTTCTTTGTGGATCCTGCTAAGAAGCCACAGGGATTCATGCCAGTGTGGTTGGCGCTGTGAACCGGTCCGAGGTGATGGTAAAATAAAGAACACAGGTGCACATCACTCAGCTCTTCTCAGTAAGTACAGCCAATCCTTCCCATGTATTTCCAGGACAGTCCCCATAATGAGGAAATCCCAACGTTTTGCAACAGTTTACACTAATTGTAACAATAGAAGGCATTGACTTGATCAGTAGAGTGACAGGAATTATCGAAAAAGGATAAGAAAAGAGAGGTGATTAACAAAGCCCATTATCCTCTCCAAGTAAGCTTACAATTCTGCAAGCATGTACAAGTCTCTCTTCAGTAGTTTATAAGAGTGTGTGGATGCACACCCAGCAGCACAAATGTGTATGTGAGCTCTAGGATCTGGCCTTGTCAAGAATGGAAGAATGGGTGTGGAAAATTTGAAAGAGCCTCTGTAAGGTACATAGACCATGGGATAGCAGAAGCACTAACACTAAGGAAACAATGCCAAGAAAGTTACCAAAGGAGCAAGATCTAAGTGGAAACATGCTGCTGCAACCTGGACTCCTGGGCAGAAAGGAGAGGCAGGGAGGAAGCACCCGGGCATATGCGTACTTGAGAAAGACACAAAGGACCTGAGAAGCAGAATGGGCATTATTCTTAGGAACTTTAGAGATGGTATGCACAGTCCCTTGGACACCCAGCAATAAAGAACTGTTTGTCCATCTCAAACATGGAGCATTCTTTCCCCTCCATGACCAGCACATGAGCACATATTGCCTTCTTGGAGACTGATGGAGCTGTAGCATAAGCAGCTGCTACCTGCAGCGATTACCAGTTTGATACATCATTCTTTAAACTCTGCATAGAATGCCTGGATTTCAGTCCTCTGGCTTCTCTTGATCCTCTTGATGCCGCCTGACTCACACGATGGAGTTACAGGGTAGCCTTGGATGTGTCCTCACCTGGAGGCTGGAAGCAAAGAGAACAACTTTGAAAGGGCCTCTGTACCATAAATAGCAGGCTTCAATTCTTCCAGAACTTGTGATATATGGCCCTTAGGGAGATGCTGTCCCTTCATATGTCTTTGTTTAATGATGTTTTACCTTAGAGAGAATTCCATTTTTAAATATGGAATTCAATGTCACATACTGACATGTGGGTATAATTTTGCTACATGAAGATCGAACTCAGTATTTAACATATGAATATATGCATGTGATTTTCCTCTTTGAAACATGAACTTCTTTACATTTCATCTGTGAATATGTAGCAAAAGTTTCCAAAACAAAATGGAATTGTCTATATTTCATATGGAAATATGTAAGCCTCTTTTACAGAGTTAAATTATAAATTTCATGTTTTATACATGTGAAAAACAAGGCAGTATCATTTGTCCATGAAATATGGAATTCTGTATATTTCCACTGGAACTTTTGGCCATTAAATTTAGCACATAAAAGACAGAATGTTGTATTTCATATATGTAGTTTGGGGTACTGATATTCCTCTATTAAATATAGAATAATTTATATTTCACATATGAAAATCTAGGAAGAGATTTAATCCATCAATAATGAATTTTCAGTATTTCATCAGAAAAATGTGGCTCGTGATTTTCCTACAAAAATTTTTAACTACTCTATGTTTCACAAGTGATAAAGTCAAAATAGATTTACTTACAAGAAGTTGATTTTCTCTGTGTTTAACATTTGAAACCCAAACCACGTATGTGTCTTCCAAGGAATATGGAATTCTTATATTTCATTCAATATCCACCTACCAAATATACTACTTGAAATATGGGATTCCTATTATTCAAATATAAACATCAAAGTTGCTATTCTTAAATGAAGTATCATTTATTTATATTTCATGTATAAAATTTCAGGTGCCATGTCTAATGAAAGTTCAGTTCAGTTCACTCTCTCATTCATGTCTGACTCTTTACGAACAGGCCTCCCTGTCTACCACTAATTCCCAGAATCAACACAAACGCATGTTAATGGTGTCAGTGATGCAATTCTGCCACCTCATCCTCTGTCATATTCTTCTTCTCCAGTCCCCAAACCTTCTCAGCATTAGAGTCTTTTCCAATGAGTCAACCCTTTGCATGAGGTGGCCAAAATACTGGACTTTCGGCTTCAACATCAGTCCTTCCAGTGAACACCCAGGACTGATCGATCTCCTTTAGGATGGACTGGCTGGATATTGCTGCACTCCAAGGGACTCTCTATAGTCTTCTTCAACACCACAATTCAAAACGATCACTTCTTTGGCACTCAGATTTCTTGACTGTCTGACTCTCACATCAATATTAGACCTCTGGGAAAGCCAAAGCCTTGACTAGACGGAACTTTGTTGGCAAAGCAATGTCTCTGATTTTAAATATGCTACCTAGGTTGGGCATCACTGTCCTTCCAAGGACTAAGCGTCTTTTAATGTTATGCTGCAATCACCTCTGCAGTGATTTTGGAGCCCTACGTAGTAAAGTATGAAACTATTTCCACTGTTTCTCCATCTATATCCTATGAAGTGATGGGACCAGATGCCATGAACTTAGTTTTCTGAATGTTGAGTTTTAAGCCAGCTTTTTCTCTCTCATCAAGAGGCTTTGTAGTTCCTCCTCAATTTCTGCCATAAGGATAGTGTCATCAACATATATGATTTTACTGATATTTCTTCCAGCAATCTTGATTCCAGCTTGTGCTTCTTCCAAGCCAGTGTTTCTCATGAAGTATTGTGCATCCAAGTTAATAATCAGGCTGACAATATACAGCTTTGACACACACCTTTTCCTATTCGAAACCAGTGTGTTATTTCTGTTGCTTCCTGACCTGCATACATGTTTCTCAAGAGACAGGTCAGATGGTCTAGTATGGCCATCACTTTTAGAATTTTCCACAGTTTATTGTGATTCACATACTCAAAGGCTTTGGCATAGTTAATAAAGCAGAAATATATGATTTTCTAGAACTCTCTTGCTTTTTGAATATTGCAGCGGATGTTGGCAATTCAAAAGCTTTTTCTTCTGCCAGTGGATATTAATAAGAGGTGGCGAAAATACATAGAAGGACTGTACAAAAAAGATAACCCTCGACGTAGAAAGACACAAAGGTGTGATGCCTCACCTAGAGCCAGAATTCTTGCAATCTGAAGTCAAGGGGCCTTTAGAAAGCATCACTAAAAATAAAGCTAGTGGAGATGATGAAATACCAGTTGAACTTTTGGAAATCTGAAAGACGATACAGTGAAAGTGCTGCCCTCAGTATGCCAGCAAATTTGGAAAACTCAGCAGGGGCCTCAAGACTTCCAAATGACAGTTTTCATCACAATCCTAAAGGTAGGCAATGCTAAAGAATACCCAAATTATCAAACCATTGCACTTATCTCATATGGTACTAAAGTAAGGTCAAAATTCTCCAAGCCAGGCTTCAGCAATACATGAACCATGAACGTTCAGATGTTCAAACAGGTTTTAGAAAAGGCAGAGGAAGAAGAGATCAAATGGCCAATATGTGCTGAATCATTAAAAACTCAAGAGAGTTCCAGTGATGGGGAAAGAAATCTACTTCAGCTTTAACGACTATGCCAAAGCTTTTGGCTCTGTGGTTCACAATGTACTGTGGAAAATTCTGAGATGTGAATACCAGGTCATTTGACCTGCCTCTTGAGAAATCTGTATGAAGGTCAAGAAGAAATAATAAGAACAGAACATGGAACAATAGCCTGGTCTTAAATAGAACAAGGAGCATATCAAGGCTGTATATTGTCACACTGCTTATTTAACTTATATTCAGACTGGACCATGGATAATGCTGGCCTGGGTGAAGCACAAGCTAGAATCAGACTGCTCTTAGAATTATCAAGTACCTCATATATACAGTTGAAATCACCCTTATGGCAGAAATTGAAGAAGAGAACTATTTTAAATATTATTTTCCATTATGGTTTCTTCTAGGAGACTGTACTATTTATCAAAAGGGCCTTTTGATGGAAGTAAAACAAGAGAGTGAAAATATTGGCTTAAATTTCAACATTCAGAAAAGTATGATTATCACTTCATGGCAACTAGATGAGGAAACTGGAAACAGTAGCAGACTTTCTCTGTTGGGACTCCAAAATCACTGCATATGGTGCCTGCAGCCATTAAATTAAAAGACACTTCGTTAAGACAAGCTATGTCCAACCTAGATAGCATATTAAACAACAGAGACATTACTTTGCTATCAAATGTTCATCTAGTCAAGGATAAGGTTTTCCTAGTAATCACGTGTGGATGTGAAAGGTGGACTATAGAGAAAGCTGAGCACTGAAGAATTGACGTTTTGGAACTGTGGTTTTGGGAAAGGCTATTGAGATTCCATCTGGCTTAAAGAGGATCCAACCAGTGTATACTAAAGGAGATCAACCCTCAGTGTTCATTGTTATGACTACGGTTAAAGCTCAAACTCCATTATTTTGGCCACCTTATGTAAAGAGCTGCCTTGATCAAAGATACATGTAAATAGATTTTATTATAATTTGGTGTTTGAAATATTAAAACATTCATAGTTTAAGAAGCGAAATACGGAATCAAATGGGGAGAGAGTGAATTAGCCAGTGCTCACTTCCCTATGTGCTCTCCATTTTGTATCCCTAAGAGGTCTTCACAGAGTTATACAGAAAAGAGAAGAGGGAGGAAGGAGACAGAAGTGGCCAGGAGAAAAAAGAGGGAATCAGATGGAGAGAGACAGATCCAGCCAGTAATCAGTTATATATGTGTTCTTCACAACTCGTAACTCTCAAAGAGATACATGGAGTTGGGTAGAGAAGAAAAGGGGGATGGGCTTGATAGAGGTGACCTGGTGGGAGAAAAGGAGAGTCAAAAATGGAGAGGTAGCAATCAAGCCAGTGATCTCACTCTCAAGTAAAAATGGGTACTGAAGATTAGGTTCTTAAACATTCAAAGTTGATAACAAATCCTAAAAAGCGTAGATTAAAAATCTAGGCTAAAGTTTATACTCTCAAAAATACAAGTGCAAAAAAAGAAGATAACAAAAAAAGAAAAAGAAAATAAGGAAAAAAGAGGAGAAAAAA
>SRVM01040484.1:0-37288 GCA_007570785.1 Antilocapra americana
TTGGGCAGATGTGCTGGAAGAAATTTCTGTTGCTAATGAAGGTGATTGCCAGGAGAAGGTAAAGCAAGAACCATATGTAACAAGGGAAATACTTATGGATTTTACTTGGAATACACCATGGGCCATCTGCATAGGAATATTTTGATAGTCAAGGAATCTTTTAATGGAATTGTTTCAAGGCTGAAGAATAAAACCAGAGAATGTGAATTTATCTCAAGATTCCTATCAAGGGACAAAGGAGGAGATGAGTTCTGGGTTGACTTCATAGATCTAGAAGTGGATGGCATAGTCAGCTTAAAGGAGAGTGAAAGGCTGAGAGACTCAGCTCAGCAAGATTTGAGGGGTCCCCAGGCATTCTTCACTCCCTTTGGTCCTCACTCACTCCCTTCAGTGTTGTTTCCAATGGCAACATTATAAAATGTGAAATTGTCCAGAAGTAGAATGTTTAGACTGTAAGAGAAGGTGATATTAGGAACTGGAGACCCAACACTGTTATTAAATATTTCTTACAAGATGTTTTTAAAGAATTTTGCTACTAACGTTGGTGAGACTAGCAGAGAAGGAATGTTTCCTGAACAGTGATGTGCTGGAAATTGTTCACTTAACACATTTTCAGTGAGTTCTAGCCTGTAGGGAAGTTACTTATTTGAGTTTTTCAAATGATTGTGCTTAGATAAGTTGATGTTCTTTTTAAGCATAAAAACTATAGTCAGCTAGATAGGCCATAAAGGTTTTCTACATTAGCTGTGCCCATCAAACCTATTGATCCATCTGATTCTGTTCCTGAGCAGGGATAGTTAATAAAGCTACAAAGTCAGGTTAAGAGGCACAAATTACTAGGTATGAAATAAATAAGCTACAAGGGTATATTGTACATCACAAGGAATATAGCCAATATTTATAATAATGTTAAATGGAGTATAATTTAAAAATACAGAATCATCTTGTATACCTGAAACTAATTTTGTATACCTGAAATTAATATAATATTGTAAATCAACCCTACTTCAAATAAAAAAATAGTTTGTTAAGTCAGAGCCAAGGCTACCCAAGAAGTACTTTATTTACCAAAATGGCATAGTTTGAAAGCCTCAAGGCAAAAGTAATAAATGTAGAGTACTTCTCTGGCATTTTTCAGGTTATAAATAGAGGATAGAGGGTTTTTGAAGGGCTTTTCTCTCTACTGGTGAAAATGGGAGAATGGGCATCTCTGTGTGGCTCCTGATTCTTGGAGAAGCTGTTTCACAGTAAGAAAGAAGAAAGGCAGGCAGGCAGAAAGAAGTGAAAGTTGGTGGGGAGAGCAGGAGTTCTGTAGCATTTAGTCCTCTCTGAGGTGGTGATACCCAGCTCTTTCTACTTTTTGATTCCATTCACAGTCTACTTAGCCTTTTTGCCAAACTAGCTTGAGGGTATGTTTTGTCATTTCCAAACCAGAGTCCTGATTTAGCTTTTGAGTCATTTTTATTTTTCAGTGTTTTGTTATTCCCCTTGAGATTAAGTCTTTGTATACAACCACTGTATACATAAGAATGGAGATGTCAAAAAAAACAAAAAACAATGGAGGTGTCAACAGTTGGAAGATGTGCCTGAACCTCTTACAAACACTCTAAGACTCTAAGCCATTCTGGCTTCATGTCTAAGGTATTTTACAAGATTTGAAACCCTGATGCCCAATACTGGGAACTGCCCTCCAGGCCACTGTCCACCTAAACCTGAATCTCTCAACTATTCAAATACTTACGTTAAAATATTTTGCTCTAATGGTACTTGTCAATTTCCTTTTGCAATTATGTAAATGTTTACAACTTACATAATTACAAACTTACATAACTGCAAAAAGAAATTGAAGGGGAAGACAGAACATGAGATGGCTGGATGCCATCACTGACTCGATCGACATGAGTTTGAGTACACTCCGGGAATTGGTGTTGGACAGGGAGGCCTGGCGTGCTGTGATTCATGGGATGGCAAAGAGACGGACTGGACTGAGCGACTGAACTGAACTGATATATGTATATATATTTTAAGACTTAAAATATATAATTAAAATACACAAAAATGTTATATGTCTGTGTATCTATGTTGTATATGCCAGACAGCATTGTCAGCTACATTCAAATTTAGATATATTTTTCTTCCTAGTTTAAAAAAAGGGGGGTTCCTTTCATCATCATGTAATGCCTTCCTTATTCTTTCTTTAGTTTTGGGGCTCTGCTAGGTCTTTCACAGGCTGGTACAGAGTCCCTGGGACCAGCGGCTCCTGGAAGCCCCACCCAGCCGGGGTCCTGACTGGGGGGGTGGGGGGCCCTCGGCCAACTGGGTCCAGGTGAACGGGGCCCAGCACGAGTAGCCAATTGCAGGCCGCACTGCGCTGACGGACCGGCATGGGGTTGGGCGTGCACAGCTGGGTCGAGCGTCTGCTGCAGCCACCACCAGAGCCTCATCCATCGTAGCCAAAGCCCCTTTGCAGGGCAAGCTTTGTGCGCCGGTCCCTGCCACCACCCAGGCCCCTGCAGCAGTCGTGCCCGTGAGCCCGTGAGCGGTGAGTGTGGTGGGCATGGCGTGCTGAGTAGGGGGCCTGCTCTCTGTGCCTGGTGTGAAGTGGTGCAGGTGAGCCACAGGCAGTGGCATGTGGAGCTGCAGGCTGTGGCATGTTTGCTCCACCTAGCCGCTTCTGGCTCTGCTGGCTCCGTGTCCTGACACGGCCTTTCGGGCTCTCCAAGTGAGCTGGGTGTCCACGAGCAGAGGCGCTAGGTGGGGTCCCCACCCGCTGGAGCCCCACAGGCCCCTCTGGATAGCTAGGGCATCCGGCAGCCCTCATGCACACCCAGTGAACTGGGGGTTTATAAAGCCCTTGCCCACGGTCTCTGCAAGGGCGCCCTTTCTTTCGGCATCAAAACCTGGTGACATTCCAGCTGGGGGCCTAGGGCTTAGGCCCTCTCACTTTCTCACCTGTACCATTGTGCCCACATCTCTTTTGGGTCTTTTCCTGTGATCTGCTTCCTGGAACCGTGGACCCTGCCCACCTCCAAACCTGTTTATATTCTCCAAAGATGTAGCAGTGGCATCCATGGGTTTATGTGGACTCTTCCCTTGGAGTGTAGCCAGGACAGAGGTTCTCTCTGTTTGTCATCGTGTGGCTGGAGTGGCAGCAGGCACGCAGTAGGTGCTTACTGAATACTTGTCAAATGCAGCAGCACGCCTGGGGTGAGGGCTGGATTGTTAGTTGCCACCAGCCTCTCTGGGCACGCTGCTGTGCCCGCCACTGTGGCAAGACCTGTTCTCGTGGGGGTGCTGGTAACCTCAGCCCATGGTGCCTCCAGTTCAGGCTTTTCACCTACCCAGCAGGTTCTAATTCGGGTGCGTGCTTGGGAGACGCTCCCAGCTGACAACCCTGCCTCTGAGGGGTCGGCTCCTTGCTTTTCTCATGCAGTCTTTATTAAGTGCAGCTGGAGGCAAGACCCCCCTCCCATGTCTGTGCTGGAGGTGCCACAGGCGAGCGACTGGACCACCACTCTGGCTGCTGCCCCTGTTGTCTGGATGTGCAGGCCTAGAGGGCAGGCCGGTCCAGGGAGCTCCCTGCACCTGCCTGAATTGTCTGGCTGTGCTGAGTGCAGTTCCCTCGGCAGGTGGGACCGAGACCGCTGCAGCGCCTCATGCCATGGCTGCTTGAGGAGTGATGATGGAGTATAAGCTCGTGGTGGTGGGCGCCAGCGATGTGGGGAAGAGCGCCCTGACCATCCAGCTCATCCAGAACCACTTCGTGGAGGAGTACGACCCCACCATCTAGGTGAGCCTGCCTGGCAGCTCATCTCCTGATGTGGGCTTGACTTGCACTTCCTTTGACGTGCCCATATCACAGGCCACAGGGTCAAGAGAGGAGTAAGGGAGCCCCAGCCCCCAAGAGGGCCAGCTGTCTCTGAGTAGTGTCATCCCCAGGACTGTTACCTGAGGCAAATGGTCATCGATGGGGAGACGTGCCTGCTGGACATCCTGGACACAATGGGCCAAGAGGAGCTAAGTGCCATGCGGAACCAGCACATGCACATTGGGGAGGGCTTCCTCTGCGTGTTTGACATCAACAACGCCAAGTTCTTTGAGGACATCCACCAGTACTGGTGAGCTGCCTGCCGGCCCTCGGGCCCCAAAGCTCTCTGTGCCCTGGTTGCAGCCAAGCCCATGGGCTGACTGCTACCTCAGCCTTCCTCCTTGCAGGGAGCAGATCAGGCGGGTATAAAACTCGGACAACGTTCCCATGGTGATGGTGGGGAACAAGTGCGACCTGGCCGTGCACACCGTGGAGTCTCGACAGGCCCAGGACATCACCCACAGCTATGGCATCCCGTACATCAAGACCTCTGTCAAGACCCTCCAGGTGAGCCTGGCCCCTGCTCCACAGCCAGCCAGGGCACTGTCCACGATGGGCTCACTGCCCCCCTCCCTCAACACAGGGCAGCCTCTCTGGCTCTGGCTCCAGCTCCAGGACCCTCTGGGACCCCTGGGACCCCTGGAATCCAGCCACCCCTCTCACTGTAAGTCTCCCAAGAAGGCAAGGCAGCACAGGAGGCGAGGGCCCAGGTCTTGGGCAAAACAACTCTCAGGGGAGGTGGAGGTCCCCGGAGAGAGCTGCCCTGAGCCAGACCAGAGTGGTGACACTGGGGCCCCAGCCCCTGTGCCCTCAGAGTGCCCCACACGTCCCATGTGGCCCAAAAGACTCAGTGGGCTGTCGGGGAGTGGCTGAGGACACGCTTCCCCATGAGGTGGCCCTGGGGACCGAGAAAGGCAGGGCCCGGCTCCCGTCAGTGGGGCAGCAAGAAGGCTTGGGCTCTGCTGCCAGCTGGCTGCAGTGGTGGTCCCGACCTGAATCGGCCCTTCTTCCTAGGGCGTGGAGGATGCTTTCTACACCCTGGTGCATGAGATCCGGCAACACAAGGTGTGCATTCTGAGTCCGCCCGATGAGGACGACTCCTGCAGCCTGAACTGCAGGTGCCTGCTCTTCTGACAGCAGCATGGGTGCAGAGGCTGGGTGCCGTGCAGGAGGTGGCACAGCAGGGACGAAGGGAGGTGCCGCTGGAGCCCAACCCCCAAGGTCAGTGGACAGAGTGTCCATGGGCCTCCCAGGATGCTTCACACAGACTCTGGTGACCTGACACCACAGGCCGCCAGCCCTCACTCTCCTCAGCCCCATCCTGGCCCAGCAGGCACAGGCCAAGTCACAGTAAATTTTTTCATGGTCTTGACATGGTGTTTGTCTGAGGCCAGGAGGCTGTGGTGCATGTGGCCTCCCAGGAGACAGGCTGGTAGTTCAGTTTCGTCCAGGTGGTGGCAGCCATCCCGCCTCCACGGACCCCTGGCATGTCCGGCAGAGTTCTCTGGGCGCTGCCAGAGCCGGCCAACTGACACACAGGAGTTTGTCAAACTTTAAACAGCAAAGGGGGGATCTGAGATCAGGGACTGTCCATTTCCCCTGAAGGGGGGCCATCACAGAGAACGGCCCAGGGAGCACAGAAGTCCTTTGGGCTCTGGGTGGCATCGTGTCTCCTGTGTTTTGGAGACCCTGAGGGCAGTGACTGACTTGGGCAGGGAGTCCAGCTTGACCAGCAGTGCACTCCGTTCTGCCCTGTGGGAACATGGTAGCTGGGTGGGCTCAGGTGTCCTGTGTGTGAGCATGGGACTGGCTTGCCATCCGCTGCCACTCCCTTGTTTGGAGGCAGCCTGCTGTTCCCAGGGCTGCCTCAGGTCAGCAACGTGGCCCTATGGGCCCCAGGCCCCAGGTGATCACACATAGCTCTGAGGGGGCCCACCTTGCCTTGGGCCAGAGCACTTGACTGGACAGGGCAGACCCTTTGGCCATCATCCTGTCCAAGTAGGCTCATGGCGCCCCTTACCTCCCTGAGCCCAGACTCAGGCCTGGCAAGGCCTGGCCTTCTGGGTCAGGGCCTTGTGCTGGGTAAGGGGGCCCTGTTGCTCAGGACAGCTGGCACGAGGCAGTGGGATGTCTCTGCAGCCCCAGGGCCTTGGGGTCACTGTGCTCAGTCAGCCTGGCTTCCGCAGCCCCTGAGCTCCAGCTCACCGTGGCCGCAGAGGTCCAGGGAAGAGTGGGCCCCTGGGGTGGCTCTCCAGGCACTGCCAAGCTCTGCTGTGGCCATGCTGGTCCCTGCTCCACAAAGGGTGCTGGCTGCAGGTGCCCCAGGGCACTCTGAGCCCAGCGCTGCGTCTCTGGCAGGTTGGGCAGTGCTGGTTGCTGGGGGTGACCCAGGAAGGTGCTAAAGGGGAGGGACCTGCGTTCTGCCTCAAAGGAGGTGGCCGTTCGCCTGTGCCCTCTTGGTTCACCGGGAGGTCTGGGAGGGAATTACATCACTGGGATCACTGTCCTGAGGGCTGTCCTGGGCTGTGGGCAGACAGGCCAGACACAGAGCCCCAGAGCCCCCAGAAAGAGGCCTGTGGCCATGGTCCCCTTCATGCTGTGGCTTGGGCTTTGGGCTGGCTTGGTGGGGCCGGGGTCCAGGCTGCTTGTGCTGGCACATTGGCCAGGTAGGGCCAGCCCATTCTCTCTGGAGAACGTCTTGATACTGGGAGGACTGGGGAGCCTGGGGGCCAGATCCAACAACTTGATGAGAATGGACAGAGCAGGCTAGCTTCCCCACCAGCCCGGGTGACCTGTACAGGGTGGGCCTGTGAAGCCTGCGTGGCCACTGCAGCCCAATACTGGGAACTTCCCTCCAGGCCACTGGCCTCTGAGGGGCTGATGATGCCCAGCCCTGGCCAGGTCGGCTGAGTCTCAGAGCAGAGAGCAGATTAATGGGGTGAGGAGAAAGCCCCGGGAAAACAACCCCTCACCACCCTGGGGTGACTCTGGACCTCTGCTGAGCCTCCCTGCGCCAGGGAAGGCCACATTTCATCCCGTGCAGCTCCATCAAGAGGCCTGCAGGGCCCAGCCTGGGGACCGCATGTCCTACAGGAACTCATGCAGGTCTTCCAGGGGCAGCTTCAGGAGGGTTTCAAGGGGAGAGGGTGCCATCAGGCCAGTGGGGGTCCCCCAGGAAGGCCCGGCCCTCCACCCTGGAGCACCCTGTGGGCAGCAGCATGCTCTGCTGTTCTGGGGGTGGGAGCGGGGGCATGCTCTGGGCCAGTGGGCTGGCTGGCTCTCCACGGCTGGCTCGCTCAGCACTTGGACCACTGGCTTCATGTACCTGAGGACCTGTGTCCATGAGCACACGCTCGCTCTCCAGGATGAAGGTGTCTCCAGGCTTCATGGTGACAACAAGGGGGTCTGAGGGGACACCAGGCCAGACAGGGTCAGCTTGAGCAGGGCACGGTGGGGTCCCACAGGGTATGAATCCTGCCAGTGGTCTCTGGCCCCTGCAGTCACTGGGCTGCAGCAGAGCAGCTCCTGCAGCTCCTCACCCAGGGGGCTTGTTCTGGTGGTCTTGGCTCCTAGACTTGGGCTCCCAGGTGAGTGGCCAGCACTCAGGACTAAGGGGCAGTTCTGCAGATCACCCCCCAGCTCAGCAGGGCATGATGCTGGCTTGCCTACTCCTGGCTGACCCAGCCCTCCTGTCAGGAGCCCCACACCTACAGGAGGGCTCTGGGCTGCCTTTGGATACTCTCTGGTGGGTGAGGGGCCTGGCATGGCATAAAAGGAGCTGGGCCCTCCCTGGGCATCCGGAGTGGGTAGGAGCAACTGGGGACCCAGCTTCTTGGCAGCACCACCCAGCTGATGAAGCCCCGTAGGAACCACTCAGTGGTGTGGATCTCTGTAGATGTCTGCTCCTCATGATGGGCAGCGTGAGGGTCAGGCTTGCCTTGGGGCCAGAATCAGCCCTATTTCAGGGCCTGGAGCCCCCAAGGCTGGGGGATGTGCTATTGCAGGCCTGTCCTATCCACCCCACCCCACAGGAAGAATGAAACCCACAGCAGGCCCAGCCACTGGGGTGGCAAGGGAATGGCCTCTGGGGGATGCGTTTGTGTGCTGCTGCTTCAGGTTGAGGGGATCCTGCCGAGAGCAAGCTGGCATGAGCCTTGGATCACAGTGGTTTTGGGGACCCCATATGAAGAAGTCTTAGGAGTCCCCAGATCCCCCGGTTCAGGTCTGCCCCCATCAAGGGTCAAGCATTGCCATGACCCTCATCCTCAGGGCCTCTCAGTCCTGGCTGGACACAATTTTCCCCGGCATGACAGCCTTCCTGTGGGGCCAGGGCCACACACGCTGGCCTAGCTCTGCTGCTGTTCTGGGCTGGGGGTGGGCTGGGGTCTAGCCCTGGCATGCATCCCCACAGCAACCACAGCAGGGGTGGGGCTTCCAGAACCAAGTGGCAGACAGTGTGTCCCACGGGGTGGCTGATGGTGGGCTTGGGAATCCAGGATCTTTGCAGACAACACTGACTTTTTCATCAACTGTTTCCTGCTCTCAGAGGTCAGGCCTGGAGCTAACCTTGGGGAGCATCAGCCCCAGACTTGACCCTCGCCCAAGGGTTGGGTGCAGGAGGCCTGGGCTGGGCCCTGGAGCCCGGGGTGGGGACCACGGGTCCCCAATGCCTGCTTCCTCCCCAGGCCTACACTTGGCAAAGACCCCAGACTCCCTGCAAGGACTGCCCCCCGCCTCCCCAGGTCACACCCTTCCGCCTCTTCTGGACTCCCCTCAGGTCTTCCACCTCCCCAGGCCATGTCTGCCCTGGGACCACCCATTCCTGCTGGCAGGCTGTCTCTCATGACCCCACCCCACCTCCCCAGGCCATGGGTCCAGTTGCCCCACCTGAGTCCCATCAAGCTCCTCCACCTGCGGGAGGTGCTAGTATGGCCCAAGGATGCGGCCCAGACCCACCCAGAGCTCCTGCCCTCCATCCCCAGTGTGCAGCTGGGAGAAACATAGATCAGGGGTGGCCAGCAATGAGGGGACACCTGGCTGACCCCACCATGCTGACCCCACCCATCCTCTTCTGGAGCAGAGGCCGGGGTGTCTCCAGGACTGCCAGGGTAGGAAGGAGAGCACGGTCCAGGTGAGGGCCCTGCCCCACCCCACCCCAGACCCTGCCCCACCATCAGGCCCTGCCCGCAGACACCCGCCCCTTCACCAGGCCCTACCTGCCCACAGGTCTTGCCCTGCACTCAGACCCTGCCCTGCACTCATGCCTTGCCGGGCCTCAGACCAGGTGGGTGGGGTCCTTGGGCACCCAGGTTTCCTTCTGTGGAGTATTGGTGGTTGTGTCACCCTGGCATCGCCAATGGTCCCCTCCCATGTGCCCTTCACATGGGTACAGGTGTGTGTGGGGGGGTGGAGGGGCAATGGACTGTGCACAGCCCTCAGAGTGACCAATGGTGGGTGGGTGAGGGGCGTGTCCAGAAAAGGAATGGGCCCCATTGTCAGGAGCGCAGGGCTGCATCCTGGGGTCGCTAGGTGGGAGCCTGCAGTCAGAGGGTTTGCAGAGCCCACACGGCCTTAGGGTTGGAAGGGAGTGACTGCCATGAGCACCCCGGATTTGAGAGAAAGGCATCCACAGCTGGATCACTGGGGCACATAGACATCCTGCCAGATCAGCCCCCCGGCTGCCTGCTGCCCTCCTCTGCTCACAGCTCATGAAGTCTGCATGCTGTCTGCTCCAGGGGCCTGTCACCCTGTTTTCCACAAGGACGAGGAGCTTTCTACATGGCTCAGGGTCCCTGGAGCCCCACACACAGCAAATCTGTGGAAGGGACTGGCTTGGGCCCTTCTGGCCTCAGTGCCAAGTGATTTCTGTGTCCCCAGGCAACTGGGGTCGGCCTCTAGGGAGACCAGGGCCCTGGATGGCAGAGGGCATGTGGCATCCACCCAGGCCCAGCCCCACACTCACCAGCCTGGTGGGCGACAGGCATTCCTCAATCAGCTGCTTGCTGTGGCCATGCCCACGGATGCCTGGGACCTTGCTCTGAGGCCGGGGTTGTGCAGGCTCTGTGAGCTCATCTCCCACACTCGGATGCTGACTTTGCTTGGCCGAGGCCCATGGGCTCGAACCCAGGCCTGGCCCATTCACACCCCACCTGCTGGCTTCAGACAGAGGGCAAAGTCGGTCAGCCTCTGCTCCTCCTCTGATCCACAGCCTGGTCGAGGCCCTGCAGAGGCACTGACAGGTCTGTGCACACAGCAAGCCCCCAGAGCACCCCTCTGGTCCAGAGAAGGCCCAACAATTAAGCCAGAGCCTGCCTGGGCCCTTATGGTCCCTCCCTCAGCCTGGGCTCACACCCTGCCTGTTCAGGCTGCCCTCCTGGTGCCTCTGCCCATCCTTCAGGGTCCTGGGGTTTGCAGCACCAGGCTGCCCCTCTGGAGCCCCATGGAGGCTGTGAGCCTGGTACGCCACCTGCAGGTCCTATCTGCTCATCTGCCTTTGGGGCAACAGCCAGCCTAAGTCTCGGGACTCGTGCTGTGTCATCCCCCACCAATGGTCTCTGAGCCTGAGGCCTCCAGGACCCGAGTCTCGGGCCCATTCTCCACACCTGTGTGCACCCAACACCCTCACAAGGAGGCAGCTCCCTTTTCCCACCATGGGTCAAATATCTGGACAAGAGGGTGGCATATTGACCCAGGTGGCACCGGCAAGAGAGTCGAGTTGGCCTCCTGGCCAGGTCACTGTGCCAGAAGGACCTAGGACAGGCTGGGCCGAGGTCACAGGGCTCAGAAGTGAGCAAGTGCAGAGGCGGTGGGGCTGACAGCCTGGGCCCTGGCACTTAGTTCATTTCAACCATCCTGGCCGGGCTGATGGCAGAAGACAGCCATGCAGGTGACTGACACAGGGGTCCCTCTGGGTCCCCCCAATGCAAATGCTTGGTCTTCATTCAAATCCCCACTTCCCTCCATCCTCAACTCTACTGTCTCCAAAAGGGGTGCCCAGCCTGTTGCTCTGGACCATCCCTTGTGGGATGGTCTCCCTAGGACTCTGCCCAACTTCGGTGTTACCCCCCAGGCCACAGAAGAGGGGCCCCACCTGCACCAGCCTCAGCTGGCATTGCCTCTTAAAGACCCAGGTGCCTGTTGTGTGTTGAGCCAGAAGGCTGTGTGGACCATCTCAGCTCCTGGGATCAGGGTGTCACTGGCCCCCACGCCTGTGTTCCCTCCTTCCTTGTGGACTTATTCCCGTAAGACTGAGCCCCTCCTGCAGCCCTAGGTGTTTTACAACTCATTCAGTTGATTGAGTGCCTTGCCTGAGACAGTGTGGATTTCATAAAAAGAGGACCTGGCTAACCTGCCATATCCAGCGTGCAGAGCAGGGCTCTGGAACATTCCGCCACTTCAGGGAATGCGGCAGGTGCAGCTTCCAGCCACTGCTTTTGTCTATCAGTCCCTGTGGGTGGTCACGATTCATCCTCCACCTCGGGACTAGAACCACCCAACCTTGCTGGGGTGGTGGGGGGTGTCAGATGGGCTTTTCCAGAGAGGGTGGTAGGGAGTGGTGGGCCTTGGGAAAATTTGCCTGGGCTACCAGGTTCCCTAATGTGAAAAGTGATCACACACCAAGGAACCAAGGAAGTGAAGCCGTGCAGAGGAGTGTCTGGGAAGATATACATGGAATTTCTGGCTAGCATTTCTTTCCAAAAGTTCCTCTGCTGCTCGCTTTTCTCTGGCTGGTGAAAGGCCCCGAACATCAAAGGGCGACCCCAGCACCAGGCCCCCTGGGAAGATGCTGCCGCCCTACCCTGGGATGCCAGCCTGGGGCTCTGGGAAAGGTCTGTGCTGGCCAGGTTGCAGCTTGGGAAGCCAGTGGGCCACCCTATTCCCTCTGTGCCTGAGAGCAGCTCACCTGAGGTCCTGCCCACGACCTGGTCCAGGGTATGGTCCCGTTTAGCCAGATGTCCTGTGGTCCAAGGAGCAGGGCCTGGGTAGGAGGCTGAGGCTCTCAAGAAACTGTCCCCTCACATCCACTCACTGGCCTTGACCTATCCACTCTATTCATGGCCTTGATCCCCTCCTGCCCTGCTATTCCCTGAGGCCCCAAGTTGGCAACCTGGGGACATTTCTTCCTTTATGGTGCAGGCTACTGACATTTTCTAGCCGTACTCACCACCTCTGTCAGTTACCTCTACCTGCCACCACTTCTCAGGTCAGGACTTGGGGTTCCTCCTGTAATAGTGACCTCAAGATCCTCGCGGTACCAGCAATTGTGGGATGGATCACAGGGAAGCAGGTCTGACATCTGGGGCATCACAGGGACCCCCTGTCATGGCCACTCCATCCTCGGCCTCCATTCTCCCTCTGGCACAGGGAAAAATCTGGTACTGTGGACCCAGACCCAAAGGCACGCTCGGCTCTCACCTGAGTGTGCCAGCCCCCAGCCCCTGCCCCCAGGGGCTAGGCCTCTGGTGCTGTCCTCTGCCTGGCGCTACCTTCGACTTGGTGGTTCTTGTAGCTGCTTGGTTGAGGGCCCTGGTTGCCAAGGCATTGGGGGCGGGGCCTTAGCTGAAGGTACAAATATGCATGAGCGACAGGAACCCTTAGGCTCTTTGCGGTTGACACATGCTCCTTAGCGACGGTTGCTGGGCATTGGGGCCCATCCCAGTTGTGGGAGTTCCTGCTAGACTCACCCCATGTGAGTGAGACACTCAGTCCCAGGCCAGTCTGTCAGCCAGGAGTCCCCCCAGCTGAACCCTGGCAACGGAGCCTACCTCGCAGGATCAGTGTGCTCGAAGCCCCGAGTCATGGGGTGGCAGGTTTCTCCCTTCCATCTTCAGATGATGGGGGAGGCCCCCACCAAGGTTTTTCCCAGGGAGTGTGTCCTGGCCTGTGGGTGTATGTACATGGATCTGAGGACAGGGAGTCAGGTCTGAGAAGGGACACAGGAGGCAGCCTCTGGGCAGGACCGAGGTGCAGCCCCTCCTGGGGCTCACAGATGAGGTCTGCAAGCAAGGTGGGGTGGCCCCAGTCTGAGGCCCTGGACGTGGCTGCATGTACCTGGCCCAGGGAGCAGGCTCTCTATGATGCAGCCCTCCTAGATGGCCTCGTTCACCAGGAGCCATTCCTGGTCCAGCTTCTGAGAGGCCAGCAGATTCGTGTGCAACACAGGCAGCTCGCCCAGGACCTGCAGCTGGAGGATGAGCTTCCTGACCTTTGCCTCGTAGTTGTATCCCCGAGGCACCTGTGGGTGGGAGTGGGCCTGAGTCCAGGTGACCCATCAGGCCAGACTGGGCCTGGCACTGCTCCCCTAGCCCCACTGTGGGCAAGGCAGGAGAGCTGGGGGTTGCTGGTGCCAGGCCCACCTGGGTCACTCTGGAACCTTGGCAACTGCTGTTATCCTGGGCTATTGTCCACGTGTGATCACACTCTCTGGGCTCATTGCCAGGGTCCAGGACTGCCTTCTGGCCTGTGGGGTTGCCCTGAGTTAGGAGTTTCACCTCGTGGGCGGCAACTGTGCACAGTGATGGAAGTAGCAGGGTGGGTGGAGGATGCTCTGGCCGAGGGGTTGCGGCCCCCAGTGAAAGGCACTGCTGAACAGGGCCTGCAGGGTGTGCTGCATGCCTCCATGTGGAGGCTGCATAGAACACGAATGGCTCTGCATGGTGTGTGTCAAACATCTCCCGGGAGCACACAAGAGCCAGGCCCTGGCATGGCTATGTGTGGCCATTCAGAGACCAGTCATGTGTGGCCAAGGGGCTTGTGGGGGCAGCTGCTGGGCCTACAGCAATATGAGAAGGAGCTCCAGGTGAAGAGGCCCCACTGTGGCCTGGGTGGGTCTTCCGGGGTCTGCTTTGACCTCACCTGTTCAGGCAGGCAAAATGGTCCCCCGGCCTGCTGAGGGGCTGACCCCACAGATTGCCTCCCACCCGGTGGTGCCCACCTGGTGGGTTGGGCCAGGGCCTGGCCACAGGCAGACTGGGTTGCCCTCCAGGTGATTGTGTCCAGCCACGGGCACAGCTGTAGGTAAGGCAGCTGCCCCGGGTTCTCCACACAGTTGGCTTTTAGGTTCAGCACCTCCAATTGCTCCAGCAGGCACAGCAAGCTTAGGTCCCAGATGTCATTGTAGGAGAGGGAGAGTTCCTGGGGGGAATGGTGAGGAAGAGGGTGCTCAGCCAGAGCTTCCCCCAACCTCCTGCCCCCTCTCTGCCCCACCCTTCTCCCCCCTTTAGGGCAGGGTAGACCCACCTTAAGGGCAGGAAAGGAACTGATGCTTGGTCAGCCAAGCCACAGCGAGTCAGCCAGAGCACCTGCAGGCAGCCCAGAGAGGTGCCAAGTTCCCTGCAGTGGGCATGGTGTAGTCAGCCCTGTCCCAGGGTCGGGCTGTGTCACTGACTGCTCATTCCCTGTGCCATGCCATGTGCCAGCCAACACCCACATCTGCCTTCTCCAGATGCAGCAGCTGTGGGGACTGGCTTGTGTGGTATCCAGGCGAAAGGGGAGCTTCAGAGTGCCCAGCCACCTGCCTTCCCTCCTGGCTGAAGCTGCTGGAATGCCCAGGCCTGGTGCAGGTCGCCATTGTGCTAGACGGCTGCTGCCCACTGCAGTGGACCTGACCTCCCCAAGGGAGCCAGCGGGCCCTTCATCCCACTATCCCCAGGCCTTTCTTGATGGTGATTCCCCCACCCCGGCAGACCCTCCCCAGCCCAGCTGTACCTGTAGGAATATCCCTCTCCACCAGGACTGGTCTGTCCCACGCCCTCGTGCTGGCCGCTCTCCACAGGTGGGCAGACTAGGGCTCTCCACCGGCCCTGCCTGGGTGGGATTCCCTCTCCCATTGGCTCCTCTAAGCCCAGGTGTACCTCGTCTGCAGTCAGGGCCCCAACCCTCTGTTCTACCACCTCTCTATCAGCTCCTGGGATGCAGCCGTCTGTACTTTCTCTTCTAATGTCCTCTAGCCTCATGGCTGGAGCTCAGCCTTGCATGGGGGGGTCTCATTATCGGCCCTTCTTGCTCCCATTTCCAGACCAGCACCTTTCCTCTGCTTTCTGGGAGGGTCCCTTGTCTTCCCACATTGCTGTTAACACCACACATTTAATTCCTAAGCACCCTTAGCTGTTCTCTCATTTTTTCCCTTACAATACTGCTTTCATTTTGAGGGCACAAAGAGACCACATGTCCTTCTGTGTCTCTCACAACATTCCCTGAAGGAGCCTGGACATCTTACTCCCCCTTGCCACTGTCTACAGCTGCTGAACCTGCAACCTGTGTGCCGTACCTCCTGAAGCCCACGTGACCAGGAACCCGTGCTGGGCATCAATAAGAAACTGCAATGTGAAGGTCTACACACCTAGAAAGTAACTCCTGCTTGCGCTAATCCGAGAAAGTCTGTGCATAGCAAAGAAGATCCAGGGCGGCCATAAATAAGTTAAGTAATTTTAAAAATTGTTAAAGATATCCGGATAAAATGAGTAATAACTAGAAAAATCAGAGAAGATGAACAGAGCCCAGTGCTGACTCTTTAAAGACATAGAGACAATCCTTTGGCAAGACTGATTAAGGATAAACAGAAGGTCCATGCAAGTTTAAGTATGAGACTTAAAAAGAGGGATAATCATGGACTTGACAACAATTTAAAATACCAAAAGACCGTTAAGAACAACCTATACACTAATATTCTTGAAAACCCAGAGAGCTGGCATCGAAAGACAGAAAACTAGGGCATTCCCTGGCAGTCCAGTGGTTAAGAATCCACCCAGGCAGGAGACATGGGTTCACACCCTGATCGGGAAACGCAGGTCCCACCTGCTTCACAGCAACCAAGGCCATGCACACCAAGTACTGAGCCCATGTGCTCCAGTGCCCATACACCCCAACTGGAGAACCGACACACTGCAACGAAAAATCCCACACGAGGCAACAAAAGATCCCATGTGCCACCCAATGCAGCCAAATAAATAAATATTTTTTAAATGGAAAGAAAAGTAGATTAATAGCTACTAAAGAGATTAAATGGTCACTAACATCCCTCCCTCTTCTCTGCCCCTGCCAAGTCCCCAGATTTGGATCAGTTTTAAAGTACATTCTATTATGGAATAGTCAATATCTTCTACAATAATTTCTTATACATTTTTTTTAAATAAGCAATAGAAAAGAACAGTAAAAGCATGGGTCTGAGTCAGTCCTCAATTCCAGGACCAGAGAAGTAAAACTGGACCATCAGTGGGTTATCATTCACAAAGAAAGACGTGAGAATTGTGAAGCAGATACATTAATGTCACAGTGATTTGAAAATAGCTCATCAAGAAGTGTTGCTGCAGGAATGAAAGGATGAATTACAAAATCTGTCAATGGAATCCAGTACACAAACAGACTAAGGAGAAGTATCACTTTACGATCATGCCAACAAAGGCAGAAGAACCCAGACACAGATCAGTTAAGATCAGGAACTAGCTAAGGACACCTCCTACCATTATTGACACTGTTTAACATCATGTTGGCTAGTAGGTCATGGTCAAAGCAATAAGATAAGAAAGAGAAGCAGGAAGATTAGAGTGAAAGACAGTGCTCATAACTTGCTTATTATCAATACAGAAACCCAATTGAATTAACACATTATTTGAAGTAACAGGAGAGTTTGGCAATAATGTTTAAATACAAAACAAAGGTACAAAAAACTACAGTATTGCGAGAGGTAATAAACCCATTTATGAAAATCAATTGTTTTAGTGATTTAAAAAATCTATCCCAAATCAGCATAGTGTTTTTCTAAATGTGCAATGAGCAAACAAAATACAACAGAAACAAGGCCTCATCCATGATTCTCAAAACACTATAAATATGTGGGAAGGAATTCAATTCTGGTTTCAGGGAGGCCAGTCTTCAGAGGAGTTTGGTTTCCTGCCCTGTCCCAAGGAGCAATAGGGTGCACACGTTGGGATCCTGTTTAGGCCACTGCAATCACAGTTTCATTCCTTTGAGAGTGGTGAGTGTAAGAGAGTGTACACATTGTACAATTCTGGCCAAAGAAACACAGGAAGAATGCTGGGAACCTTCTGTTCTTACCAGCTGACAGACACAGACTGGCACATTTACTGTTGTGGGGTGAATTGCATTCCTGCAAATACATGTGTTGGACCCTGACCCTCAGGACCTCAGAATGTGCCTTGATGTGAAAAATGGCTCTCTGCAGATATCATTAGTAGAGGTGTGTGCGTACATGTTAAGTTGCTTAAGTGGTGTCCATGTAGCCAGGGGGCTCCTCTGTCCATGGGATTCTCCTAGCAAGAATACTGGCCTGGGGTGCCATGCCCTCCTCCAGGGGATTTTCCTGAGCCAGGGATCCAAACTACATCTCTAATGTCTCCTGCCTTGGCAGGTGGGCTCATTATGACTAGCGCCACCTGGAATCCCTAGTGATGAGGTGGGCCCTAATCCAATATAACTTGTGTCCTTTTAAAAAGGGGAAATTTGAATTCTGATACCAGGAGAAGAAGGCTACAGGAGGTGAAGGCAGGGACTTGGGTGAGGAACACCAAAGATAGCCAGCAAGCCACAAGGAGCAAGGAGTGAGTCAGATTCTCCTTCTGCCTCAAGAGACATACCTTGGTTTTGAATTGGGACCCCCAGACCTGAGTCCATTTCTGCTGTTTAAGTTGCCTAGTCTGTGATGCTATGATCCTTTAAGCATCTTCTTTAAAGGTGATCACTTAGGATGCTCTCAGCTGCATGTTAGAGACTTGTGTCCAACTGGCCTCAGCATTGAGAGACCATTTATCCCTTAAGTGGGTAACTTTAAAGGGAGGAGGTATGTATATATAGTGGGCTTCCCTGATGGTTCAGTGGTAAAGAATCTGCCTGCCATGCAGTAGCTGCATGCAGGAGACATAGGTTTGATTCCTCAGTCAGGAAGTTTCTCCTGGAGGAAGGCATGGCAACCTGTTCCAGTGTTCTTGGCTGGAGAATCTCATGGACACAGGAGCCTGGTGGGCTATGGTCCGTGGAAACACAAAGAGTTGGACACAACTGAAGCGACTTAGCATGCACACATCTGTATACAAATAAATGATTCCTGTTGTTGTACAGCAGAAACTAACATAACACTGTAAAGCAATTAGACTCCAATTAAAAAAATAAAGTCTACTAAAAACATAGAAGTACATGCAAATGGTGAGATATACCATATTCATGGATATATGCAACTTAAAAATTGAATGAACATGTGACTTTTAAAAGCCGACCCCCCCCCAAAAAAATCCAGAAGGATTAGGTTGTGTGAAACACAGCAAACTGATTATAAAACTAAAAGAAAAGAATAAGTGTCCAGGAACAGCTAGGTCAGCTTGGAGAAAGGAAAACTCAGATGAGGGTCATGTGTTGTTGCACAGAAGCACGAAGCCACACCATGAAGACAGAGCTCTTACCTCCTCAGCATGTCCACATGGCCTGGGGAACACTGACCCACCGGGCACTGAAGAATAGAACTGGGTCCCCATCTCACACTAGGAGTGGGGGCAAACTGGAAGATAAGAAGGATTAAAGACCCAAAAGTAAAAAGTGAGACCACAAATGATTAGAAGATAATGGAAGACTATCTCCAAGACCTTGGTGTGGTGGGGGAGGGGGGGCGGAGGTGTAAAATCTTCCTAAAAATCTCCCCTGGCACCAGCCAAAACTCATGACCTACAACAAGTCAGAAAGAATTTTTTCTGCTTGAGTTAGTAGGGGAGGCAGGGTGGAGAGTCACAAGGTCTCCAGTGCACCCAGGCTACACAGCCCACAGAAACAGACAAGGAGAGGACAGAACTCTCCTGAAAAGTCAGCACAAGGGTACACACCCATGGTCAACGCATAGTGAAGACTGTCCCCCTGGTCTCTGTAACAGTCCCCCAGTGAGTTGTGTTACTAGGGTTTCCCCACCCAGAAGTCCTGACAAAGGATGTCATGTTGGATGCTGGCTTGCCCATAGGTCAGCCCCACCAGTCCTCATGTCAGGGGCTGAAATCTCCCTTAGCTTTGGGTGAAGTGACAGTCATCACACAAAAATTATTTCCCAGACTTGTAACACCACTGAGATTTTAAAGTCTTGCCCATCCCTGTATCAGCTAAGCTGTAATACCACTCCACTGGACTGTCATGTTGAATTAGTTCTCTTTCACAAATATTAGTTCACTGTCACAACATGGAGATTTGCAAACATCGTTTAGCCAAGTTTCAGGATTTGATAACATCTTAAAGATTTCTTCCATTTTGCACTATTGTTATTAAGGGACAGAACACATTTTTGCATAAAATTTATGATGCAACTTTTCCTGAAATAGATTTTTTTGTTTATTTGCTTGAAATCAAATACTTTGTTTTGTTACAAATGGTACATCATATTTGATTTTATATCTTCCACTTCTCTTTATAGTTTACATTCTTCATATATTTTCTATATATTTTATTGTTCTTTGAGCTAATGTGAAAGCCTTAATGATGGAGAAAGTATGACTTTTTTGTCTCTGTTACGTAACAGGATTGATATCTTTGTCATAATATGGCTGAAAGTGAAGTGAAAGCAAAAGTCGCTCAGCCGTATCTGACTCTTTGCATGGATTCAATACAGTCCATGGGATTCTCCAGGCCCAAATACTGGAGTCAGTAGCCATTCCCTTCTCCAGGGGATCTTCCCAACCCAGGAATGGAACCCAGGTCTCCCACATTGCAGGCAGATTATTCACCAGCTGAGCCACAGGGGAGCCTTATATGAATAACCAGCAGTATAAATAAGTGGTTGCTCATGAGTTACTTCAACTTCTCCTCTCAAAATGGATGCTAACAGCCCATTTAAAACATTGGGAGAACTTTCTAGATTTGCGGCTGGCCTCCTGCTGCCTCAGCACAGCTGTCTAGCCACATATAACACTCTGTTTGCGCAAACACATAAACAAACTCTGATATTACTTCAGCTTCATCCTTTCCAGTCCAACGAAGTAAGTAAATACCTTATTCTGTCCTTCATTTTGCACCTTGTCTTTTAAATTATTTATCAAGACATTCTTGTGTTTCACGTGTTGCCCAAGGCTCAGCTGGTCAGCAGTGGCTGTGTCCCCTGCTCGTCTTTCTGGACATGAGGGCTGATGGGGATCAGGCTCATGCCCCAGTGCAGGGACACGGTCCCAGGGGGTGGTGAGGGGTATGGGGGTGGTGAGGGTTATGGGAGTACCCCAAATCCCGAAGCCAGTTGGTGACCACCGTCCAGCCTCACGGGTGGAGGTTTCATTGCTGTAGGTTGGTGGGGACTTCTGAGGACCACACAACCTGTGGTGAGCAGCCTAAGCCAGTCCACAGGCTCCAGGCAGAGTACCACAGCCTCAACGGGACCAGGGGTGTACATTAGAGCCAGAGACAGTGGGATGCCTGGGACCCCCACCCCCAAGGCTGAGATAACTAGAGCACTCACCTCAGGGAGCCCAGGCAGCTGCTTTTCAGCTTCAGCTGGCTGAGATTAGGCAGGTACACCCCTGTGGGGCCACAGGAGGAGAGCTCAGTGCCAGCCCTGCCACCTTGGCACACCTTAGCGGCACTAGTACCCTTGGTCCCTGATGCCTGTAGCTATTGAGTCCCCTGGCATCCTTGGGGCCACATGCTGACGCCTGAGGCCCCACTGGATCGAGGCAGGCCAGGGTGTATAGACTGCCTTGAGTGGGACGGTCCACACAGAATGCTATGGACCCACTGGACTCTGGAGGGAGGGGTCCAGGTTGGCATCCATGCACACAATGTGGCTCTTGCCCCCAGGCAATTGTTGCAACTGGCCCTGGAGTCACGCAGGCACAGCCAGGCCAGAACCTCCATTGGCTCACACCCTTGGCTCTAGAGCAGGGAACTCCAGGGCCCTGGAGGGGGCTCTGAGTCAGGACTGCCTCAAACAAGAGAATGCTGACACAGTGGCTGTCCTCAGTCCCCAGAGAGAGGTGTGCAGGGAGGACCTTGCAGAGAGGGTCCAATGACCAAGGGCTGGTGGGCAGGGTCTGAGCAGGCTGACCCTCCTAGTGCAGCCTGGCCAGAATGGTGAAGGGTGTTTGTGAGGAAGGACTCTCACCACAGCTCCCCAGGCTGTTCTCACGGGTTTTGACACACATCTCCAGCATGCTTACCTGGTGGTGCTTACCATGTGGTCATCCACCTGGGCCAGGGCCTGCTGCAGGTGTCAGGGGCATCAGCCCTGGGACCTGGACAGTACTAAAATGCCCTCCCTCCAATCCTCCCAGTGAAACTCTTGCTTTTGACAACAAAAGCTGGAGCAAGTGCAGGAGTTTCTCTGGCTCACCCACATTAACTCCAGTCACAATCATCTCTGGCTGGATCATCAGTGTGATGTAACAAGAGTGGAGATTGTGACCCTGTGTGGCTGGTGGGGCCATAGCCAGAGAATGGCTTGCCCTAGGTGGGGCTTCATGTTAATGAGACCCCCAGAATAGCCGAAGTGAAGCTCGGGGCCTGGAGCCTGGCCCCACTGAGCAGAGCCAAGCCCTAGCTTCCCTCATACCCATGGACAGTACACTTATAGTGTAAACTGTTGAGTTTGCAGACTGTTTGTGACAAAGCATCATTATAGCAATAGCTGACACATACAAATCTTGAGACCTGGATGCAGCTTCAATAGCTTCCATAACACAAACAATGAAACAACGTGGACTGGGCACTGCTGGCAGGGTTGGTGTGAGGGATTACTAACATGAGTGTTACCAAACAGGAGTAACATGTTTAGTAACATGAGTGTTACTAATGCTGGAATGATGAAGACACAGGTCATGTTATGATGCAATTTTTTGGTAAAAAGTGTTTCCAGTAGAAGCCTGGCTGGCAGAAGATGTACAGAGTGAACTTGTGGTGGTTGGTAGAGAGGTGCCCAGCAAGAGGTGGACAGAGTGAAGTGTCCATGGTTCACTGTGCTTGATGAGGCCCTGCAGGAGACAAAGTTCAGCTGGAACTGGGAGAGTCCAGGCTTTCTGAGACCTGTGGCTCCAAAAATACAATGGCTTCTCAACTCAAATCAGTCAAGAGGAAAATGAAGAAATACTTATAGTAACAAAGACCCTGTGAGATTAGGCCTCAGGGAGAAACTCGTTGCCAGGAACTTTCTGCCCACAGGTGGCTCTCAGAGGACAGAGGCCTGAGAGCCCTGGCTGCACTGGTCGAGACTGCAGAGACAGAAACGCACAACCTGCCACCAGTGGGGTGGCTTTGGCTTGGTGGGCACTGGGTACAAGTGTTTTAGGAAGAACACACAGTGAGGGCCATGGCCTGGAGCAACTTTGACCACGGCTGTCAGAGACCAGGAGTCTGGGCTTCTCTCACACGGGCAGTGAATCTCCCCAGCCAGGAACTACATGGAGGACGTGCAGGTTCCAGGGTGTTCAGGGTGGTCCTGGTCAAGGTGCCCGCCCAGTGCAGGGTCTGGTACAGCAGCCGACCAGACGTGACAGGTCCATGCTGGACTCAGACTTTGGGAACTGCTGTGATGCAGGTCCAGCTGGAGGGCAGACACACAGGGGCCGCAATGGGCTGGGGAGGGGCCCATGGGAGTATCCCATCCACCAGCAGCGACCAGACAGTGTGGCCCCTTAGAGTTGGTCAGAAAGGTGGGTGGGGTCCTTGGGCACCCAGGCTTCCTTCTGTGGAGGATTGATGGTTGTGTCACCCTGGGGTCTCCAAGGATCCCCTACCATGTGACCCTCACATGAGTGCAGGGGTGTGAGGGGGTGGAGAGGCACTGGACCATGCAGAGCCCTCAGCGTGACCACTGGTGGGTGGGTGATGGGTGTGTCCAGGAAGGGAAGGGGCCCCATTAACAGGAGTGCAGGCGGCACTCACAGTGCCTCTGCCCATCCTTCAAGGTCTTGGGGGTTGCGGCACTAGCCTCCCCCTCTGGAACCATATGGAAGTCACAAGCTTGGCGTGCCACCTCCAGGTCCTGTCTGCTCATCTGCCACTCGGGCAGAAGCCAGCCTCTGCTTAGGGCCTCGTGTTGTGACATCCCCCATCGATGGTGTCTGAGCCTGGGGCCTTCAGGCCCAGGGTCTCAGACAACAATCACCCCTGTGCCCACCAGACCCCTTCACCAGGAAGCAGCTACATTTTCCCACCATGGGTCAAACATATGGGCAGGAGGGTGGCATGTGGCCCCAGGCAGCACTTGCAAGAGGGTCGAGTTGGCTCCCTGACCAGGTCACTGTGCCCGAGGGACCTGGGAAAGGCTAGACCGAGGTCACAGGGCTCAGAAGTGAGCAGGTGCAGAGGCAGTGGGGCTGTCAGCCTGGGCCCTGGCACTTAGTTCCTTTCAACCATCCTGGCTGGGTTGATGGTGCAAGACATCCATGTGGGTGACTGACACTGGGGTCCCTCTGGGTCCCTCCAACAAAAATGCTTGGTCTTCATGCAAATCCCCACTTCCTTCCATCCCCAACTCCACTGTCTCCAAAAGGAGTGCCCAGATTTTGCTCTGGACCATCCCTTGTGGGATGGTCGCCCTTGGACTCTGCCTATCTTAAGTGTTATCAACCAGGCCACAGAGGAGGGGTCCTACCTGCACCAGCCTCACCTGTCATTGCACCATAAAGTCCCAGGTGCCTGTACCTGTTCCCAGACCCTGGAACCATGTCTGTGAGTTGAGCCAGAAGGCTGTGTGGACCATCTCAGCTCCTGGGATCAGGGTGTCACTGGCCCCCCTGCTTGTGTTCCCTCCTCCCTTGTGGACTTATTCCCATAAGACTGAGCCCCTTCTGCAGCCCTAGGTGTTTTACAACTCATTCAGTTGATTGAGTGCCTTGCCTGAGACAGTGTGGATTCCATAAAAATAGAAACTGGCTCACCTGCCATATCCAGCATGCAGAGCAAGGGCTCTGAACATTCCCTCACTTCACTGAACGCAGCAGATGCAGCTTCCAGCCACTGCTTTTGTCTATCAGTCCCTGTGGGTGGTCACGATTCATCCTCCACCTCTGGACTAGAACCACCATCTCTTGATGAGGTGGTGGGGGGTGTCAGATGGGCTTTTCCAGAGAGGGTGGCAGGGAATGGTGGGCCTTGGGAAAATTTGCCTGGGCTACCAGGTGCCCTAATGTGAAAAGTGATCACACACCAAGGAACCAAGGAAGTGAAGCCGTGCAGAGGAGTGTCTGGGAAGATATACATGGAATTTCTGGCTAGCATTTCTTTCCAAAAGTTCCTCTGCTGCTCGCTTTTCTCTGGCTGGTGAAAGGCCCCGAACATCAAAGGGCGACCCCAGCACCAGGCCCCCTGGGAAGATGCTGCCCCCTACCCTGGGATGCCAGCCTGGGGCTCTGGGAAATGTCTGTGCTGGCCAGAATGCAGCTTGGGAAGCCAGTGGGCCACCCTATTCCCTCTGTGCCTGAGAGCAGTTCACCTGAGGTCCTGCCCACAACCTGGTCAAGGGTATGGTCCCGTTTAGCCAGATGTCCTGTGGTCCAAGGAGCAGGGCCTGGGTAGGAGGCTGAGGCTCTCAAGAAACTGTCCCCTCACATCCACTCACTGGCCTTGACCTATCCACTCTGTTCATGGCCTTGATCCCCTCCTGCCCTGCTACTCACTGAGGCCCCAAGCTGGCAACCTGGGGACGTTTCTTCCTTTATGGTGCACGCTACTGACATTTTCCAGCCGGACTCACCACCTCTGTCGGTTCCCTCTACCTGCGACCCTTTCTGAGGTCAGGACTTGGAGTTCCTCCTGTCCTGGTGATCTCAAGATCCTCATTGGGGCCAACAATTGTGGGATGGATCACAGGGAAGCAGGTCTGACATCTGGGGCATCACAGGGCCCCCCTGTCATGGCCACTCCATCCTCGGCCTCCTTTCTCCCTCTGGCACAAGGACAACTGTGGTCCTTTTCCCCAGACACAAAGGCGTGCTCGACTCTCACCTGAGGGTGTCAGCGCCCGAGCTCCATGCCCAAGGGCTGGGCTTCATGCTCCCTCTTCTGCCGGGTGCTCCGTTTGACTTAGTACTTCTTGCAGCCACTGGATTGAGGGGCCTGGTTGCCAAGGCAATGGGGGCGGAGCCTCAGCTGAAGCTGCAAATGTTCATGACCGACAGGAATGCTTAAGCTCCGTGTGGTCGAGCCACGATCCTTAGTGATAGTTGCTGGGGGTGGGGGGACAACCCGGTTGCAGGTGTTCATGCTCGACTCACACCGTGCATGTGCTGGAAGGCCCCTCCTACAAGGAGGGGCATTTGGGAGTGGAGACAGGGTAGCCCACGGGGTGCAGATGAGCCTGGGGTCTGCACCCACAAAGGTGGTGTAGGTGGAGAGTCGCACCCACCTTTCTCAGGTGGTAGGCACCCCTGTCGGGCAGTCCCTGAGACCAGGGCCCTGCAGGGTTTACCTTCGCCTAAATGTGCGGCCCACACCACAACAAACAGACCCTCTGAGACGAGGGAATGCACACCTGGACACCTGGACACCTGGAGTCCAGAGTGTTGGTGCCCGTGAGGGGCGCGGGAACCCACTTTCATTTATATGCCTTTACTGTGCATCTACGCACACGTCAGGTGCCAGCCGGCTCCAGCTCCGACATGGTGGAGTGCTCAGGAGGGCCACCTGAACACGTCCGGTTGACTCCGAGCTGCAGGCACAATCGGCCCCCTGGGGCCCCCTCGGTTCGAGGCTGGGAAAAAGATGAGCTCCTGGGACTGCATGGTGCTGAGATGGAAGGGTTCTGAGAAGCGCAGAGGGTGGGGTTGCCAGAGAGTGTTGAAGGGGAAAAGGTCTGGTCTCACTTGAGACACACGGATGTTTCCTGTAAATACAGTGGATGCTTTTATGCGTTACTGTGAAAAAATATAATGTTAAAAACATGCATTTCTAAGTGTCTTCAAACTTGATATGATGTGCACATTTTCACTTTCTGGTGCAGCAGACTTCTGTTTAGCCCCCACAGAACCCCAGGGGAGGATTTGCTGGTATGGGATGCTAGCTGAGATTCCAGAGGGCTGGGACATGGAGATTTGGGGAAGTTCGGGGGCAGGTAGTCTTTGGGGGCTGGCCAAATTTGGGAGACTGGGAGTGATGCTCTGTTGGACTGCACACTATGAAAGAGAGAGGAAAATCCCTGGGCACAGGTTGGGAACACTGGGCCGGACTCACTATTCTGAGGGCTCAGACATCCCCACCATGAGAGGTGCCTGTGTGAGGTGAGGCTTTTTTCCATGCACCACTTCCAGACCCTCAAAATTTTTCTCTCGAATCTCAAGAGGAAGCTGGACTCCCTTTATGCACTTCAAGAGGACTGCCAAGATAAGTGTCATTCAAGGGGAACTTTGTGCTCAACGGCACAAACTAAAAAGGCCCCGTAGTCTCCATCTCATCGTGAGATGAGGGATGATTTGCCTCTGTGTCATCTCGAGAGGACATATGAGGTTCCACTTATAATTCAAGACAAGGCCTTTCTAACCAAGGAAGCTCGAGAGGTCAGAGTTGCCACTCATCTTCAGATAAAGGCTGATCCTCAAGCACCTCTGGGAATTTGCCTCAGAACATGAAGGGAGGCCTCATTCCATTGTTGTACCTTGAGAAAAATCTCCAATTACCAGCCTCAACTAGAAAGGAATCCGGACCACTCCCCCATGTACAGCACGAGGGGAACACAGATTCCCATGCCTCAACACAAGCTGAGGCCTTCCTCCAAGTTTCTACTTGATAGGGACCTTGACGTCTGAGTCAGAAATGGAGGTGGAACTCTGAGTTCCTCTGACTTCATTTGAAATGAGACCATATGACATTATGGAAGTGAATCCAGAGCAAACCGACACTCCTTCAGGCCACGCGAAAGGAGACTTGACGTCATTGTGCAAGACGAGAAGCTGACTGAGGTCTGCACCACAACTCGAGTAGAATCTGCACCTTCCTACTAAAACTGGAGATAAAGCACCATATAACGCCCTAAACTCGAGATGAGGACTGGTAATCCAATGGTGACATGAACAGAACTCCAGATTTATGCTCAGCTACATGGATGGAGACCTGACTCCCCTATTGCACATATGTAGGAAAAGCTCAAAAGCCTTGCCTTAATTAAAAGGAGTTCTGACACCCCGAGAGCAAAGATGAGTTACACACCTAACAATGAGATGAGGACGGACTCTCATGGAGAACTCAATAGGTACTTTGATAGCCCTGTCAAATTCGAGAGGAAATCTCAAGTTCATAAATGAACTAAAGATGAGGACCTATTCCAGTGTAGTGACTCAAGAAGTGCCCAGTGCTGGCCAGTGAATACTGAAAAGAGGTCCTGACTTCCCTGAGGGAACATTAGAGGCTCCCAGAAGACCAAGTAACAAGTTGAGAGGGATCTAAAAATATTCACTGCACCTCAAGAAACTGCCCCTTGCAAATCGAGAAACAGCCCAAGATTTCCCTCTGAAGGCAGATAGGCCTGATTCCCCTCCAGTCATTAGAGAACCTTCCACAGCTCCTCCTCGAAACCCTCAAGTTGAATTGACTTCCCCGAGGTTACACGATAGAGGCTCTGAATTAAAAGCATCAACTTGAGAGGAAAGAATACTACCCTACACAACTCAAAAAATGAAGAGATCCCCCTTTAAATGTGAGGTGAGGCCTTTTTTCCCTTGAAGCACCTCCAGAACACTCCCACGTTCCCTATTGACTCAGAAGACGAAGGTTGGTGACCCTTATGCACTTCCAGAGGATCTCCAAGATTCACATCGTCATCCAAGAGAAACCACGGGCTCCCAGCCACAACTCGAAAAGCCCCGTGTTCTCCAACTTATCTTGAGAAGAGCAATGATTAGTCCCTGTGTTGTCTCGAGTGGACAAAGGACTTTCCTCTCAAACGAAAAGAGGCCACATTTTTCACCAATTGAATCGCGAGAGGTACCATATACTCCTGCAGAAATTTCAGAGGACAGCCATTTGACCCTGCACTTCAGGGAAAAACTGATTCTCCAGAAGCTCTGAGAATTGGCCTCAGAACACGAAAGGAAGCCTCACTGCCTTGTTGCCATTGAGGAAAAGCTATAATTACCTGCCTCTGCAAGGAAGGAGTCTTGACACCTCCCATTTTTACAACGGGAGAGGAAAAGGGAGTCTTAAGCTTCACATGAGCAGACAACTTCCTCCCAGGTTCAGTTCCAAGGGAACCCGAAGGCCAGGTTGCAAATGAAAATGGAACCCTGAGTTCCTCTGCCTTCATTTCAAATGAGACTTTGTGACACTCTGGAAGTGACTCCAGAGCAATGCCACGCTCATGCAGACCACGAAAAATGACACCGGACTTAGATGGTCAAGACCAGAGGCTCACTGAGGTCCCTGCCACGATTCGAGTGGAACTGCAGCTTCCCACTAAAACTCGAGAAACAGCACCATATACCCCTCTTCACTCGAGATGAGGACTGATTTCCTTGTGGTGACTTGAAAAAAACTCCAGGTTTCTGCTCAGCTACATGGATGGAGGTCTGACTCCCTCATTTCACATATCAAAAGTATTCCCCAAAACCCTTCCTTAATGGAAAGGAGTTCTGACAATCCGAGAGAAAAGGCAATTTACATACCTCACAAAGAGATGAGCACGTACTCTCTTGGAGAAACTCAATAGGAACTCGGATAGCCCTGTCAAAATTCAAGATGAAAGTTCAGTTTCATATCTCAACTAAAGATGAGGACCTTTTTGGGTGTGTGACTCAGGAAGTACCCGGGGATGGCCCGTGCACATCGAAATGAGGGCCTGACTTCCGTGAGGCAACACTAGAGGCTCCCAGAGGACCACAGAGCACCTCCAGAGGGATCCAAAAGTACCCGCTGCAACTCGAGAAACTGCCCGCCACAAGTCAAGAAACAGCCTTCTGCAAGTTGAGAAACCTCCCAAGATTTCCCTCTGAAGGCGAGATGAGGCCTGATTCCCGTGCAGATATGCGAGAACCTTCCTTGGGTCCTCCTCAAACCTCCCAAGTTGCCTTGACTTCCATGAGGCTTCACGAGAGGATCCGTGAATTTAAAGGGTCAACTTGAGAGGAACTTATACTTCCCGCCACAACTCAAGAAAAGAAGAGATTCCCCTCTCAATGTGAGGTGAGGCTTTTTTTTTTTTTTTTCGCATGCAGGGCCTCGAAACACTACCATGTTCCCTATTGAATCTCAAGACGAAGATATGTTCCCTTTATACACCACAAGAGGATCTCCAAGATACACATGATCATGCAAGAGGAACCTGGTGCTCCCTGCCACAACTATAAAGACCTCGTGTTCTCCACATTATCGTGAGATGAGCGAAGAATAGCCCCTGTGTCATCTCGAACGGAAGACTGACTTTGCTCTCAAAACTAAAGAGGATGCCATTTTCACCAATTGAATCCTGAAAAGAACTTAGAGCCTCCTACAGAAATTTACAAGGACAGCCATTTGACCCTGCACTTAAGTGTAAGCCTGATTCTCCAGCACCTCTGGGAATTCACCTCAGAACATGAAGAGGAGCCTCACTACATTGTTGCTATCGACGAAAAGCTCTAATTACCTGCCTATACAAGGCAGGAGTCCTGACTTCTCCTATATTACAACAGGAGAACAAAAAATTGTGTCATTCCTCAACATGAGCGGAGAACGTACTCCCAGCTTCAGTTCCATCGGGACCATGAAGTCCGAATCACCAATGGAGATGGAACCCTGAATTCAACTGCTTTAATTTGAAATGAGTCTCTGTGACATCCTGTAAGCACTCATGCAGGCCATGAAAAAGGACACTAGACTTCGCTGATCAAGACCAAAAGGCTCACAGAGTTCCCTGCCACGATTCAAGTGAAACCCACAGCTTCACATTAAAACTCAAGAAAAAGCACCATATCACCCTCTCCACTCTAGATAAGGACGGATTTCCTCGTGGTGAATTTAACCAAACCCCAGGTTTCTCCTCAGCTGCATGGATGGAGGTCTGACAACCCCGATGCACATATGAAAAAGATGCCCCAAAGCCCTGCCTTAATGCAAGGGTTTCTGACCACCCGAGGGCAAAGACAACTTAAGTGCTTCACAACGAGATTAGCACATACTCTCTTGGAGAAACTCATTACCAACTCTGATAGCCCTGGCAAAACTCGAAATGAAAGCTCAAGTACATACCTCAACTAACGATAAGGACCTTTTCGGTTGTAGTAACTCAAGAAGAGGCCCAAGATGGCCCATGCACATCTAAATGAGGGCCTGCCTTCCCTGAAGCAACATTAGAGGCTCCCAAAGGATGTTGTCTCAGCTCCAGAGGGATCCAAAAGTGTGCACTGCAAGTATAGAAACTGCTGGCCATAAGTCGAGAAATGGCCTGCCACAAGTAGATAAACCTCCCAAAATTTCCTCTAAAGGGGAGATGAGGACTGATTCTCCTGCAGTTATGGGAGAAACTTCCACGGCTCCTCCTCGAACCTCCCAAGTGGCATTGAATTACCTGAGGCTTCACCAGAGGGTCCCTGAATTTAAAGGGTCAACTTGAGAGGAATTCTATGGTTTAAACCACAACTCAAAAAAAGAAGAGACTCCCCTCTTAATGTGAGCTGATGCTTTTCTTCAAGCAGGGCCTCGAGAATACTCCCACGTTCCCTATCAAAAACCAAGACGAAGCTTGGTTCCCTATATGCACCACAAAGGTATCTCCAAGATACACATGGTCATGCAAGAGGAACCTCGTGCTCCCTGCCACAACTCGAAAGGCCCAGAGTTCTCCACTTTATCGTGACATGAGCGAGGATTAGCCCCATCTTCACCTCGAACAGACACACGACTTTCCTCTCACACATCAAGAGACTTCCGTCCTCACCAAGTGAATCATGACAGGAACTCAGAGCCTCCTGCAGAAATTTCCAAGGACAACCATTTGCTCCTGCACTTCAGGGAAAGCCTGATTCTCCAGCATCTATGGATTTCGCCTCGGAATATTAAGGGAGGCCTCACTGCCTTGTTGCAATCGAGGAAAAGCTGTAATTACCGGCCTCAATAAGGCAGGAGTCCTGACGCCTGCCTTTATTATAACATATGAGGATAACGGAGTGTCATGCCTAACATGAGTGGAAAAATTCCTCCCAATTTCAGTTCCAAGGTACCCGGAAATCCAGTTCGCAAATGGACATGGAACCTTGAGCTTCTCTGCTTTCATTTCAAATGTGACTCTGTGACATACCACAAGCATAACAAGAGCAATCCTATGCTCATGCATGCCATGCAAAAGGACACCTGACTTTGCAGGTCAAGACCAGAGGCTCACTGAGGTTCCTGCCACAATTCGAGGGGAACCTGCAGCTTCCCATTAAAACTCCAGAAAAAGCATGGTATCACGCCCTATGCACGAGATGAAGATGGATGTCTTTGTCGTGACTTCAACAAAACCCCAGGTTTCTGCTCAGCTACACGGATGGAGGTCTGACCCCCCTTCCCCGTTGCACATATCAAAAAGGTGCCCAAAAGCCCTGGCTTAATGGAAAGGAGTTCTGACAACTCAAGAGCAAAGGCAAGCTACATGACTCAAACCGAGATGAGCACGTACTCTCTTGGAGAAACTCAATAGGAATTCTGATAGTCATGTCAAAACTCGAGATGAAAGGTCAGGTTCATACCTCAACTAAATACAATCACCGATTCTGGTGTAGTCAGGAAGACCCCCGAGATGGCCCATGAACATCACAATGAGGGACTGACTTCCCTGAGGCAATATTAGAGGCTCCCAAAGGACCATGACGCAGCTCCAGAGGGATCCAAAATTGCCCGCTGCAACTAGAGAAACTACCCGGAGTAAGTCAAGAAACTGCCGGCCGCAAGTCGAGAACCATCCCACGATGTGCCTCTGAAGGCGAGAGGAGGCCTGATTCCCCTGAAGGGACGCGAGAAACATCAATGGCTCCTCCTAGAGCCTCCAAGGTGTCTTGACTTCCCTGAAGCTTTCAGAGATGGTCCCTGAGTTGAAAGGGTGAAATTTAGAGGAACACTATGCTTCCCGCCACAACTCAAGAAAAAAGTAGCTTCCACTCTCAATGTGAGGTGAGGCATTTTTTTTTTCCCATGCAGGGCCTCAAGAATATTCCGACGTTCCCTATCAAATCCCAAGACGAAGTTTGGTTCCCTATATGAAGCCTAAGAGGATCTCCAAGGTAGACATGGTCATGCAAGAGAAACCTCGTGCTCCCTGCCACAAAACGAAAGGCCTAGTGTTCTCCAAATTATCGTGAGATGAGTGATCATTATCCCCTTCTTTGTCTCGAACAGACACACAACTTTCCTCTCACACCTCAAGAGGCGCGTTTCTCAACAAGTGAATCATGAGAGGAACCCAGAGCCTCCTGCAGAAATTTCCAAGGACAGTTATTTGCCCCTGTACTGCAGAGAAAGCCTTACTCTGCAGCACCTCTGGGAATTTGCCTCAGAAGCCGAAGGGAGGCCTCACTACCTTGTTGCCATGGATGAAATTCTGTAATTACCTACTTCAACAAGGCAGGCGTCCTGACACATCCCTTTTTTACAACAGGAGAGGAAAAGAGAGTTTCAGGCTCACATGAGCGGAGAACATCCTCCCAGTTTCATTACCATGGGACCCTGAATTCCAGGTCGCAAATGGAGATGGAAGCCTGAGTTCCTCTACCTTCATTTCAAATGAGACACTGTGACATCCCGCAAGCGACTCCAAGTAATCACATGGTAATGCAGGCCACGCAACGGGACACCTGACTTCGCTGGTCAAGACCAAAGGCGCACTGAGTTCCCTGCCACGATTCGAGGGGAACCCGCAGCTTCTCACAAGATGAATGATGATTAGCCCCTTCTTCTCTTCGAACAGACACACGACTTTCCTCTCACACCTCAAGAGGCTGCCTTTCTCACCAAGTGAATCATGAGAGGAACACAGAGCCTCCTGCAGAAATTTCCTAGGACAGCCATTTGCCCCTGCACTTCAGGGAAAGCCTGATTCACCAGCACCTCTGGGAATTCGCCTCAGAACAAGAAGGGAGGCCTCACTGCCTCTTTGCCATCGAGGAAAAGCTGTAATTGCCTGCCTCAACAAGGCAGGAGCCCTGACGCCTCAGTTTTTTCAAGAGGAGAGGAAAAGGGAGTGTCACGCCTCACATGAGCAGACAACTTCCCCCCAGATTCAGTTCCAAGGCACCCCAAAGACTAGGTCGCAAATGGGGATGGAACCCTGAGTTCCTGTGCCTTCATTTCCAAGGAGACTCTCTGACATCCCGCAAGCGACTCCAGAGCACTCCTTTGCTCATGCATGCCATGCAAACGGACACCTGACTTCGCTGGTCAAGGCCAGAGGCTCTGAGGGAACTAAGATGGCGGAGGAATAGGAGGGGAAGAACACTCTCTTTCCAATAAATATTCCAAAAGAACTTTTAAAGGCTGAGCAAACTCCATAAAACAGGATCTGAATGCTGGCAGAGGACATCAGGCATCTGGAGGGGCGACCCACTGCCGACGTGAGGAGGTAGGACAAAAGAAAGAAAAAAAAAGTAAAGGGAGAGACACAGAGCTGGGGACGGGTTCCGTCCCGGAAGGGGAGTGTGGAATAAAGACGGAAAAAAAAAGAGGAGAAAGGTTTCCAAATACTAGCGAGCATTCTCTCTGGCAGATCTGTGGTGAATCTTGGAGAGCAATATAGCTGGGAATAAAAGCAGATTAATAGTTAAGCCCTGCAAGGTACGTCTCTGGCTACAAGGCACAGCCGAGCGGCAGCACGGGCGCCCCACCCCCCACTAGCCGAAGTGGACTGCTCCTGCTCAGGGAGGGGCAGGCCGCGTGCTCTGGGAACGGAGCAGCCTGAGGGCCCTAACCTTCCAGGAAGGGCCCCCACCCAAGCCCACGCACAGAACAAAGGGCGGTGCGGAGTCAACAGAGAGGCAGCCGGCCGGGTGGAGCTGGGCAGCTGCGGGCTGCGGACCGGCCCAGCCCCTGCCTGAGAGCAGTGGGCAGAACCCAGCCCCGGCGAGGCTAACAAAGACTTCTGGGGATTCTGGATGGATCAGTGCTGTACACACCTTAGAAGGTGTGCTCAGCTGCACTCCGAGAAAACCGAGCGGTGGGGCCGAGGGAGGGGAGAAGCCGCACTCCCCAACTGTGCTGGGCGGATGACAGAAAGCCTGAGCAGAGGGGGTGGGGGAAGCCCTCTCACCAGGAGCAGGGCAAACTCCAAAGCGCTGAATAGACACTTAAAAGACCAGCAAACAGAAGACGCTAAAGCAAGCAGAAGGAACAGCTTTGGAACTGACAGGAGTAGCAGATTAAATCCCTGCAGGTGGCGCAGACTGCATAGAAAGGAGACTATAGACTGTGAGAAGGAGAAGCCGGACCAAGGAATCACCTGAAAATCAACAGACCCTTCGTTTAACAGTGAGGAAACCTAGACCCACCCACCAGAAAACCACACAAGCTTTCTCATCCAGGAAACTTAGACAAACAATACATCCAACCCCTCCCATAGTGAGGAACCCCCAAAATAAAGGGACAACACAGCAATATAAACAAGGTGAAAAGGCAGAGAAATACCCAGCAAGTAAAGGAACAGGATAAATACCCCCTAGACCAAACAAAAGACGAAGAGATAGGATATCTACCTGACAAAGAATTCCGAATAAGGATAGTGAATATGATCCAAAACCTGGAAAATAAGTTGGAGCTGCAGTTCAGTAACCTGCAGGCAAGGATTGAGAAGATGCAGGTAAGCTTTAACAAGGACTTAGAAGAAATGAAAAAGAGTCAAAATACAATAAATAATGCAATAAATGAGATCAAAAACACCCTGGAGGGAACCCACAGTAGAATAACAGAACTAGAAGACAGCATAAGTGAGGTAGAAGACAGAATGGCAGAAATAAATGAAACAGAAAGGAAAAATGAAAAGAGAATTAAAAGAAATGAGGACAATCTTAGAGACCTCTGGGACAACATTAAATTCACCAATATTCGAACTATAGGAGTCCCAGAAGAAGAACACAAAAAGAAACATCATCAGAAAATTCTTGAAGAGATAATTGTTGAAAACTACCCTAAATTGGGAAAACAAACAGCCACTCAGGTCCAAGAAACACAGAGAGTCCCAAATAGAATCAACCCCAAGCAGAACACCCCAAGACACATATTAATCAAATTAACAAATATCAAATATAAAGAGCAAATTTTAAAAGCAGCAAAGGAGAAACAAAAATAACTCACAAGGGGAATCCCATAAGGACAACAGCTGATCTCTGAATAGAAACGCTTCAGGCCAGAAGGGAATGGCAAAACATACTTAAAGTCATGGAAGAAAACAATATACAGCCCCGATTACTGTACCCAGCAAGGATCTCATTCAAATTTGAAGGAGAATTCAAAATTTTCTCAGACAAGCAGAAACTGAGAGAATTCAGCAACACCAAACCAGCCCTCCAACGAATGCTAAAGGAACTTGCCTAGATAGGAAACACGGATGGGATAGATATTCTGGAACCCAAAACAATAAAATAAATGGCAACGGGATCATACTCATCAATAATTACCATAAATGTAAACGGGCTGAATGCCCCAACCAAAAGACAAAGATTGGCCGATTGGATACAGAAACAAGAACCCTACATATGCTGTCTACAAGAGACCCACCTCAAACCTAGGGACACATATAGACTGAAAGTTAAAGGCTGGAAAAAGATATTCCATGTAAATAAACACAAAAAGAAAGCAGGAGTGGCAATACTCATATCAGATAAAGTAGACTTTAAAATAAAGGCAGTGAAAAGAGATAAAGATGGACATTACATAATGATCAAAGGATCAATCCAAGAAGAAGAAATAACAATTATAAATATTAATGCACCTAACATAGGAGCTCCACAATATGTAAAGAAAATGCTAACAAGTATGAAAGGGGAAATTAACAACAACACAATAATAGTGGGAGATTTTAATACACCACTCACACCAATGGATAGATCAACTAGACAGAAAAGTAACAAGGAAATTCAAACTTTAAATGATACAATAGACCAACTAGACCTAATTGATATCTACAGGTCATTCCACTCCAAAACAAGGAATTTCACCTTTTTCTCAAGTGCACACGGGACCTTCTCCAGGATAGATCACATCCTGGGCCATAAATCTAACCTTGATAAATTAAAAGATATTGAAATCATCCCAAGCATCTTTTCTGACCACAATGCAGTGACATTAGATATCAACTACAGGAGAAAACCTTTCAAAACTTCCAACATATGGAGGCTCAACAACACACTGCTGAACAACCAACAAATCACAGAAGAAATCATAAATGAAATTCAGTTATGCATGGAAACGAATGAAAATGAAAACACAACAGCCCCAAACCTATGGGACACTGTGTAAGCAGTGGTAAGGGGAAAGTTCAAAGCAATACAAGCTCACCTCAGGAAACAAGAAGAAAATCAATAAATGACCTTACTTTACACCTAAAGCAACTAGAAAGGGAAGAGATGCAGAAGCCAGGTCTAGTAGAAGGAAAGAAATCTTAAAGATCAGGGCAGAAATAAATGCAAAGGAAACAAAAGTGACCATAGCAAAAATGAACCAAGCCAAACGCTGGTTCTTTGAGAAGATAAATAAAATTGAAAAACCATTAGCCAGACTCATCAAGAAACAAAGGGAGAAGAACCAAATCAACCGAATTAGAAATGGAAACGGAGAGATCACATCAGACAACACAGAAATACAAAGGATCATAAGAGACTATTATTAGCAACTACATGCAAATAAACTGTACAATTTGGATGAAATGGACAAATTCCTAGAAAAGTACAACTTTCCAAGACTAAACCAGGAAGAGATAGATAATATTAAAAGACCCATCACAAGCACAGATATTGAAAATGTAATCAGAAATCTTCCAAAAAACAAAAGGCCAGGACCAGATGGCTTCAGAGCTGAATTCTACCAAAAATTTAGAGAAGAGTTAACACCTATTCTACTCCAACTCTTCCAGAAAATTGCAGAGGAAGGTAAACTTCCAAACTCATTTTATGAGGCAAACATCACCCTAATTCCAAAACCCGACAAAGATGCCACACAACAAGAAAACTACAGGCCAATATCACTGATGAACTTAGATGCAAAAATGCTCAACAAAATTCTAGAAAATAGAATCCAACAACACATTAAAAAGATCATACACCATGATCAAGTAGGCTTTATCCCAGGGATGCAAGGATTCATCAATATTCGTAAATCAATCAATGTAATACACCATATTAACAAATTGAAAAATAAAAATCACATGATTATCTCAATAGATGCAGAGAAAGCCTTTGACAAAATTCAACATCCATTTATGATAAAAACCCTCCAAAAAGCAGGAATAGAAGGAACATACCTCAACATAATAAAAGCTATATATGACAAACCCACAGCAAACATTATCCTCAATGGTGAAAA
>SRVM01040497.1:0-60401 GCA_007570785.1 Antilocapra americana
TCAGGACTGATTTCCTTTAGTATTGACTGGTTGGATCTCCTTTCAGTCTATTAACTATTTACACACTTTAATAGTTTATAAAAACCCATTCAGTATTTTTCAAGTTTTATTCCATAGACTAGTTTTCCCACAAATTGATAGTGGTTTTACTGTTTTTGTCTTTTTAAACATGATTTCCAAGAGTAAATTTTGGGGGATATGATTGGTTTAATAAAGCTACGTTTGTTTTGTTTTTATTGCAGCAACTATCAAAGTATTACTATGACAAAGAATAGAAAGAAATACATTACATATTTCTTTCTTTAACTAAAGAAATTAAACTTTCTTGGACACACAGCAGGCAATGGTTTAATTGTGAATAAAGGGGAATAGTATCTATACTAGCAAATTATTTAGTGTTAAATTGTAGCTCTATTGTAAATTCTCTAATTACTTATAAAGTCTTCTTCCACAGGAGAAAAAGAATTATTATTGAGTGTAATTTAAAAGCTGCCTCTCCTAGCAGAACAAAAAAAAAACAAATTATGATCAGCTAAATTTACTTAAACTGTTCTAAGTACTTCTATGTCATTGCCTATGGAGGGAAATTTTACATTTAGAAATACCATAGTTGTACCAATACTAACCTTTTTATCTGACTTTCTATTTCTAGCTTTATATAATATAAATTTTATATAATGCCACAACTGCTTAATCAAATACTAGCTTTTAAGCATACCCATGCATGATTTTTAGATAAAGCATTTACAAGTGTTCTAAATAACTCTTTTTAGTAGCTCTGAATATTGAGGAATTAGCTTATATATTTCAATTGCCAAAGAAAAATGAAAAAGTAACAATGAAGTTAAATTTTCTAGATGGGAAAGCTTACATGTGAAAATATCTACAAATATGAAATAAATTAAATTCTCATTTAGAATGGCCTAATTTATAAATAAAAATATTTTTCACAATTAAACCATAATAAAGAAATTCTTATATGCATAACAGAATATGATGTGTTATAGCTAATATTTATTCATGACCAAGTTTTCTGTATTGGACCACACATAGAGAAAATGAGCTTGTTTCTTTTAAGACTATTAGCACATGGATACCAATTATTCACTGAAGCCATGAAGAAATGCATGATTTATGAGAACTGGTTTCAAAGATTTCCATATGCTGATTCAATAAGTGAACAGAATGTGGATGGTGGGAGTGTTTTAGTCCCACAGGAAATGAAGGAAATAAGAAAAGCATGATCAAAACAATAAGCATCCATCATGCTAAACTGGTAAAATTCATGTCTGTTAGATAAAATAACCTCTAGTATACATATTTATCCAAAGGTGGGGGGGGTATGACTGCAGATGAGAAATCCACAATAGTGATCAGAGAACACTAAATAGAGGATGATAAGCTTTTTTATTTCCCAAACCTTGACCAAATGCCTCATGTGCTCCACTTCTTTAACTTAGAGTTTTCGTAAGGAGATTTTCTGATCAAAATCACAGTTAATGCACTCTACATTATTGAAATCTAGCGGTTATTCCGAGACATTTTCAAAGCTATGAGCTAACAAAATAGAGGCAAGGTACTCCTGTATGGCCTGTAGTAATAACAGTGTAAAGCAGCCTCCTATGGCTTGGTTTTCTAAGATAGTGTTGGCCTTCCTCTCATGCGTTCATCTCTCTGTCAATAGGCTCTGATAGAACTTTTAGACTATTGTCAGTATTCAACTATATTTCTCACTGATTCAAAATTACACAGTGATTTAAATTGATTATAATCTTGTTAGCATTATAATATTGCTCCCAAACTTGTATAACCAAATAAAAGCTCTTTTTCTCTCTTTTATGGGTTTTTAAAATAACAACTGATGTGATGTGGGGGTTGTACATTGATAGGGAAAATGGTGTAGTCCAATATATTATTTTAATTTGACAGTCCCTAAAACTAAACTTTTGCCAGGTGTTCATGAACTTGGTTAACTTTATACTATGAAGTAAATGATGGGTTTCCAATAAAAGTGTAAATGTGCAGCTCTGTTATAAATAGGATATATATTTGGGGATAAAGATAAAACATGTGCTAAGTATTGATAGAAATTTAGCTTTTGCAAAGTGAATTAAATGAAAAGTATTCAATTTATTCAGAAAATTTGGCTTCAAATCCCAGATCAGCTACTGGATATGAGTCTTTAGCAAACCACTAACTTGTCTGTGGTTAAATTTAGCCATCTACAAAAATGAAGATAATATGCTTACCTGACTTGTTTTCATGTGCTCAGTAGAGAAAATAAATGCAAAGTCACTCAGTATATTCTAAAAAATAATAAGCTACAACTTTTTATGGGCTTTGATTAATGCTTTAGATGAACTAGTTCTATTTTCTTGTGCAAAATGTCTGAGATGCATTAAAAAAAACTGACATGATAAGTGGGATGAATCTACATATTTACCACAGAGAATGTCTCAATAAATCAAATGACAAGTGTGGAATGATAGAGTCTATTTCATTGGGACAATTTCCTTCAGACTATTGATTTTTAAAGTATTTCATCACTCCTTAGATACAAGATGGAATTAAAACTTTGGAATCTTCCTAATTGCATAAGCATAGCAGTTTCCTGAGGGTGATGTAGTTAGTAGAAATAAATTTTCATTTTACTTCATTTAGGAAAACTCTGTAAACTTGTACTATTTTTCCCCAAAATTTCTAGACAAAATTGTTGGGGAGTGAGTTACTTGTCATTTTAGTAAGGATACTTGAACCAATTAGCAAAAACAAGAAAATCTTTAGTTTACCTTAAATATCCCTTCTCAAATGAAGAGATGCTTCTAATAAAATAAAATTACTTTTTACTAGATATAAACATTTTAAAGTCTTAAATATAAATTGACATCTTTTACTATTTTGACAGTAAATAAATTTTTTTTTTCTATTCTGTTAATATCAACTCTTAAAATACACTTATATTTTATTTACTAGTATGTCAGCATGTATGGATCATTTTAAACTATTAAAATTCAATTCAGCATGAAAAAACAGAATAAAATTATTCTACATTGATTCTCCAGTTTCACAAGACTGTAGCTTCATTCCTAGACTCCTTTCTAGCTTGCATTATCCTTACACAGCCAGCAACTGAAGTAGTATCTATGTTTTTTCAAATTTTCTCACAACTGAGTTGTCAGTAATCAATTTAGTTTCAATGATAAAGTACATGTGCCTTACTATTATTGCTTTCTTTTCAATCAAAGAAGAAAGATTAACATGTACTCTCAATACTTCGGCCACCTGATACAAAGAACTGGCTCACTGGAAAAGACCTTGATTCTGGGAAAGACTGAAGGCAGGAGGAGAAGGAGATAACAGAGGAAGAGATGGTTGGATGGCATCACCAACTCGATGGATATGAATTTGAGCCAGCTCCAGGAGTTGGTGATGGACAGGGAAGTCTGGTATGCTGCAGTCCATGGGGTTGCAAAGAGTTGGACATGACGGAGTGACTGAACTGATTGACTCAGTGTTATTTTATCTACCCCAAACCTCAGAATGTAGTTCCATTACAAGTCAGTATGCTAGAACATAACTGCGCACACCTGCAAAAATGTGGTATTGACCTTAAAATATAAGAAACTGAATATTTCCACCCTCTTTGACTTGTGTGAGATGTTAATATTGCAAACTGCTTAATTCCTATCTGCTCAATACAGAATCCTATATAGATAGAAACACTTAAGCAGGTGTTTGTTCAACTTGAACCAATATTGAAGGCATGACATTGCAGCACATTTAAAGCAAAACATAAGTGGAGTGGTCATCCCAGTAGATGTAGAGATATGAAGTGTGGAAAGAAGGTCATGTTGTGCCTGTTCCCAGAAATATTCTTTATCCTGTGTTCCTGGCTAACTTTTTCTTATCATTCAGTTGTGAGAAGAAATATGTCTTCTACAGAAAGTCCTCCCAAGGCCTCTCTTCATTTTTTATTAATAAATTTTATTATAATCTGTAATGCTACATTTGTTCTAACAGGCATTTGCATATCTATCTTCAACAAATTATAAGCTCTGTTAAGTCATCTTAACATATAACTATTCACTATAGTTAATTTAACTCTTATAAGAGCCATATACATTCTAATCAGACAATAAATATTTTTGAACAAATAAATGCAACATTTTGAGGCTATATGGAGTATCTGAGAGGCTTTAACTAGCTTCTCAAGAGTCTGGGCTCTTGAACTAACTCCAACTATGTCAAGATATAGATACTGAGTTCAGTGAGTTAAGTTGAAGAATAATGTAGAGGAATTCTAATATTAGTTGAGAGAGAGGTCTCCTTGTGACAGACAAAGGTTGATTCAGGGTGTGAGAATGTGACCAGTGTATTCTTCTGAAAGGCTGACTTTTATTTGACAGAATATGTCTTTCAAATGAATTGAAAAACTGAACCCAAGAGAATGATGTCCTTCTTATTTAGCCTTGTAGTCTGTCCTCTTTTTATTCTTGGAAACAGGGATATTTGAGATTGTAAAAGGATAAGAGTGTGTGAGTCTTTACTGAATTCAAAGGGGCATCTTTAGATTTCTAAGAATAGAAGGGTTCAACAGAAGTTCTTAGAGTATTTACTATGTGTCAGTATTCAAAACTAGCAAACTTCTACCAACTGTACCACTTTGACTTTAATGTAACATAAAAGCTATTTTGCATGAGAAATTACACTGTTGCAACCAATATTATAATTAGCATAGAAAGCAGACACGCTAGATTCACATTTAGGAAAAAGCTAGAGAAGATTAATTACAGTCTATTAAAATTCTAAGTTCATCATCATTTAAATTTTTTTCACTTGATGCCAGAATGTAAGGATTCCAACACATTTGTGAGATGAATCTAGCATGCCCTAATCTACCATGCTGAACCCATTCAAACTTAAGGACCCAAATGTGTTATAAAGCATAATTACTTGAGAGCCAAATCTTAAGCAAGACAGAAATCTGAATTAAAATTGGCAAGGATCACATGTAGACAGAAAAGAAAATCAAGGAGAATCTATATAAATAAAGATTCGTCTTTAAGTAGTCCAAAATCGCAAAATTATAAGAATCATGTTGCCTACTATAGTTTAAAGTGGCTTCTGATGAATTAATTTTAAGGCATTGAAAGGCATACCTACTCTCAAATGTTTAAACATTCATTTTATATTAGCTGTCACATATCACAGTTGAGTTTCATCTTAATCTTCTAATCATGCATGCAAATGAAGAGAATTCTGCAAGACTATTTTAATATGAGTACTTGATGCCACTTTTTGATTTTTATTAGACTAATTAATACAACTGCATACAATACCATTTGTGACATAAATTCCAAGTAATAGTGCTCTTTCATAGGTAATCACGAAAGTCTTCGGTGTGAAATACAATGTGATTAAAACAAATGGGGTCAAAACTGACAGTGATAAATAGTACTTCCTCAACAAGAGAGCTCTTTTAAAATAAAACCTTTGGCTAGACTTCTCAGGTTAGGTTTTGAAAATTCTGATTTGCTTTGTTTATTTGCAAACAGAGTATAGGGGGGAAATTAAACCTATTCCATCCTTCTAAGCTAAATGTACTGCATTAAGTTAAAAAAAAAAAGAGAAAGAGAAAAAAACGGTGACAGAAGCCCTTCATTACTTTACTTTAATACTCAGCCTAATTTATCCTGGATTGATTATAGCGGAATGATCAGCTAATTAGGAATAGTCATTATCATCTTCATAGGCTCTTTGTAGAGTATTATGTCTGAGTGATTTAATATTCATTGCTTTATGAATACACTCTTGCAAGTAAGACACAATCAGAACCATAGGAAGATGAAAGTAAATGCCATTTCATGACCATGAAAATCACTTTATTTTTTAACTAGAGTTTTAAGTCTGAACAAATTCATATATGTTAGAGTCAAAAGAATAAAAAGCAGCTTTATTCTTCAAAAACATATTTCTGTATTAATGTGTAACTTTATGGTTTTCTATATAGTTCTCACCACACTTTTTTTTTTCTGAATGTTAAGACTTTTACTTTTATGCTAAATTTATCGTGGATATAATCATTGGATTGACCAAAAAGTTCCTTCAGTTTTTAAGTAAAAATAAAGGATATATTTTCATAAAGAACTTTATTGAAAAATATGTTCACTATTTTATTCAACTACTTTATGCCATTTTCCAGGCAAATTCATAAGTCCATCTTCCCAAAACTTTTAATCTTTTTGATTAAAGAACTGTTCCACGTGCTTTGTATAGTCTTCTAAAAAATGGAAATTTTTTCAATTAAAGAGAATTTTGTAAAGAGCAAAATATTAATAAATGGAAATCCAAAATTGTAATGTCTGGTGAATACAGAGGATGAATCAGAACTTCCCAGCTAAGCTGTAACAGTTTTTGCCTGGTCATCAAAGAAACCTGCACTCTTGTATACTCCTGGTGGAAGATCATGCATTTTCTGTTGACATTGTTACCAAAACTCCAGTCTGCATGCCAGATGCACAGTGAGGCCAAACAATATCCAGTCGTCAGAGTTTGGAACAGGGAAAGTTTCACTGAGGGCAATGCAAGGAGATGGATGGATGGCTCATGCCTTAAAAAACCCAAAACTCCCCAAAAGCCTTCAGTAAAAGGCTGAAAGGAAAAGGAAAGATGAGGGAGGGGTGTGGATAATTATTGCAAACTTCTTGGTGTCCAGTCCTTTGTTCTTGAGATCAGGTTATGGTCGGGTAATGATGGTTCTAAAAATCTCTACCAAACAAATGTTATTTTGTTCTGATGAAAAAGGGCATGGTCTCAAGGCATGACTTTTGTCTTCCGAGATCCAGGTCCTGGCTAAGAGGAGGCAGATCTCAGCTGACGGCTCCCTCAGGGCCAGCTCCCCACACCCTGCCCACCTGTCATAACTGAGGGGGCCAAGTGCTCAGGACCCAACTGCCTCAGGCTCCTCAGGCCCCCCAAATGGCGAGGTCGAGGTCTCACACATGGCGTCCCATGCGGACGGCTGCTACCATTAAGTCGCCAAGGTGGGGGTAGGGGAGAGGACCACTGTCCCCTCAAGGCTTGGGCCCGACTAGGGGGTGGCTTTGGTGAGGGCTCTGGAGTCCAGCTGGACACAGGCCAGTGCCCTGGGTCCCTTAATCATCTGCTGGTCCGATGCCCATGAGCTGGAGAGCCCTGAGGAAAAGGCTGAAATTCTTCTCTTACCTCATTCTCTGCCTGATGACTGTCACTCCACCGCCAACCGCTGGCTGAAGTGAAGAAAGTAGAAAGTTTGGTGGTAGGGGGAGGTAAATCAATAGAAAAAAATTAACTCTGAGCAACTATGTTTTTATTGGTGCATATTAATTTTTGTGTTTATAGTCTTCTGTGAAAAAGAAGAATGCCCTTGGAGCACAGCGATTTTTGTAAGTTAATTGGATTTTTTAATATAGTGTTCAGAGGAAAGTATCTTGAAAATAAAATAAATTTTTATTCAGAATAGGAATCTTCCAAGTAGAAAAAGTATGTAATTGAAATATAAAACTATCATAAATAAATATACAAAAATATCCACAGAAAAATTCTAATCTTTTTTATTGTGAATTTCTGGCTTAAAGATGAATGTATGTGACTTTGATCTGGACTAGTAGAATATCTACATGTTTGATCCAAATATCCAAATATTGTTTTTAATTTACAAATTTTGTCACTTTCAGTTGATCTAAATAAAATAATTAGGCCTTGAGATAATTCACAAAAGTGTAAAATAGTTGACTTCTGTGTTTTAGACATGTTTGGGGAAGAATTTGACTTTAATGAAATATATTAGCTAAAATTAAAGGGAGAGATTGGCAATACACCCAGATTCTCTAATTCTAAGCCTCTAAGAAACCTCAGTATAAATACAAAGACCTAAATAAGTAAAAAGTAAAAGGAATGAAAATGATATAGCATGCTAACACTAATTTTAAAATATCCTGTAGTGGCTATATTAGTATCAGAATAAAACAAAGTTTCAAAAGAAACTGTATTATGGATAAGAAAAGAATTTTATAACAATGACAAATGAACATAATAATCCTGAATGTTATGTGCCTCATAATATAGCTTCAAAACATAGGAATCAAAACTGATAAAACTGCAGTGTAAAGGCAAAGACCCACAATTATAGTCAAATTTCAATACCCTCCTTTCACTAGGTAAAAAGCAAGAGGGAAATTCTGCATTATTATCCAGCAGCATCTAATAGACATTTGTATAAAGCATTATCTAACACTGGAAGAATAACATTCTTTACAAATGCTCTGAACCATTTGTTAACATAGACCATTTTCTGTTCTGGGCCATAAAATAAGCTCTATAAATTGAAAATGATTCAAGTGTTATGAAATGTTCTCTGACAACAATAGAATAAAATTAAAAATTAATAATAAAAATAGAATTGGAAAATTCTTGAATATTTGAAAACTAAAAAAATTCTATATAATCCATAAGTATAAAAATAAATGGAAAAAAGGAAATTAAAACATATTATGAGGGGAATGGAAATGAATGCACAGCATATCAAAATATGGGATATGTGGCTGAAGTATTATATAAAGAAATATTTTTAAGAGTAAAAATATATATTAGAAAAGAAATATCATTAACCTCAAATTAGTAACTTTGGGGTAACTTCAGAAACTAGAAAAAGAAGAGCAAATGAAGCCCAAAATAATCAGAATGAAATAAAGAAGAGCAGAAATCAATGAAATAAAACACAGATAGTATAGAGAAAATCAATGAAATCAAAATCTAATTCTTTTAGAAGATCAATAAAATTGATAAAACTCTTTCCATATTAATCCAAAAATGATGGACAATGACACAAATAACCTATGTCAGGAATGAGAGGCTGTCACTCCAAATGATACAGGTATTGAATGCACAATAAAAGAATTACAACAAAAGAAAAATTATGAACAACTTTATGATAATAAATTCCACAACTTAGGTTAAATGAACAAATTTCTTGGAGCTACTAAAGCTTACTCAAGCAGAAGTCAATTACCTGACTAGGCAATGGCTAATATAGAAATTGAATTTGTTTAATATTCAAAGCTATGGTTTTTCCAGTAGTCATGTATGGATGTGAGAGTTGGACTATAAAGAAAGCTGAGTGCTGAAGAATTGATGCTTTCAAATTGTGGTGTTGGAGAAGACTCCTGAAAGTCCCTTGGACTGCAGGGAGACCAAACCAGTCGATCCTAAAGGATGGATTGAATATTCATTAGGAAGACTGATGTTGAAACTGAAACTCCAATACTCTGACCACCTGATGAGAAGAACTGACTCATCTGAAAAGACCCTGATGCTGAGAAAGATTAAAGGAGGGAGGAGAAGGGGACAACAGAGGATGAGATGGTTGGATGGCATCACTGACTCAATGGACATGAGTTTAAGTAAGCTCTGGGAGTTTGTGATGGACAGGGAAGCCTGGCATGCTGCAGTCCATGGGGCTGCAGAGTTGGACATGACTGAGTGACTGAACTGAACTGAATATTCAAAAAAACTCCTAACTCAGATGTGTTGGTTGTAGAATTTTCCCAAATGTTTAGAAATAATACTAATTCTAGGCAAATTCTTCCATAAAATTGAAGAGGAGGTAGCACTTTTATCACATTACAGGAAAAGAAAACTACAGGCCAATACTCCTCACTACCAATAGAGAGAATATTCTTAAAATGTTGGCAAATTAAACCCAACTGCATATTTAAAAATATAATATATTATGAGCAAGCAAGATTTTTTCAGGATACAAGATTATTCTTGCATTCAAAAACCAACAAATGTAATTAAGACATTAAAAATTTCATAGTTTATCAGACAAGTCCCTCTGTGACCATGAAGGAGAAGGACAAAAGCAATTTAAATCCTCAGTCATATATGAACATGATGAGAAACATGAATATTGCTCAAATCACAAAAATGAGCAAACTTCTCTCTACAACAGCTAATATGTATGACTGCAGTTTCTCTCCCAATTTACAGATACAACTTTGTTTCATTCATCCCAAATTATAGATAAATTTTTTAAGATACCCAAAGACTTGCCCTAAAAAAATAATTACCATAATACCAATAAAAATTGCTTTAAGAGAGACTATTATGGAAAGAAAATCTCCATATTTTTCCTTCTAATGTTGTAAAAAATTTATCTACTATGTATATTACTCAGATTAGGCTAAATATTAAAGTGATCAAACACAATAGACACATTTCCTTCTCACATACAATCAGCCAGGACTATTCAAGATGCTCTGCCAACATCAAATGAGATCTCTGAAGGCCTCACTGGATGTTATCATTACAGTCAGCTGAAAGAAAAAAGAAGGCATGGAGGACCATATGTAAGAAACACTTAGTGCCGTGCCATGGAGTCCTGCACGTCACTTCCATTCATATTCTTCTGGTTAGAGAATGAGGTTTTCACATTCAGAAAGACCAGTAAGTCTGAAAAATGAAGCATAGCTATCAAGCAGAAAAAAGATGAAATGGGTTTTGCTTATCGACTTGGCAATGCCAAGGATGCTATGGATTTTTTTAAAAAAAATATTTAACTGACACATATATTCAGAAACAAACATATAACATGCCGGGAGCCGTCAGGATGCCCCCTCGCTCGGATGACAAGGTCACGAGACTAAGAAGGAAACTGCAAAGTGGACTTTCCTTATCAGGGCATCCTGGGGCAAGGCTCCTCCTGGTACCTTTCTTGGAAGTTGTGTTCATGCTCAGAACATTAGCTCATCTTAGTAGGTCAGTTCCAGTTAGAAAGAATTCGTCCTGAGGTAATTCCCCCAGACCTTACTGACCAGAGGATTGGGGAAGATGGGTCCCCTTCCCCAGGGACAAAGGAGGAATAAAAGGGACATTTAAATAGATTACTACACCTCCTACTCATTACTGGAGAGTTTACCAAGAGTTCTCTGGGGGTCATGGCAAGGCCATCACCAGAAGGGCTCGTACTTGGATCACCTTTCCACCCTCCACTCCCCTGCCCACTCCATGGTGGAAGCTCCCTTCCTTGAAGAGACCAGGAGGGATGGGACTTAGAAATGCTCATAACTGTAGCCAGCAGAGTTGGAGACATTGATTGCTTTAGGATAGTCTAGACATAGGAATTCATTATAGTAGTTATATAAGTTTAATAGGGTTTTATTGCTAAAGCAATGCTGCTAGACTGTCTCATTGTCCCCTTTCCTCATAAGAACCAGAGTGTACAGGCATAATGCAATCAGCTGTACCTGCCTTAGTTGACCCCTCATTTATTTTCCCTATAGGTATAAAATAGCAGATTTGAGACAATAATTATAGACAAGGTTTTCAGAACAGAATGAGACAGGTAGTGGTTGAGGTTACTGGAATAAAACAGTTTCAAGCCTAGCCCTTCCCTCAAGCCTCTACATAGCTGCACCTGATAAGAGAAAGATGTAACCTTTCTTGCTTAGATTGATGTACATATTATGAATGAATGGAGTATGCTGAAGACAATAAAATAATAAACATACTATTGTTAAATCTGATTATGCAGAAATCTGACTTCTGCAAGGGGAATGTTCTGATGATAGATTGGGGAATGAGCTCAATGATAAAGTTGCTGATGGAAGATAGAAAACAAAAGATTGTATAGAATGACATGTGATATAATGAGGATATGTTTTGGGTATAAAACTGTAAACCAACAACAATAAAGGAAGAGATTTCTCCATGGCCACATTGACTCAGCCCAGTACTTTGCCAACACAACTCATCCCTCAGGACCCCTGGACCCACTGGGGCTGGACCCCATAATAACATGTGTGAAAATTTTAATGATAAAGGGATTACTCATGTCACCAGCTCCCCAGTTTAAACAAAAAGCCATGTCAGTTATGCCCTCTGTTTATTCCTTCAAGATTATAACATTCTCCCTCCTCACAACATTGGCCACTGCAGTAATGTTTTCCTGTTTGCTTTTAATATGACAATGCCTATTAATGTGTTCTACACAATATAACTTTGCCCAATTTTGAACTTTATAAAAACATATAAATATGTTTATGTCATTGATGTTTCATCTCTAAGTTATGTCCAACACCTTGTGACCCTATAGACTGTAGACCACTAAGCTTCTGTGTGCATAGGATTTTTCAGGCAAGAATACTGGAATGGTTGGCCATTTCCTTCTCCAGGATCTTCCTGCCCCAGGAATCGAACCCACATCTCCTGCTTGACAGGTGGATTCTTTACCACTGAGCACATGTGAAACCGTATATGTTTATACTTTTAGATTTTTGGTTTTATGAGGTTCATGCATGTTTCAGTGTATTCCATGTCACATTAACAATATAGTCCATTTTATATCATTCTATTGATCAACTGTTATTGTTCCTGATTTGGGACAGTTATGAACAAAATGGCTGTGGACTTTTTGTACCTGCCTTCTGGTGCATAATGAAAAGTTTCCCTACCCAGGAAAGGAACAGATGAACTATGTTCAATAGAACATAATTAACTATTTATATTAAAGTTTACTAAGTAATGAGCTTCATTGGTGGCTCAGATGGTAAAGAATCTGCCTACAATGCAGTAAACCCGGATTTGATCCCTGGGTCGGGAAGATCCCCTGGAGAAGGAAATGGCAATCCACTCCAGTATTCTTGCCTGGAGAATTCCATGGACAGTGGAGCCTGGCAGGCTACAGTCAATGAGGTCATAAATAGTTGGACACAGTTGAGCAACTAATACTTTCACTTTCACTTTACTAAATAACATCATGCTACTTTTACAAAATAGTTATAATGTTATATGCTTTCATCATGGTATAAGAATTCACATTTTGCCATATCATTGAGAACGGTATCATTATATTTTCTTTTTAACTTGTATATCTAAAGAATGTATAACTGTAATTATATCTTATGGTGTTTCAAGGGGATTTCCTTGATCATCTCTGTTTCTCTGATGATTAATGTGGATGACTATCATTTGATATGCTTATAGGCCATTTGGAGTTCCTTTTTATTCAAAGTGCTTGTAGAAATATTCTGAGTTTTCCAATGGATTTTCTTTTTCTCGTTAATGTCTAAGAACTCATTATATATTATGGGTTTTTTGTCAGTGATGTGTCGTGAATATTTTCCCATTCAGTGATTTGCTTTTTACTTATCTTTTGATTTTCTTTATAATATCCTTTGATGAACAGAAAATTTTATTCTTAATGTGGTCAAATTCATTATATATTGCTTTACTAGTAGTGCTGTTCTGGGCCTTGTTCCATTATTTTTTGCCAACCAGTAAGGCAAGTCCTACCAACATCTCCTTTTCTGAAGTTTACTGGCTTTGTATTAACTCTTAACTGCTAAATCTCTTACCCTCAGGCAACACTCCTAGGATTCTCCACAGGCTGGATTTTCCTTGCATTATTATCTAGCACAATTATCCAACTGATTACCTAAGACTCCACTCACTGCCTTTTCCTGTAGTTCTAACCCTTCTGTTTACAAATCTAAATTATGGGTAGGGTCCATTCAAGATGATCCATGCCCAAACACTCAAAATACTTCCATAATATTAATATTTATTCTGGTGCATGAGAAAATAGCATTTTTTTTCTGCCAAACTCTTGAAACTCAGTCCTTCCCTCTTGTTCTCCTAACAAGGGCAGTTCCAACTATTTCTGGCCTTTAGACTTTTGTGCTAAGAGTCCAGTCTTGGTTTATGCTTCTGTTTCCTCTGCATTCAAGAGACCAGATTTTACATTCTCAGATCCATTCTCTTCAAACTCCTCTTGCCTCATTTGCTTTGAGATGAATTTCAGGTTGGAGAGTGGTAAAAATGAATTCACTCCTTAAATTCATAGCATTCCAACCAAACTTTCCAAAGAAATTCTCATTACTTCTTTCTTCTTCATTATTCTTTCTTCCCTTCTATAATCTGGAGATGATGCAGGACTACAGGTCTTGGAAGCAGTTTAGGGTCACTTCGATGGTAGATTATCTAAGACTTCTCTTTGGCATGTGAGAACATTTATCCCCTGCTTCTCTATGGAATCTTCAACCAAACTCTTAAGGCACAGAGGGTCATATTTAGCAATATACTTCTTTCTCTGTGTCATTTGAAATTTTAATCAAACCCATAACTTATTACTTCAGATATAGTCAGTTGAAACTAATTAAGTCTATAAGAGGCCATAGTAGTGAGTAGTGAAGTCGCTCAGTCATGTCTGACTCTTTGTGAACCCATGGACTATAGACTACCAGGCTCCTCAGTCCATGGAACTTTCCAGTCAAGAGTACTGGAGTGGGTTGCCATTTCCTTCTCCAATAAGTATTATGTTAAAAATAAACACATTTAATATAAACATAAAAATAACATATCCACTGATGTGAACCAAAAATTGACACGTCTTGTCTAAATAAGTAGCCAGCTCTTGAGTAACAAGTGATTTGAAACATTTTGCAGTGAGAGAAGTTTTTATACAAATGACTTAAAATGTTGTCTTTTTTGTAGCATAACTGTATCATCCAGTCAAATTAAAGTAACTTCAAATCTCTATTTTTCTTAGTGTCATCACTTCTTTGTAAGCCAGTTTTCCATCATTCTCCAAAAATAATATGGCTCTTTTATGACCCCATAACTTGTATCTCTCCTGCCCCCAAATCTCTTTTTAGTCCTTATTTACTACGTACTTAAACTAACATATATATTATGGCTTCTATTACCCTCTCCCACTCACTAAAGAAGTGTTATCTACCTTATTGTTGATGTCACAGCCTTAAATTCATCATCTATTATAGCACTTATATCCTCTGGAGGAAGCCATGGCAATCCACTCCAATATTCTTGCCTGGGGAACCCCATGGACAAAGAAGACTGGTGGGCTACAGTTCATGGGGTGGCAAAAGAGTCAGACACGACTGAAGCAACTTAACACACACATAGCATATTACAGATAGTATTAATTATAATAATTTGAAAACTCCTGTAATATGATTAATTCCTTAATAAATATTTGATAAATGACAGTATCATATCTCCTCAATTTGAAGGTCAGAGTTAGGGAAACTGATACTAGGATTTGAGTTCTGAGTTATGCAGCATAAAATGCAGCAACTGAAAGTGTGAGAAACTGGAGACTATTGAGGAGTCTGCTTTAATTTTTGACTTTCAGGTCACAAGGAAAATAAGTATACTCAGGTTATTTTCAGTGAAGTGGTTTATTAGTAGATAAAGACACAATGTAAGGAAGGAAACAAAGCATGTCAAGAGCCAAAGAGTTCTCAAGGATAATTAAAGCTGTAGCCACTGCTATTTTGGGTTCAACAGCATTATAGTGGATCAGCGATAATTTCACTAGCTCAGCTGTGGCTCTGGTGACCCAACCCATTCGTCTAGTGGACACCTACTGCTTACTACTCTAGTGACTTCCTGACCCAGCTCCTTTTGCCTCTGATTTTTCTAAATTTGCTACTCTCTATATACTTCCTTTGCTTCTACTCTGGGTATCTGTTTCTGAATTATCTATGCTCTTTTTGTGTACCTACACTCTACACTTTTTGAGATCATAATATGTTACCGAACTTTTTCCTAATTGGTAGAACACTTTATACTAGGTCACTGTATATGTTACTGGACTTCTTGCACCTACCCTATAGTCGGTTCTCTTTTACTGCATTATAGTTGCAAGTGCAATCACTTTTGATCACTGTAACAAGATCATGAAGCACCAAGTAGGCAAAATAAGGCATAATTTCTATATATACGATAATGAAATGTGGTTATATTAAATAATCTTATTCCGGATATTATTGGGGGATGAAAGGTTTAGATTTCTGCAACTACTCTTTAATGAATTAGCAAAGATATATGTGAGAGAGAATGCTAATAGTTGTCAAATAAGGAGGTGGCATGTAGAGTTGTTTTTGTTGTTCAGTCGCTAAGTCACGTCCGACTTTTTGTGACGCCATGGACTGCAGCACTCCTCACTTCCCTGTCCTTGACTGTCTCTTGGGATTTGCTCAGACTCATGTCCTCTGAGTCAGTGATGCCATCCAGCCATCTCATCCTCTGTCATCACCTTCTCCTCTCGCCCTCAATCTTTGCCAGCATCAGGGTCTTTTCCAGTGAGTCAGCTCTTCACATAAGGTGGCCAAAATATTGGAGCTTCAGCTTCAGCATCACTCCTTCCAATGAATATTCAGATTGATTTCCAATAAGATTGACTAGTTTGATCTCCTTGTCATCCAAGGGACTCTCAAGAGTCTTCTCCAACACTACAGTTCAAAAGCATCAATTCTTTGGTGCTCAGCTTTCTTTATAGTCTAACTTTCATATCCATACATGACTACTGGAAAAAACATAGCTTTGATTATAGGGACCTTTGTCAGCAAAGTGATGGCCCTGCTATTTAATATGCTGTCTAGGTTTGCATGTTATTCTTCCAAGGAGCAAATATCTTTTAATTTTGTGACTGCAGTCACTGTCCGCATTGATTTGGGAGCCCAATAAAATGAACTCTGAAACTATGTCCACATTGTCCACATATTTGCCCTGACACTGTTTCCACATTTCCCTCATCTATTTGCTGGCCAGTGAAGGACTAACCACTCCATGAAGACCAGCGACGGGACAGCCAGGACACCAGGCATGTCATCCAGCTACACTGAGTGGCTGAAGGGCATGTCTCTGCTAGTTAGGGCCTGACAAAAGATGGTCCACTGGAGAAGGGAATGGCAAACCGCTTCAGTATTCTTGCCTTGAGAACCCCATGAAAGTATGAAAAGACAAGAAAAATGACTGAAAGATGAAGCCTCCCAGCTTGGTAGGTGTACTTCTGGGTAGAGAGGAGAAATAGTTACAGAAACAATGAAGAGGCTGAGCCAAAGCAGAAATGATGCCCAAGTGTGGCTGTATCTGGTAGTAAAAGTAAAATCTGATGCTTTAAAGAAAAATATTGCATAGGAACCTGGATGTTAGGTCCATGAATCAAGATAAATTAGAACTGGTCAAACAGGAGATGGCAAGAATGAACACTGACATTTTAGGAATCAGTGAACTAAAATGGATGGGAATGAGCAAATTTAATTCAGATGACCATGATATCTACTACTGTGGGCCAGAATCGCTTAAAAGAAATGGAGTAGATCTCATAGTCACCAAAAGAATCTGAAATGCAGTACTTGGGTGCAATCTCAAAAATGACAGGATGACCTTTTTCATTTCTAAGGCAAACCATACAACATCACAGTAATCCAAGTCTATGCCCCCAATCTTTAATGCCGAAGAAGCTGAAGTTGAATGATTCTATGAAGATCTACAAGACTTCCTGGAACTAACATTAAAAAAAAAAAAAGATGTCTTTTCTATTAAAGGGATTGGAATGCAAAAATAGGACATCAAGAGATACCCGGAATAACAGCAAGCTTGGCCTTGGAGTACAAAATGAAGCAGGAAAAAGGCTAACAGAGTTTTTGCCAAGAGAACACACTGGATTATAGCAAACACCCTCTTCCAGCAACACAAGAGATGACTCTATACATGGACATCACCATATGGTCAGTACTGAAATCAGATTGAATATATTCTTTGCAGCTGAAGATGGAGAAGCTCTATACAGACAGCAAAAACAACACCTGGAGCTGACTGTAGTTCACCTCACCAGCTCCTTATTGCAAAATTCAGGCTCAAATTGAAGAAAGTAGAGGAAACCACTAGGCCATTTAGGTATGGCCTAAATCAAATCCCTTATGATATGCAGAGAGATGGGTATCGTTCTATTCATTTTCCTGTATGTTTGAAATTTTGCATAATAAAGTTGAAAGAAAAATATTGAAAGTTAAGAAAAAATGACTAAACTGGAGGCTTTTCATGCCAGTGTTTTATAAAGGTTGTGCTCTATGTTTTAAGACATATATGAGAAGAAATTAAAAATATAAAGTTATTGCTGTGGCTTTATCATGTCTTATATGACTTTGGATCATTCCATTATTCTTTGTAAATACTGAATATTTATTGTCTGTTCAGGATATTGCCAGAATTAAGGTATTAATGTCTCCATAATTCTCTGAAATTCTTAGATGAGAAATGCTATGCAATTAAAATGTATTGCTATAATGGTGATTGTCGTTATTAACCTTCATGGTACTTCATATTTGAAAGTGCTTGGTAATCATTTTTATTAGTTATTATTAACATCTTTTGTAGAATGTACTTCAGATCGATTAATCACATTCCTGACCTGAATACTCAATTTATGTTAAGGATTTGCCTGTACATTCAGTTACAATTTATTGTTATAAGACATCTGCTTGCCTTTTAAGCCCAGAGATTTTCAAAAGTTATCTTTGAGACCGAAGTACTTTCAAGTAATTCCATTTTGTTCTCTACCAGATTTTCAAAGATAGAGTTATTATTTTTATGGTCCTTTAGAGGTCATACAATTCAGTTTGTGAAGAAAATTGCCAAACGATCTTCACATTTTATTCATATCTTTCAAATCTATTGGCTTTTTTGCTATCTTTAAAGTGGTGGACCTACTTTACTCATTTATTAAATCCTTGATTATTGCTTTTATACAAAGTCAAAAAATAAAAAAGCATATTTTTGGTGTAAGAGAGCTGGGTGTGATTTCTGAATCCACCATTACCTGACCATAGGTCTGTAAATCAGCCTTCTTAGTTTCCTTATCTGTAAAAAAGAGAAAATTCATAATTTGTTTTAGTGATTTAAAGAATTATCCATTATGAATTATTATTACAGCATCTGACACATGATAAGTACTTAGTAATTAGTTCAAAACCAATTTACCATATTTTTATTTTTCTCATCCAAATTTGTGATAGGGTAATCTCTTTCTAAACAATAAATCTGAGAAAATCACTTTTATTAATTAATTAATAATTCCAATTTTCTTCAAAGGACATTACATAAGTCTATATAATTTATGTGAATTTCATATTCTACCATTTCTGTATTTATTTATTTTTAACAGATTCTAAACTATATGGAACTAAATACTACTGGCCACCTTCTTGAGCAGTCATCCTAGGAACTGCCCATTTTCTTAAGCACTAGATACCTTGTAAAAGTTTTGCACTTGCCAAGTGTACAGAACTGCCATGATGTTCTTTGCAAAATCTTATTTAGCTAGCAAAGTTTAAGTCAGATGTCACCCTTCGGCAAAAGCTTTCCCTGATAATGTTTTTATTCATTGTTGTCTCATAGCAACTTGACCCCATTCATCCCTTGAATTTCTATAAATGCATATCTCTATCTTCCTTTCCCTCTCTCTTTCCGTGACTATGAGTTCCTCAAGGATAAGGCTATAATTATACTGATCTCCATTTACCAAATGAAATAGCAGTCAATACCTAATTTCTGCAGTATTTATCTAAAGGGTACACTTCAGTTAGCATCACTAGTCTCTAATTGTCTCAAAATATCTGTTTCATCCTCCTGAGATGATGCTATTTTTCTTTTCTATGTTACCTGGAATTTCTAACAATGATTCTACTGACCAAAATGGAGGTATTTTCTTAAAAATGTGCTACTTGTTTTAAAATGTGTTACACATTGCTGAAAGGTCTATTTTATTTCTTACTTTTTCCCAATCACAAATTAGTTTGTCAGATTAGTCAGTTGTGACTTTAAAAGATGTAGAGAAATTATCTCTACATTTAGAACAACTTATAGAACAAAATATTTAATTGGGAATAGAGAAGAAACCTAAGAAAAAATTCAGTGCATATATTTTGGGTATAGCAAACTAAAGAACTTTTCAGGGCTGTGGGTCAATGTCTATTAAAACGCTTATGTTTCTATAGTGCATTAGTGAGTTTTTATTATGTACAAGTGTTATAAGCATGGGCTTTGGAGTAACCTAAATTTCCATTTCTAATGTTTACTAGATCTGTGAGTTGAATCAAGGTTAACTAACTAATGGGTGTCAGTTTTTTCATCTACAAAGTGTGTGTAAAATGATATGATTTTTATATAATTGTTGCAAATTAAATAAGACATGTAAAGTATGTATTGCACAGGCAGGCATGAAATAAGAGTGCATCATGGTAGATATAAGTAATAATTATTATTATCTCACCATGAAGCAAGTGTGATTCCTTACATATAATGATATCAAATCTCAAGAAATGTAAATGACTTGCCTATAATGTAAAGCTGATATTAATTCAAGGAGCATATGATTCAAACTTAAGCTTTCTGATTCTCAAACTTTCTGATGACTTCCAAGGCCAAGGATCTGAGAAAAGTGGAAAGGAAAGAATAACTCTAAAACAAAATTTCCATTTCCTAGATATTGCTGATGTTATCTAAAAATTGATGCTACCTAAAAAAAACACAAATTGCAGGGCACCATGCTAAACATGGATATGAAAAGACCAAAAAAAACTAAATTAAATTAAAGTTTTCTAATAACTAATGTCAAGAAAAAAACAAAATTCATTTAATGTATTAGTAGAATAAGTCCATAATGGCAAAATAAGCATAACTGAAGATGTTTCTATAAGTTAAATCAAAATTATTTTTGAATTGAATATAGTAAAATATTTTATGAAAAAAAAATTAAACCAAATATCCTAATTGTTATAGGAAAAGATAAGGGAGAATATTCTAAGGAATGTGACTCTTCTTCCACTTTCCTTTTTTCCTTGGATCATTAACATTTACCTCTCAACCATCTATCTTTATTCACATTCTGTCATTTTTCATATTGCTTCTTAAAATCCTAGTAACACATATCCTATTTGCTTTACTTTTTTAGCTGGGAAGACAGGTGATAAAATCCTTTTAGAAATGTCCAGATCATTTTATTCAAAAAGGACCAATTACAACAGTCACTTTCAATATACTAACTAAATGCATTTATTGATACTACAGTGTAACAAGAATATTTTGTAGATGCATAGCTTTCCATTTCAGTTGAGAAAATTTAAGCATTATAAAATGAGTAGCTCATAACTTGCAGTGTTAATGAAGTCAAATTTTCAGTCTTGGTAATAAAGAACAGAGATTAAATTACTTGCCCCCATCAAAGCATGAATCAGGAGAAAGCCATTCAGATAATCTCAGATATAGTAAGTCTATAAAGAGAATCCTTAGAAGAAAAATCTGACATAATATATCACTCTATCAAATTATGTTAATTTATAATAATTAACATCCTATTTTAAAGCAGAATTGTAACAATTCTGTACAATTTACTAATTTCTTTTTCCATTCTTCACCTAGGATTTTGTTGAAGAAAGGAAAAATCATATTGTTAGACTCAAAAATATCATCTTAATTCCATCTCTAATATGGTTTTGGAAAATATTTTCTTTGAGTAGTCTGAAATTTGAGTCAATCTGATTAATTGGTTAGATTACCATGTTCCAATCACTCTGTTAAATACCAAGGACAAAATGTTTAATAAGCCCTGCATCATTCAATGAGAATTTTACAATCTCCTGGGGAGAAAAAATACACACATAATTGAAATCAAATATGTTAAATGATAGAGATACACAAAATTCTCTAGTTTAAACCTCATTATCTCTCATCTGGAAAACTGGTAGTAGTAATAATTGTTCCTTCTGCCTCTGGTATCCTCCCACCCGCCAGCTATTTAGTCTCTTTGCACATGACTGCCAGAATAGTCTATATAAAACAAATCTGATTTTGTCAAGACTTTGGAGGCTTTCTGTTATAAGCAGAATGCAGCCTGAGCTTCTTAGCAGGATACTGGAGACTTTCCTAATATGGATGTGTTTTTCTCTACATTGATCTCTATCACCTATTACCATTTTTTTTTGCTGATAGATTAATTACAAGTGTCATCTGTGGTATGTCTTTCTGGCTTCCTGTACTGGCATGTCCTTTACATACTCTTCCTAACTCATTTTCATTCTTCCTTCATGATTCAATCAGGGTTTATTTCTTCGAAGAAACCTTGCTAAATTAAGGATTCTTCCTTTGCCTTTTTATAATATCCTATGCTAATCTCTATTTTACCATGTTCCATATTTTTGGTTATGTTACATGCGTAAGTATAAAATCCTTGTGATGAAAACGGTCCTTTCCCACCCCTTCTAGTGTATCCTCCTGCCTTGCAGACTTAGGTATGTTTCTGGATTCAGATTAGATTCTGCCACACTTTAAATGGTATTTTAATGAAATTTAAAGGCAGATAAAGTAGAATCTTGGAAAATACCCTAATGCTGGGAAGGATTGGGGGCAGGAGGAGAAGGGGAAGACAGAGGATGAGATGGCTGGATGGCATCACCGACTCGATGGACATGGGTTTGAGTGGACTCCAGGAGTTGGTGATGGACAGGGAAGCCTGGCGTGCTGTGATTCATGGGGTCCCAAAGAGTCGGACACGACTGAGCTACTGAACTGAACTGCAAGTAGAATCCAGGGCTTCCCTGGTGGCACAGTGGTAAAGAATCTGCCTGCCAAGCAGGAGAGGCAGGTTCAGACCCTGGGTCGGGAAGATCCTTTGGAGAAGGAAATGACAACCCACTCAAGTATTCTTGGCTGGGAAATCCCATGGACAGAGGAGCCTTCCAGGCTGCAGTCCATGCAAAAGAGTTGGACATGACTGAGCGACTACACAACAACACAGGTAGAAGCCATCTTAACCTTTCTTTCACTATTTTCTCCTGGTAAACAAGAAGTTATGGTGCAGCAGTGTTATAGGGTCCAGTTCTTTATCTTTGCAAATGTTGAAATATAGTTTTGGAAGTGGCAGAAGCCAGACTTTAAATACCTGTGTCCAGATACCGATTCCATGGAATTGAGACGCAGTTATGCAGGATTTCAGTGGCTTCCTGATCCCACATTCCTGATCTCTGAATCATGTGTGTGTGTGTGCTTGGTTGAGTATGTTCAAACCCAAGTGTCCCAGGGCCAGCTCCCATTTACCACATTTCTGATCTTAGGAGAATGAACAGCTCCCTCTCAGATCAGTTCTGCACTTTATCGGGGTTCATTTCAGGAGACCCAGCCTGGAGTCCAAACTTTCAATGACTTTTTAAGTGCTTGGCTCCCTATATTCAATTTCTCTTTTTGAATAGAATGCCTAGAGTTGTTTCTGTTTTCTATTCTACTCCTTGATAGAGTTTTTGTACCAAAAATGGCTGCAAACAACAACATATTCTCAAGAAAGGGAATCAGTTATCTGGCTACATTAAATTTAAAAGCAGTGAAAATGAGGTAACCAAAGAATGGATGGTGGTGGTCCAAAGAATGCAGGGTAAGTCAGTAACTTATTTGAACATCTACTGATAAAACATCTATTGTTTCCTGAAGTGAAGCCTAACTGATACACTCTCCTAAAGGCAAAGATTCTCATCACCATCTTATAGACATAGCTCCTGGCACGTAGTCTGACACACAGTTGCATGGCACATAAGTGTGTGGAACTGAAATGAGTAATATATTCTGCCTAAGTTATGATAGTATCTCCACGAATGAACTTATATTTGACTTTGATAGTGAAGCATTTCAGTCATATTTCAGATAAAAGAGACAGTGTGTTCACAGGAATAAAGGCTCTTAAAGACAAAGCATGCTTAAGAAGTAGCACGTAACTCAATAACTATATCAGCAGGCTTTAGAAAGATATAGTGAGAGATCATGCTAGACAAATTTTGAAGGAATTTTTATGAAACAAATAAATTTTGAAGTACATAGTGCATCATACTAAATCTAGTCACTCTTAACAATTTTCATTATTTTTTCCTAGAACTAACTTTTAGAATCTACTCTGTTATTTCCCATCCTACACTGGAAAAAAAAACTGTAATAACATTATTATACCTCTATTATCCATTCCAGAGCACTGCTATTTTTCACCTGTTGTCATTTTATTTCAATAAATATAAAACAAAATACAGTTGAAAATGATCTTTTTCTCCTAAAATAAATCTTTAGCGATTATTTGTAATTTATGTTTCTTAGAAATAAAATATCTATGTCTATTTTTACCTTGTGCTTTTGAATTACTAAATCAGAAAGGATCACTTCTGTCTATAATTTGATCTTTTTTCAAATGTACTTTCAACGTAACTATTTGAAAAGTCAGATAGGGAACTAACTTTCACACACCTACTTTCACCTGTTAATCATAACAACCAGCATTTCCATAGATTAGAATATTGATCTAAATTTAGATAAAATTATTTTTAATTAAGATGATTATTTTACAGAAAAGATCTAGAAATGAATATTCCTTTTTCTTCAAACAAAAATGTTCTAAGTTCCCAATTCTGCCACATGTAAAATACTAGATATAGTAGAAAATGGGCCAAGTCTTCATCATTACTACTCAGGAATCAAAGCAGTACTACTCAGGAATCTATGATCTGGTATTCTTTAGTTAATAAAATTTGCTCTTTAGTAACAGGGCTTATGAAATTTTAATGTGCACTCCCTTTGGAATTTATTTCACGCCATTTTCTCAGTCATTTACTCAATAAATATCTGTTGAGTGCCTACCATATGCTTGGAAATATCAGCAAATAAAAAAAAGACCTTTGCCCTGGTGAGCCAACATTCTAATATGGGGAGACAAAAAATACACAGTAAAATGAATTGTTACTAGTCCTAATAACCACTGTCTAGGATTAAGCGATAGATATGTGAAAAGTGCCTTAGTTCTTAGAGTCTAATATATGATATCTACTCAAGCTGGAAATACAATTGCCCTTGAATTTCTGTAATATAAATTCAACATATAAATAATATTCACAGTAATAAGCAGAAACACATAAAGGAGCAGGATGGCTCAGGACTAGCAGGAACTAGTAAACATTATATCTTATCAATAGCAGTCATCTTTATCAGACACTACATGCCAGGCATTATTTTATATGCATTTCATTCTTTAGCAAAACATTTTTATAAAAATAAATAAGCTCAATTATAGAATCTATAATGTAGCCAATTTATAGAAAAGGAAACAAAAACAGAGATGATTCCAATATTAAAGAGTTGTAGAAGCAGCTTGATGTGGCTAGAACCCACTCTTACAGATAGTAGACTTAATTGTGACTAGAATGTAGTAATATATCTATATAAATAACAACTGTGCTAATTATAAAGAGACATTGAGCGCTATGGAGGAATGAAAAAGATGAAGTAACTGTTGCAGTGCACATCTAAATGCCCTTTAGGAGGGTGCAAGCCTTAAACAAGGAAAATATTCTCAAGACCATTCTAATGTAGATGGTGCCTCAGGCTAACCTGATGTGATGAGAAATATTCGATTCACCTAATTAACTCTCTATTCTAATTTACTTATCAATCAAATTTCTGAATATTATTTGGAGTTTCAAGTTTAACACCAAGAAAGAAGACACTGACCATGTCAGTGTGGGTTTTATGATGTATATACAACATTTGTGCTTCCTTTGAAATATAAGTTTGATTCTAGTTTTAGTCATCTTGTCTCATAATCGTGGCTAAAAACTGAGTATGTCATGAACTCTTTGACATTCAAAGTTCTATGCTAAAAATCTATGCTCTAAATATTTTTTGCCACAAATACTCATTGAATTTATTATTTCTAAATATTTAGTGTGTCATTTGTCAATGACATATCATTTCAATAGAATTTTTATTTTGAAAAGCAGTTTATCATAACTTTGTTAAAATTTGTATTTAGGATGATCACTAAAGCTAATGTTTTCTCAAAACAACTTTGCTTTATACCTTTTATATTAGTTTCTTGTGACTAATGTTACAAACTACCACATAATTGATTACTTAAAAAAACAGACACATATTCTCTCACCATTCTAGGGACCAGAAATCTAGAATCAGTACCACTGGAACAATCAAGGTGTCACTGGGGCCATGCTCCCTCTGAGAGCTGTAGGGAAAAGTCCATTCCTTGCTTCTTTCAATTTCTGGTAGTAGTCAGGATTCTGTTTCATTCTTTTGATGAACATGATTCTTAGGTCAGGATGAAGATCTTTGCTCTGTTCAAAAAGCATATATAGACTGTAAGCCTTTACCATGCTACTGTATAAATTAAGATTCACATTTTATAATATTTGGAAAGAGTTTAGGGTGTTTTAATTTTAATATGAATTTTGCTACTATCAGTGCCCATTTTAATAAAATAAAATATTGTTAACCACCGCTCCCAGGTAATGACTAAGCAGGATAAGGGTACTAATGCTGGCCCTTTTCTGTCAAACAGGGAACTGTTGAACTAATTTGGCCTCTTGTTGGTCTGGCAAAACTTTTCTGGGCACTTGTTAGTGGCCAAATTGCATTCCCCATAAATTCATATGTTGAAGTCCTGACCCACAGTACTTCAAAACCTGACTGTATTTGGACACAGGGCCTTTGAAGATACAATTAAGGTAAAATTAAGTCACAAGTGTGGTCCCTAATCTAAAATGACTGGAATCTCTAATAAGAAGACATTAGGACACAGAAACTAATGTTTCTGTGGAAACATGTCATGGAAATGACAACCCACTCCAGTGTTCTTGCCTGGAGTATCCCGGGGATGCGGGAGCCTGGTGGGCTGCGGTCCGTGGGGTCGCACAGAGTCGGACACGACTGAAGCGATTTAGCAGCAGCAGCAAGACACAGAAACTGAGGAAAGATCATGTGAAGATACTGGAAGAAGACTGCCTTTTACAAGTCAAGAAAAGAGGCCTCAGAAGAAGCTAACCTACTGACACCTTGATCTTGAATTTCTAGCCTTCAGAACTGTGAAGAAAGAAATTATGCAATTTATTCCAGTCAACCTCTAATACTTTGTTAGTCTTATCTGACTCTTTGCGACCCCATGGACTGTAGCCCGTCAGGCTTCTCTGTCCATGGAATTCTCCCGGCAAGAATACTAGACTGGGTAGCCATTCCCTTCTCCAGGGTATCCTCCTGACCCAGAGATCTAACCCAGGTCTTCCACACTGCAGGGAGGTTCTTTACCATTCGATTCACCAGGGAAGCCCCATTACTTTGTTATGGCAGCCTAAAAGTCTAATATCAAACTATTCTGCAGTTCAGTTATCTTCCTGACCCTCTTCCTTCTGTCTTCTCTTCCACAGGTGTAAGACCTGAATCATGGCCTGAAATATCATCCCAACAGCTTCTGTCCCCTCTCACTTTATTCTTCACAGATGTTTCCTCCAATATAACTTTTGCATGTATAAGTCCATTTTGGTTCTGTTCTTCACTGAAACCAAACTAACACAATCTTCTAAATAAAAAAGAGTAAAACAGTATCTCTAGTTCCTATAATACACACATTAACTTTAACTCATCATTGTTCAAGTGTTCTTTTTATATAACTTCAATTAAATTCTCATATTTATTTCTTCTAAATATTTATGACAAAAATTACTCTATAAATCTGGTTAAAAATCCCTTTTAATGTATACATTTATTTTTGAAACATTATTTCTTGCAAAAGTCAAAAGAAATTAAGAATGTATTTTTATCTATAAACTTACATTTATTGGCTTGCATTTTATGATAGCTCCCATGTCAGTCATCATCTTTAAAATAACTGAAAGAGATGACATTGAATAGCAATAAAAACATATCTGTTCAAGAAGCAATTAAGTTGAACACATTCACTTTTAAGGTGTTAGTTGAGGGAACAAAAAATGAACTGAATAACAACAAGTATAATGGATTTTTTTCATTGAAATATGTTGAAAATGAATGAGAAATGAGAAAATTTACATAGAAATATTTATTGTAAAAATTTTAAATAAACTTTTCAGTGCTGAGTGTGTGTGTGTATGTGTCTGTGCATTCAGTCACGTCCGACTCTGAGACCCTGTGGACTTTAGCCCTCCAGGCTCCTCTGTCCAGGGAATTTTCCAGGCAAGAACACTAGATTGGGATGCCATTTCATACTCCGGGGGATTGTCCCAACCCAGGGTTCAAACCTGTGTCTCTTGCATTGGCATCACACCACCTGGGGGAAGCCCACAAAGGAAATATATACGTTTAGTCACTTCAGTTGTGTCAGACTCTTTGAGTCCCCAGGAGCCCTGCCAGCCTCCTCTGTCCACAGGATTTTCTCGACAAGAATACTGGAGTGGGTTTTATGCCCTCCTCCAGGGTATCTTCCCAACTCATGGATCAAACCCACGTCTCCTGTGAGTTTCCTACATCTCAGATGAATTCTTTACCACTGAACCATATAGCAGGCATTAAATCAGTAAACTGAGAAATCACAGAAGACATTTTATTACTACAAATCTTTTAATGTTTTCTAAAATATTTTCAGTATAGTGTTACTAGTGGAAAAATTCAACTAGAAAGATAAGGTTTATGAGTATTCTATTTTTAAAATATTTATGCTAGGACAAATTAGGAACTTTGAAAACTACCCCAACTTTTCAGCTATAGATAGTTTTTACAATCATGTAATTTTATTCTTTGAATGAGATTATGACCCTGGCTGGATAGTATCACCCATGCAGCGGACATGAGCTTGGGCAAATTCGGGGAGAAGGTGAGGGACAGGGAGGCCTGGCAGCTGCAGTCCATACGGTTGCAAAGAGCTGGACATGAGTGGGTGACTAGACAGCAACAACAACATGACCCTATTAGTGTATTTTCAGATTCTCATTTTATTACAAAAGGTCCCAAAAGGAAAACTTAATGTGGACATACACGTCCCACATTCACACTCAATTATTTCCCAAATGAGAACTTTCTCTCTGCCACCAAATATCCATGCTTACCTGCAACTGCAATTATGACCTTCTTTCCCACTAAGACCCAAAAGACAGATGCACCATTTTGTCTTTAGGTGGTCTCCTCTCATTCATTCTGGGTCCTTCTCTTCCTCACTGTGGGGAGAGAGTAAATTAGCCCAGATGGCAAGGTCAGGCTCTCTCCCCCCACGTTTTATAAGTAACGACTATGTAACAGTTGAGATCATTTATAGCACTGCACATGTGCCTCACAAGGTACTTTGCGCTGTAGGCATATGTGAGCTACACCCAAGAAAGCTGAGGCATTTTACTGCCATCTCATGGCTGTCCATTGGGTCAGCCATGAGAGGAGAGAAAAAAACGTGTCTGCAGCGCCTATGGCTCTTCAAGTCTCCTACCAGCCTCTTAGATCACACTTTGCCTACCCTGGGTTGAGTGAACAGTATGAAGAGTGTTAAAACTGGTGTCACAACAGGATCAGCAAGACACTCACTATCTATTTTTTTCAACTATTTCCTGTCTATTCTTCTCTACTGCCTCTTCTTTTAATATTTTTAAATGTTTACATATCTTCCATTAAAAATATCATCCTCTTAAATCCTTTTCAAAACCAGCTATTTCCTCTCTTCACAAAATTGCAAAAGAGTGCTACCTACCAGAGATAAGGAACTTTTTCTCTAAAAAGATAGTGTGTAAATATTGTGAACATATGGTCTCTGTTTCAACTACTCTTCTTCTCTGCCATTTTAGGGTGAAGATTTAGAGACAATAGAAAGTCAAATAAATGTGATTGTGTTCCAATGAAATACATTTACTTATGGATGCTGATATTTAGATTTAATATAATTTTCACATTTCATACATAAGATATTCTTTTGATTCCTTAAGCTTTAAATAAATATCTTTTCTATGCACTGAATTTCTCAAGCCAAAACTTTAAGAGGTATTCCCTTTCTTTCTCATACAACTCTTCCCACTGGTCAATCAGGAAGTTTGTTTCAAGTATTCTTACAAAAGACTCCCTGAACCCATGTGCACCTGTCCAAGCCACTATGTGCATCTTAGCCCAAGTCCTTATTGTTTCTTACTTCTAACTGTTCTCTTGCCCCTATAATTCAATGCCCATTCAGCAATTAGATTGCTTTTTTAAAATATAAAAATGTTACATCATTCCCTGACTTAAAACTCTTCAATAAATCCTCATTACATTTATAATAAAATCAACATGCTTTGTACTGGCTGCTAAAACCACAGGTGACCTGGTCCCTGGCTTAATATAACTCATCTACCATCATTTCATTACTCTCTGCCACAATATTGGCTGTCTATTCTGTTCTTTCAATATGACAACTTGCTCCAACCTTAGAGTATCTCTGCTTGGTTTTCCCTCTCCCTTAAATTTTTTCTCCTGATATTCATATGACTAGCTCCAGGGATCAGCTCAAAAACCATCTCTGCATTGGTATCTGTGCTGGCCAAAATCCACCAATCTAATGTAGCTAACTCATATACTGAATGAGTTAGCACCTATGGCTACCAGATAAGGTTCTTGTTCACACATAGATTTTTCCCAGCACATTGACCAGTATCTGATTTGATTATATAGTTTATTATCTAAACTAGGATAACTTGGGATTATAAGAAGGAACTGTTACTAGTTATACTAAGATAAAGTGAAACGTGAAATTCACTTAGTTCTGTCTGACTCTTTATGACCCCAAGGACTGTATAGTCCAAGGAATTCTCCAGGCCAGAATACTGGAGTAGGTAGCCTTTCCTTTCCTCAGGAGATCTTCCTAACCCAGGGATCGAACTCTAGGATAACCTGGGAGCATAAGAAGGAACTATTACTTGTTATACTAAGATAAAGTGAAAAGTGAAAGTTTCTCAGCTGTGTCTGACTTTTGTGTCCCCATGGACTGTATAGTCCATGAAATTCTCCAGGCCAGAATACTGGAGTAGGAGGCCTTTTCCTTCTCCAGGGGATTTTCCCAACCCAGGGATCAAACCCAGGCCTCCCGCATTGCAGGAGGATTCTTTACCAGCTGAGCCACCAGGGAACAGACATGAAACAAGACTTCCCCAAGTGAAGAAATATAATAATCACTCTACAAAGGCCTGACATAAAGTGGAGTGACAGCAAATGTTTTGAACGAATAATCTCTTCTGCTCATTTGCTTCAAGAAGCTACAGCTTCTAATAAAAAGGAATTTAAATTATTCTGATCATAATATATAATGAAGTTTCATTTTATAGGAAATAAGCATATTGTGTTTTCATTTGTTTATAAATGCAATCCTTGTTATAATATTAGTTATGACACTATAACGGAGAAGGCAATGGCAACCCACTCCAGCGCTCTTGCCTGGAAAATCCCATGGATGGAAGAGCCTGGTGAGATGCAGTCCATGGGGTTGCTAAGAGTTGGACATGACTGAGCAACTTCACTTTCACTTTTCACTTTCCTGCATTGGAGAAGGAAATGGCAACCCACTCCTATGTTCTTGCCTGGAGAATCCCAGGGACGAGGGAGCGTGATGGGCTGCTGTCTATGGGGTCGCACAGAGTTGGACGCAATTGCAGCAACTTAGCAGAAGCAGTGACACTATAAAGAAAGAAAAGAAGATTAAAGAAATTGTTCTTAGCTACCAATTCTTTGTCTTATAAAAAATAGGCTTGGAAATTGAAATTTTGACATGTAGAAATTCATTACAAATAGATAATATTAATAACATCATTTATGTCAGTTAAGAATGATATACAGAAGTTTGAAGTATTTGAATTTAACATTTATTCTGCTAAACTTCCAATTATCAATTGATGTATTCAGTTATCTTCTTTGATAAACATTTTAAGTGGTTTTTAATATTTCAGTGGGGCTTCCAAGGTGGCTCAATGATGAAGAATCCACCTGTCAATGCAGGAGACATGGGTTCAATCCCTGGGTCAGAAATATCCCCTGGAGAAGAAAATGGCAATTACCTCCACTATTCTTACCTGGGACATACAATGGACAGAGGAGTCTGGCAGGCTACAGCCCATGGGGTCACAAAAGAGTCAGACACAACTTAATGGAAAAACAACAGCAATGTTTTAATAAAACATACATTGATCATAAAAATTGTTTAACTCTCTGTGGTGATTTTCCTTTTGTCTTCCATCCTCTAGAGATACAGTTTGCTTAAAAATTATATAAAAACTTTTGTTGAAAATTAATTTTACAAAATCTTTAATACAACTGAGCAAAGCAAAAACTGAGAAGGAAACCCAGAGGGTTTGTTTTATTTTCATGGCCTGTTTCTTGAATAGGCATGCTGCTGCTTCACTGTTAAATAGCTCAATTTTTCTGTGCCTCTCCGTCACATGCAGATTTATACATTTTTGCACTTTACATTTGTTTCACCCTGGTAGTTATTAAAATTTTAAAACCCAGGTGGTAATAGCCAAGCTCTATAATTCATGAGATGGAATTCTTTTCCCCTTTCCTACTAAAATTGTGATTTAAAAAAAGGCAACATTTTCACAATTATTTTTCATTACTAGCTTATAATTGTAACCTAAAGCAATATTTATATAATATGGAGCAATACTGGATAAATTTAAGGAAAATATTTAACAGTATTTCAAAAACAAGCAAAAGTATCTTATTAATGCTAATCTAGTCTGAGTTTTCACAAAGTGGAGCCTGAGACATGTGGCTTTTCTTTTTCACTACTTTACTGGAGAGCTCCATCCCAGGAAACTAGAATGAAGGACAAATGGAGTGAGACAGTGGGTAAGAAAGGGATGCATTATTTAGTTAGAGCCCCCTGTGACTGACTGTTCTCTCCTGTGGGATCATCACGTTAAGGCATCCTATAAACTAAATTGCAGTCCTCTTTATTAAGGGCAAGAAAAAGACTATATTTTACCCAGTAATTTCTAATAATATGCAGTTGTTCCCAAATCTTCTTAGTCAGAGGTTTGCCCCATGGATATTTAGTTCTTTGGATGCTAACCACAGCAGCACCAATAGGAAAACCTTAGTGGAAGGTTATGCGCTGATAGGCAAAGTGATGTCCAAACTCAGATGTTAGGTTTTGGTGGAAGCACACACTATTCTTGTCATCACAGCCACAATTGGAATGGAAGACAGGTAAAATCAAGAAGTAACTTGATTTTTTTTGAACATTTTTAATGTATTCAATATTTATCTTTAAAAACATATTTTGAAAATAATGAGTAACTAAAGGGACTTTACTTATCTGATATAAAAAATATAAAACTATAAATTAAGACTACTATCAGCAACTATATGCCAACAAAATGGACAACTTGGAAGAAATGGATAAATTCTTAGGAAAGTATAACCTTCCAAAACTGAACCAGGAAGAAATAGAAAATCTTAACAGATCCATCACAAGCACAGAAATTGAAGCTATAATCAAAAATCTTGCAACAAAAGGCCAGGACCAGATGAATTCACAGGTGAATTCTACCAAAAATTTAGAGAAGAGCTAACACCTATCCTACTCAAACTCTTACAGAAAATTACAGAGGAAGGCAAACTTCCAAACACATTCTATGAGGCCACCAGCACCCTAATGCCAAAACCAGACAAATAAGCCACACACACACACACACACACACACACACACAAACTATAGGCCAATATCACTGATGAACATAGATGCAAAAATCCTCAACAAAATTCTAACAAACAGAATCCAACAACATATTAAAAAGATCATACATCATGACCAACTGGGCTTTATCCAGGATTCTTCAATATCCGCAAATCATTCAATGTGATACACCACATTAACAAATTGAAAGATTAAAAACCATATGATTATCTCAATAGATGCAGAGAAAGCCTTTGACAAAACACAACATCCATTTATGGTAAAAGCCCCTCAGAAAGCAAGCATAGAAGAAATATACCTCAACATAATAAAAGCCATATATGATAAACCCACAGCAACCATTATCCTCAATGGTGAAAAATTGAAAGTATTTCCCCTAAAGTCAGGAACAAGACAAAGGTGCCCACTCTCACCACTACTATTCAACATAGTTTTGGAAGTTTTAGCCACAGCAATCAGAAAAGAAAAAGAAATAAAATGAATCCATATTGGAAAAGAAGAAGTAAAACTCTCACTGTGTGCAGATGACATGATCCTCTACATAGGAAATCCTAAAGACAACACCAGAAAATTACTAGAGCTAATCAATGAATACAGTAAAATTGCAGGATATAAAATTAGCACACATAAACCCCTTGCATTCCTATACACTGAGAAAACAGAAAGAGAAATTAGGGAAACAACTCCACTCACCATTGCAACAAAAGGAATTAAATACTTGGGAATAAATCCACCTAAAGAAACAAAAGACCTATAGATAGACAACTTTAAAACACTTATGAAAGAAGTTAAAGATGACACAAATAGATGGAGAAACATACCTTGTTCATGGATCAGAAGAACCAATATAGTGAAAATGAGTATACTACACAGAACAATCAATAGATTCAGTGCAATCCCTATCAAGCTACCAATGGTATTTTTCAGAGAAATAGAACAAATAATTTCACAATTTATATGGAAATACAAAAAACCTCGAAGAGCTAAACTAATCTTGAGAAAGAAGAATAGAGTTGGAAGAATCAACCTACCTGACTTCAGACTATACTACAAAGCTACAGTCATTAAGACAATATGGTACTGGCACAAAGACAGAAATACAGATCAATGGAACAAAATAGAAAGTCCAGAGATAAATCCATGCACCTATGGACGCTTTATCTTTGACAAAGGAGGCAAGAATATACAATGGAGAAAAGATAATCTCTTTAACAAGTGGTGCTGGGGAAACTGGTCAACCACTTGTAAAAGAATGAAAGTAGGACACTTTCTAACACCACACACAAAAATGAACTCAAAATGGATTAAAGATCTAAATGTAAGACCAGAAACTATAAAACTCCTAGAGGAAAACATAGGCAAAACACTTCCTGATGTAAACCACAGCAGGATCTGCTATGACTCACCTCTCATAGTAATGGAAATAAAAGCAAAAATAAGCCAAGGGACTTAATTAAACTTAAAAGCTTTTGCATAATGAAGGAAACTATAAGCAAAGTGAAAAGACAACCTTCAGAATGGGAGAAAATAATAGCAAATAATTTGCTTCAGCAAACTGTTTGTCTGAAGCAACAGACAAAGAATTAATCTCAAAAATATACAAGAAGCTCCTGCAGCTCAATTTCAGAGAAATAAACGACCCAAATCAAAAAATAGGCCAAAGAACTAAACAGACATTTCTCCAAAGAAGACATACAGATGGCTAACAAACACACAAAAAGATGCTCAACATCACTCATTATCAGAGAAACGCAGATTAAAACCACTATGAGGTACCATCTCACGCTGGTCAGAATGGCTGCTATTGAAAAGTCTACAAACAATAAATGCTGGAGAGGGTGTGGAGAAAAAAGAACCCTCTTATACTGTTGGTGGGAATGCAAACTAGTATAGCCACTATGGAGAACAGTGTGGAGATTCCTTAAAAAACTGGAAATAGAACTGCCATACAACCCAGCAATCCCTCTGCTGAGCATACACACTGAGGAAACCAGAATTGAAAGAAACACGTGTACCTCAATGTTCATCGCAGCACTGTTTAAAATAGCTAGGACAACTTAGATGTCCATCGGCAGACAAGTGGATAAGAAAGCTGTGGTACATATACACAATGCAATATTACTCAGTTATTGAAAAGAATGCATTTGAGTCAATTCTAATGAGGTGGATGAAACTGGAGCCTATTATACAGAGTGAAGTAAGCCAGAAGGAAAAACACCAGTACAGTATATTAATACATATATATGGAATTTAGAAAGATGGTAACAATGACCCTATATGTAAGACAGCAAAAGAGACACAGATGTAAAGAACAGACTTTTGGACTCGGTGGGAGAAGGCGAGGGTGGGATGATTTGAGAGAATAGCATTGAAACATGTTATTAATATTCACATATGAAATATGTTATTAGTATTCACATATTACCATATGTGAAATAGATCGTGAGTTCAGGTTCAATGCCTGAGACAGGGAGCTCAGGCTCAGTGCACTGGGATGACCCTGAGGGATGGGATGGGGAGGGAGGTGGGAGGGGGATTCAGGATGAAGTACACATGTACACCCATGGCTGATTCATGTCAATTTGTGGTTAAAAACCACTACAATATTGTAAAGTAATTAGCTTCCAATTAAAATAAATAAATTTTAAAAAGAGTATTTTATTGACATGACACAGGAATTGACTAGAAAGTATTGAAAGAGATTTAAGTATATATATATCAATTCATACAATAAATAAAATTTTCAAGTGCAAGCTAAAAATATATTATTAAAGTTATCATGTGTTTACAACTTGCTAACCTAATCAGAATTAGTTTAAGCTTTTAATTTACATCAAAATTAACTTCACATAAGCTATAGATTTAAAAATAGGGGAAGAAAGCAAGCACAAAAGTATTTTTAAAAATGGAGTAAATATTTATAATATTTTGATTTATAATAAGGAATACATATTTGATCTTTGACTCTTTTTATGGCATGTATACTGTCACTTCAGTTGTGTCTGATTCTTTGTGACCCCACAGACTAGCCCATCAGACTCCTCTGTCCATGGGATTCTCCAGGCAAGAATACTAGAGTGGGTTGCCATGCCCTCTTCTAGGGGATCCTCCTCACTCAGGGGTCAAAGTCCTATCTCTTATGTCTCCTGTACTGGTAGGAAGGTCTCTTACCACTAGCTCCACCTGGCCACCCTTTTTCTGTACCTTGCCCTATACATGTTTTCCATGTATCTGCTCCTGAGTTATCTCCTTTCATAAGCAACCAATGATCTAGTGAGTAAACTGGTTCCCTGAGTCCTGAAGCCACGCTCACAAATTAGCCAAACTCAAGAAGGTTGTTGGAATTTCTAATCTATATCCTGGATCAGTCAGAAGTCCAGGAGACAACCTTGAATTTCAGCTGACATCTGATGAGGGGATGGGGACAGTCTTGTAAATTGTGGAATCTGATGCTAATTCTGGGTAGGTAGTATCAGAATTGAGTTGAGTTATAGGACATTCAACTGGTGTCAGAGAACTGATTGCTGGGCATGGGAACACCCACCACCACCACCACCTATTGGAGTTGTAATCAGAATATAATTATATATATATGTGTATACACATATACATATATATGTGTGTATATATATAGTCTCAGGAGAGAGAAACAAAACAGACTGATTAACCTAAAAATTGATCCTTAACCTCAAACCATCAGAAACAAAAGCATATATTAAGGAAAATATTTGATATGCATTATAAAACATTTTGTCCTTAATATATACATAATTATTTTTTAAATTAATAAATATTAAAAAGGTCTCAAAAAAAAGTGAAAAATGAACTTGGTAAATTCTCAAAAACATTATACAAATGTCTAATATACATGATAATATGTTCACTATCACTAAAAGAAAATAATAGCAAATGAGAAGCAAGAAATCTATTTCTCTAAGCATAAACATAAAACATAAAATAATGAAATATGATATTGCAATGGGAAAGTACTCTAACAATATTTCTGAAGTTGAGTTTTTAAAATATATATCAGAGCCATTAAAATATAATCCTTGAAATATATGGGAACAAATATAAAACGATGATGGTACATTCAGCAGGCATATGCTAACCTGGCAATACCATTTATATAAAAATATCACTTATTCTCCTTAATTACACATTTGTTCTGCTTGATACATAAAGACTGGTAGTTAAAAAGTTTTCATTTTTTTATAAGGATACTTATTGTGGTACTCTGTATTTAAAAAGGTAAATGAACTGAATATGTAATAATTAATATTTGTAAAAATAAATTCTAATATATACCAAAATATATTACAATGCAGTTATTAACGGTATTGTATAGAACAATAATAATCACATAATAACTATACATAACATTCTGTTAAGTTAATAAAACCATAAAATGGTATGTTGTAAATATAGTTTATATATACACAATACAAAGTAAGGAAAAATGTACACCACCATGTTATGACTAGTTAGAGATCATAGGATGATGGTGAGTTTCATCTTATTTTCTTGTTCATATTGTTTAAAATCTCTGCAGTATACTTCTTTATAAATATTTAAAAGATGTTTTAAAATTGTTCTGATACTGATTCCCAATAGCATAATAACAATAATGTGATGGTTAAAGTGGTCACAGAATTTTAGGGCTAGAAGACATCATCAATTCCAATATTAAATAAAGTGTGTATCCTCAGTCTATCATTCATGTCTGACTCATTGTAACTCCATGGACTGTAGCCCTCCAGGATCCTCTGTCCCTAGTGTTTTTCAGCAAGAATACCAGAGCTGGTTGCTGGTTTCCTCTTCTAGGGTATGTTCCTGACCCAGGGATTGAATCTGAGTCTCCTGCATTGGCAAGTGGATTCTTTACCACTGAACCACCTAGGAAGCCCCCAAAATAGAATGAACTCATTGGCAAATTCAGACTTAAATAGAAGAAAGTAGGGAAAGCCACTAGACCTTCCAGGTATGACCTAAATCAAATCCCTTATGATTATACAGCGGAAGTGAGAAATAGATTTAAGGGATTAGATCTGATAGACAGAGTGCCTGATGAACTATGGATGGAGGTTCGTGAAATTGTACAGGAGACACAGATCAAGACCATCCCCAAGAAAAAGAAATGCAAAAAAGCAAAAAGGCTGTCAGAGGAGGCCTTACAAATAGCTGTGAAAAGAAGAGAATCCAAAAGCAAAGGAGAAAAGGAAAGATATATCCATTTGAATGCAGAGTTCCAGAGATTAGCAAGGAAAGTTAAGAAGGCCTTCCTCAGTGATCAGTGCAATGAAATAAAGGAAAACAATAGAATGGGAAAGACTAGAGATCTCTTGAAGGAAATTAGACATACCAAGTGAACTTTTCATGCAAAGATGGGCTCAATAAAGGACAGAAATGGTATGGACCTAACAGAAGCAGAAGATATTAAGAAGAGGTGGCAAGAATACACAGAAGAACTGTACAAAAAAGATCTTCACAATTCAGATAATCATGATGGTGTGATCACTCACCTAGAGCCAGACATCTTAGAATGTAAACTCAAGTGGGCGTTAGAAAGCATCACTACTTAAAAAGCTGCAAATAGACCTGCCATATGACCCGGCAATCCCACTGCTGGGCATATACACCGAGGAAACCAGAATTGAAAGAGCCACGTGCACCCCAATGTTCATCGCTGCATTGTTTACAATAGCTAAGACATGGAAACAACCTAGATGCCCATCAACTGATGAATGGATAAGAAAGCTGTGGTACATATACACAATGGAATATTACTCAGCATTAAAAAAAAATTCATTTGAAGCAATTCTACTCAGATGGACGAAACTGGAGCCCATTATCCAGAGTGAAGTAAGCCAGAAGCAAAAACAACAATACAGTATAGTAACGCATATATATGGAATTTAGAAAGACGGTAACGAGAACCCAACACGCGAGACAACAAAAGGAACGCAGATGTATAGAATAGACTCGTGGACTTTGTGGATGAGGGTAAGGGTGGGATGATATGGGAGAAGGGCACTGAAGCATGTTAATTGTCATGTGTCTAATCAATCGCCAGCCCAGGATTGATGCTTGGGACTGGTGCAGCGAGATTTCCCGGGGGGGGAGGGAGGAGGGAGGGGGGTTCCGGAAGGGAAGCATATGTAAACCCATGGTGATATCATGACAATGTATGGCAAAAACAATTAAAAAAAAAAAAAAAGAAAGCATCACTACAAACAAAGCTATTGTAAGTGATGGAATTCCAGTTGAGCTACTTCAAATCCTACAAGATGATGCTGAAAAAGTGCTGCTCTCAATATGTCAGCAAATTTGGAAAACTCAGCAGTGGTCACAGGACTGAAAAAGGTCAATTTTCATTCCATTCCCAAAGAAAGGCAATGCCAAAGAATGTTCAAACTACCGCAAAATTACACCATCTGCCATGTTAGTAAAATAATGCTCAAAATTCTCCAAGCCATGCTTTAGCAATATGTGAACTGTGAAATTCCAGATGTTCAAGCTGGTCTTAGAAGAGACAGAGGAACCAGAGATCAAATTGCCAGCATCCGATGGATCATCAAAAATGCAAGAGAGTTCCAGAAAAACATCTATTTATGCTTTATTAACTATGCCAAAGCCTTTGACTATGTGGATCACAATAAACTGTGGAAAATTCTGAAAGAGATGGGAATACCAGACCACCTTACCTGCCCCTTAAGAAACCTGTATGCGGGTCAGGAAGCAATAGTTAGAACTGGACATGGAACAACAGACTGGTTCCAAATAGGAAAAGAAGTATGTGAAAGCCGTATACTGTCACCTTGCTTATTTAACTTATATGCAAAGAATATCATGAGAAACACTGGGCTGGAGGAAGCACAAGCTGGAATCACATTGCCGGGAGAAATATCAATAACCTCAGATATACAGATGACACCACCTTTATGGCAGAAAGTGAAGAAGAACTAAAGGACCTCTTGATGAAATTGAAAGAGGAGGGTGAAAAATTTGGCTTAAAGCTCAACATTCAGAAAATGAAGATCATGGCATCTGGTCCCATCATTTCATGGCAAATAGATGGGGAAACAGTGGCTGACTTTATTTTGGGGGAGCTCCAAAATCACTGCAGATGGTGATTGCAGCCATGAAATTAAAAGCCACTTACTCCTTGGAAGGAAAGTTATGACGAATCTAGACAGCATATTAAAAAGCACAGACATTACTTTGTCAACAAAGGTCCATCTAGTCAAGGCTATGGTTTTTCCAGTAGTCATATATGGATGCGAGAGTTGGACTATAAAGAAAGCTGAACACTGAAGAATTTATGCTTTTGAATTGTGGTGTTGGAGAAAACTCTTGAGAGTCCCTTGGACTGCAAGGAGATCCAACCAGTCCATTCTAAAGGAGATCAGTCCTGGGTGTTCATTGGAAGGACTGATGTTGAAGCTGAAACTCCAATACTTTGGCCACTTAATGGGAAGAACTAACTCATTTTAAAGACTCTGATGCTGGGAACGATTGAGGGCAGGAGGAGAAGGGGATGACAAAGGATGAGATGGCTGGATGGCATCACAGACTCAATGGACATGAGTTTTGGTAAGCTCTGGGATTTGGTGATGGACAGGGATGCCTGACGTACTGCAGTTCATGGGGTCACAAAGGTTGGACATGACTGAGCAACTTAACTGAACTGAATTATAAAAGAGATCCCTGTTGTGCTGAATATCTTGCATTGGTCCTTTGAAACCCACTCTATACATCTCTGTGCCACAGGAGACTTAACTATAAAGACTATCAGCAAGCTTATGTACCTCTAGTTACTGATTGTGTTCTACCAATGGATAGCATCACAGGATGTCAAAGAAATACAATGTGTCCTTAAGTGATTTGGTTACAGATCTTTTCCAGTTAACATACCCTGAGTAATTTTAGTCTAGTCTAGCATTATCCACATAAAATGATTAAACTGGAACCAAACCCTGGTGGCTCAGATGGTACAGAATCTGCCTGCAGTGCAGGAGATCTGGGTTCTATCCCTGGGTCAGGGAGATTTCTTGGAAAAGGCAATGGCTACCCACTCCAATATTCTTGTCTGAAGAATCCCATGAACAGCAGAGCCTGGTGGGCTACAGTCCATGGGGTCGCAAAGAGTCAGACAGGACTGAACAACTAACACTTTCACTTTTACTTCAAAAACCCAAGTTAGGTTTCATCAGAGCAATAGAGCTACAGTGAATAACAGAAAAAAAGAGCCTTATAGTTTCCTGATTTTACATAGTTGGCAGAGAAGTCTATCGAATGCTGTTGCTTTTGCATCCCGTGACAGTCTTAAAGTTGCTAAAAGGCAGCTGAACTGGCAGCTAAAACAAATAGCTAGGTGCCTGTGAAGTGAGGGAGAACAGGTCAAACTGAGACCAATGAGAACAAGGTGAAATTGGCAGTTTGTTCTCATCGTCTTCAATTTTTATGATTCAGTGACTTGCATAAACTGATGTCCTAAGTGAGAGTGGTACATTTACCTAGTTCATGACCTCTGGACTGGGTCATATGCTAATTTAGGGGTAATTATATTTTTAATATTTAGAAGTATATATAAGAACAAAGAATAAAGGAAACAATAAAATTTTAGCTCTAATTTTGTTCTGAAAACAAATAGCATTATTTGTAAACAGGTGGAAATTTCACAAATCTCACTAGGTAGAACTGACCTTTATTAAGCATAATAACAAAACTTCTTTATCCTTAATGAGATTTAAATAGCTGCCAATGTAAATCCTGTATTCAACTGCTAAAAATATTCACCTTCAAATCTAAGTAACAGATAAATCTGAACATTAGTATTCAGATCATTTTTCTTCAGAAATTAAGTGTGCAATTGAATTAACATTATTCTCCCTAAGATAATAAAACTTCATTAAAATATGTATTATGTTTTTTCAGGGAAAGGGAAACCTGCATGTACAACATTTATCTGTAATTTAAAATGATTCCACAAAACAACTGAATTTCATTGAATAATTTTTTGTATGTCATTTTTACTCATTATTTAAGACAAAATTATGATTTTCAGTTTAAATAAGCTCTGATATAACAGAATGCTTCATATTTAAGATGTTGTTCTTTGGGGAAAATAACTGATCACTAAATAGTTACTGTATACCTGGTACTATGTCAAATATATTACCAAATTTTCCTATTTAAGTTTTTAATCAATCTAATGACATAAATTTTGCTATTGCATTTAATATAAAAAGTTAAATATGTTAGAAGTTAAACAACTTGGAAAATATTGTATAAATGGTGAGGATGGGTGAATATTGTTTCATAAATATGAAATCAGAGTTTTCTACCTCAAAGCCAAGCACTTTTACCATAGCAATTTGAGGAATTGGAAAGATAATTTAGGGATTAAAGGAAGGTCACATCATTAAAATATTAGCACAGCATTTCTATACTCTCTTTACAGATGTTGACCAATTTTTTGGAGACATTAAATTTATTTTTATTTATAAATATGTGATTAAGAAATTATAGAATAGTAGACAGAAAAGTTGAAGTAATGCAGTATAGAAAAATTATAATTTTTAGACATATGAGATCAGAATAAAATATAGATGATATGTTCATTGAAAAAAAAGAAACTTCTTCCCTAGTATGTAAAAGAAAACAATCACAACAGAAATCCATTCTACTCAATAGTGGCAAGGAAATAGATGTGCAAATAAATAGTACAGATTCTTTTATAGGCTTTATAAAGATGTTTTATGTGAGACAAGTGGTCACATTATTATTATTATCAGAATGATTATGATTATTGATTTGTTTGGTATAACTTTCTTTCTTTTATTTCTCCCAAACTTGTAATATCCAATAAATATACTGTAGGTATTCTGCTTCCATATAGAGGACTAAGCATCTAAAAAACAGATCCTTTGGAATGTAAATTAGATTCAGTGATTCTAAAATTAATCTGGAGAAGCAAAACACTCAGAGTAGCCAACATAATATTGAAGGACAAGAACAAATTTGGAGGACACATGCAACCCAGTTTCAATATTTACTGTAAAGCTTCAGTGAGCAAGTCAGTGTGGTACTGGTGAAAGAATAGACAAATGGATCAATGGAACAGAATAGAGAGTTCAGAAATAGACCCACATAAATACAGCCAACTGATCTTTGACAAAGCAGCAAAAGTAACACACTGGAACAAAAATAGTCTTTTCAACAAATAGTACTAGGACTACTGGACAGTCACATGCCAAAAAAAAAAAAATATATATATATATATAGACTGAAACCTTAGAATCTTCACAAAAATTAACTCAAAATGGATCACACATTAATACTTTAATGTAAAATGCAAAACTATAAAACTCTTAAGTATATAATGAAGAGAAAATCTAGTAAATGATAATCCTGAGTTTAGCAATAACATTTTAGCAAAAACATAAGCTGGATTTTATAAATATTATAAACTTCTGCTCTGACAAAGAAAATGTCAAGAGAATAAGAAGACAGATTACAAACTGGAAGAAAACATTTTCAAAAGACACATATGATAAAAGACTATTATTGAAAATACATGAAGTACTCTTAACACTCAACCATAAGTAAACAAACAATCCAATTTTAAAAATGGGCCAAAGACCTTAATAGAATCCTTACCAAAGAAGATATATATGCATGGCAAATAAACATATGAAAAGATGTTCCATATCATATGGCTTCAGAAACTTTCAAGTTAAAACAATGAGATACCACTCTACACTTACTAGAATGACCAAAATCTACTGACAACACATACTAACAAGAATATGGAGCAACAGCAAGACTCATTCATTACTGGTGAGAATTCAAAAGATAGAGCCATTTTGGAAGAGATTGTTTGGTGCTTTCTTACAAAACTAGACAAAGTCTTTCCATATGATCTAGTATTTATACTCTTTGGTATTTACTCAAAGAAGTTGAAAACATATGTCCATATAAAACTGCAATAGATGTATATAGCAACTTTATTCATAATTGCCAAAACTTAAAGCAATCAAAATATCTTTCAGTAGGAGAATGGATAAATAAACAGAGGTACACGTAGACAATTAAGTGTTATTCAGCACTAAAAGAAATGAGCTATCAATCCATGTAAAGACATGAAAGAACTTTAAATTTACACTACTAAGTAAAAGAATTCAATCTGAAAAGGCTACATGTTAAATGATTCCTTGTATATGACATTATAGAAAATGTAAAACTATGCAGACAGTGAAAAGATTGGTGTTTGCTAGGGCCTGGTGGTGGTAGGAGGAGGTAGGAATGAATAAGCAGAGCACAGTGGACTTTTAGAACAGTGAAAATATTCTGTATGATAGCATAATGATCTCTGGCTCAGGAAGATCCTCTGAGAAGGAAATGGCAACACAATCCAGTATTCTTGCCTAGGAAATCCCGTGGATAGAGGAGCCTGGCGGGCTACAGTCCATGGAGTTGCAAAGAGTTGGACATGACTTAGTGACTAAACAGCAACTAAATGAAACAAAACAAAAAGTGAAATGAAAAAAAAATGCAAAATAAAATAATTCACCACATGGCTTAAATAGAAGAGTTATATGAAAGAGGAAATAGTCAATAATTAATATGAAAAATAAATCAGTAGGAATTATCCAATCTAAAGATGAGAGAAAAGAATACAAACCTTCAGTATCTTTGAGAAAATATCAAAGTTCTAAAAAACAGATCACTGGAGTCTCAAGAAGAAAGGAGAGAGGATGGAGTAGAAACAAGTCTTTGAAGCTATAATGACAAAAACTTCCAAAATCTGGTGAGACATATACAATCATGGATTCTAAATCTCAGCAAACTTCAAATAGCATAAATATAGAGAAAATTATGTCAAGGTATCTTAGAGTCAAACTACTGAAACCACAGATATAAATAAAGTTTGAAAGAATTCATAGAAAGATTACCTATTACATAGAGAAAAATATTAACAAGATTATGAAATTCTTAAAAGAGGCCATTCTTAATAATGCTAATTAATGAAATAATAATCATTCAACCCCAAATTCTATATCAACTGAAAATATAATTTAAGAATGAAGATAAAATTTTAAAAATTTATAAAGAAGGAAAACTAAGAAATTTGTTGCTAACAGAAGTGCACTATAGAAATGCTACAGGATATTCTTCTTTAGGATGACAGATAGTGATACCACAGGAAACCATTTATCTTCAAAAATGAATGAAGAGCATTAAGAATGCCAAATATCTGTGGAAATATTTTTGAAAAACAATTTTGTGTCCCAAATGTTTTAAAAGAAAAAGAATTGTTCACTAAAGTGAAAAGTATCTTGTAGGTATAATATGTATGACAACTCTATCATAAAGGATAGGGAGGAAAATGAACAGAACGTTATGGTCACAAAGTTTCTGCATTTCCCATAAAGTAGCACACCATTAACTCAAAAGACTGAAAAGATAAGGATAAATATCTTAATCTCAGAGCATATTGAGATAACAGGTAAAAAGATAATAGATACAACAAATTTCACAATATATTTAAATAATTTAAACACAAAGATGATTGTTCAATATAAAAATCATGTTTGTAACATAAAGGGGCAAATTCATCAGGAAAACATAATATTCATAAATGTGCTTTTGCCTAATAATGGAGCCTGTAAATACACAAATATTTGCTGTAGAAATTGACAGAACTGGAGTCAGAAACACAAATTCCACAAATAAAATAGATGCTAGCATCTTGCTCACAGAAATTGATAGAATAACAGTAATAGAAATAATCAAGCAATAAAAATCTCTATTATCTGCACTTATTTGATATTTATAAAATACTTCTCCCCCAACATAAAGTAAGACTCTTACTTAAAACCATATAAAAAATTAACTCAAAATGGAGACATATCCTAAATGTAAGACCTAAAACTATAAAATTCTTAGAAGAAAATGTAGCACAAAAGCTACCTGACATTGAATTTGGCAATATCATCTTGGATGTGACACCAAGGCACAGACAATAAAAGAAAAAATAGGCAAATTGAATTTCATGAAAGTTTTTGAAAATTCTATCAACAGACACTATCAACAGAATAAAAAGGCAGGTCAACAGAATGGGAGAAATTTGCAAATCATAGATCTGTTAAGGGATTAATATTCAGAATGTATAGGAAATTCCTAAAACTCAATAATAAAACAAACAATTCAACTCAAAAATGATCAAATGATTAGAACGGCCATTTCTCTAAAGATATTGAGATGGTTAATACATTCACGAAAAGATTATCATCACTAAGCATTAGAGAAATGCAAATCAAAACTAGAATGATATAATATTGCATACTGGGAATGGCTGCTATCAAAAAACCAGACAAACAAACAGAAACAGAAACTAGCAAGCATTAGAGAAAATATAAAGAAATTGGAATACTGTGCACTGTTGGTTGGAATTTAAGAGGATATAGCCAATGTGAAAACAGTATGGTGTTTCCTCAGAAAAAAAAAAAAGAAAGAAATAGAATTAACATACGATTCAGCAATTTTACTTCTGGGCGCACACTCAAAAGAACTGAGACCAAGATCTCAAAGAGATATTTGTAGGCCCATATTCATAACAGCATTATTAAAACCAGTTAAAAGACAGAAGCAACACAAGTCCCCATTAACAAATGAACGGATAAGCAAATATGGTATATACAGACAATGGGATATTATCCAGCCTTAAAAAGGAAGGAAGGTCTGACACATGTAGCCACATGAACAAACACTGAAGACATTATGCTGAGTGAAATAAGCCAGTCATGAAAAGACAAATACTGTATGATTTCATTTACATGTGGTATTTAGAATAGTCAAAATCATACAGAAAGTAGAATGGTGGTTGTCAGGGATGGGAGGGAGTGGGGATAGAGAGTTACTGGGTAATGGATATAGAGTTTCAGTTTCACAAAACGAGCTCTGAAGACAGACGATAATGATGGCTGCATGATAACATGACTACTTTATGTTACTGAACTATACATTTAAAAATGGTTAAGATAGTAAAGTTTAAATTATGTGTATTTTACCACAATTTTTAAAAATTGGAAATAAGCATAATATGATACTTTTATAAATTTTCATTTCTTCGAAGTTTTTCTATTTCATTCAAGCTTTCAAAATGTTGGCATAAGGTTGATTATAATAATGTTCTAATGTCTACAAAATAAAGTAGAAAATCATATAGTCCTGTATCTATTAAAAAAATACTCTTTATCAAAAACACTGCCATTGAGAAAATTCTAGGTTTAAATTGTTCCACGCTGGCACACAGGGGTTTCCCTGGTGGCTCAGACAGTAAGGAGTCTACTGCAGTGCAGGAAACCTGGGTACAATCCCTGGGTCGGGAAGATCCCACTGGAGAAGGAAAGGCAACCCACTCCAGTATTCTTGCCTGGAGAATCCCATGGACAGAGGAGCCTTGTGGGCTGCAGTTCATGGGGTCACAAAGAGTCGGACAAGACTGAGCCACTTTCACTCTATCAACATTCAAGGAATAAGTAATGCAAAATTTATACAAGAAAATATATACAAATTTATGTATATCTTTCTAAAAGTAGAGGGTGAGGAAATACTTTGTCTTTTAAATCAGCATAATATGATACTAAAATCAGACCAAGTAGAGCAGTGAGGAAAGCAAAGAAATCCAAAATTTATACAGATTAAGAGGGGAAAAATTAAAACTGTTTATATTTGTAAATGATAATTATTGAATAGTATGATGTCCTAAGGAATTAGCAAAACTATCATAAGACTAAGCAAATTTAGTGTGTGTATGTAGATTTTTGTAACAGGTTGCAGGTTGCCTAATTTTTGATGGCCCATAAATCAATAAATCATAAATCAATGAAGAAAGAAAAGTTTTTCAATAAGTGGCATTGGGACACTGGGTATCCATACTGAAAAATTACACCAATCCTTATTTCACCCACATCAGTTCAGTTCAGATCAGTTCACTCTCTCAATCGTGTTGCAATCCCATGAACTACAGCACTCCAGGCCTCCCTGTCCATCATCAATTGCCAGAGTAAACCCAAATCCATGTCCATTGAGTTGGTGATGCCATCCAACCATCTCATCTTCTGTCGTCCCCTTCTCCTCCTGCCCTCAACCTTTCCAAGAATCAAGGTCTTTTCAAATGAGTCAGCTCTTCTCATCAGGTGGCCAAAGTATTGGAGTTTCAGCTTCAATGTCAGTCTTTCCAAAGAACACTCAGGACTGATCTCCTTTAGGATGGACTGGTTGGATCTCCTTGCAGTCCAAGGGACTCTCAAGAGTCTTCTCCAACATCACAGTTCAAAAGCATCAAATCTTCGGTGCTCAGCTTTCTTTATAATCCAACTCTCACATCCATACATGACTACTGGAAAAACCATAGCCTTGACTGGACAGACCTTTGTTGACAAAGTGATGTCTCTGCTTTTTAATATACTGTCTAGGTTGGTCATAACTCACTTTCCAAGGAGCAAGCATCTTTTAATTTCATGGCTGCAATCACCATATGCAATGATTTTGAAGCCCCCCAAAATTAAATTCAGCCACTGTTTGCCATGAAGTGATGGAACTAGAAGCCATGATCTTAGCTTTGTGAATGTTGAGCTTTAAGCCAACCTTTTCACTCTTCTCTTTCACTTTCATCAAGAGGCTCTTTAATTCCTCTTCACTTTCTGCCATAAGGGTGGTGTCATCTGCATTTCTGAGGTTATTGATATTTCTCCTGGTAAGCTTGATTCCAGCTTGTGCTTCCTCCAGCCCTCATGATATACTATGCATATAAGTTAAATAAGCAGGGTGACAATATAAAGTCTTGACGTACTCCTTTTCCTATTTGGAACCAGTCTGTTGTTCCAAGTCCAGTCATAACTGTTGCTTCCTGACCTGCATACAGGTTTCTCAGGAGGCAGGTCAAGTGGTCTGGTATTAACACATTTTTCAGAATTTTCCAGAGTTTATTGCACTCACAGATAAAAATCAAATCATAATTATCATAAATCTCAATAAAACACCTATACGTAGAATGTTTTTAAAATAAAACAGAAAAAAGTCTTTGCAATTTGAGGTAGTGTTGGGGGAGGTCACCAAGAAGATGTGACCACCAGTTTGACCCAGGAGCTAGACCCAGGTAATTGAGGCCTTTCTACTCCCTCCTCTTGTCCTTGAAATGTGCTTTCTGCTTGTCATTCCTGCTGCAGGAAACTCTTCCAAAATTATAGCCTTGAAATAATAATGTGGTGATTAGACTGTTGGACTGTGTATGTGACTTAACCTGGTTAAAGCCTCTATATAATCTTTTAAGATTCTGGCCAGCTGGCACAATCTACTCATCATGTGGCTGGCTGCCCATGACAAGCCTCATAGTAAGTTCCCTTAGCTATTAAACCTGCCACCTACAAATTCAAAATGGTCTACCTCTTTCTTTGGTCTCTTCTTGACCTCCATGGATGAGGATCAGTTGTAGATTTCACCCTGGAAGTTCCCAAGGAGGTTGAAAACCCACAGGTAGGCAATGTTTTCTTAGATAAAACACAAAAAAATACAAACCATAAAACATTAATAAGATTGATTTCATTAATTTTAAAAACTGTTTTAGAAATGCAATTAAAAACTGTTTCAAAAATACAATTAAGAAAGTAAAATGGAAGCCACTAGATGGGAGAAATATTCCCTAAACTTTTATCTGACAAAATACTTCAGCCCAGAATATATGAAGAGCTTAGGTTCCATAATCCAGAGACAACTCAATGAAAAATGGGATAATGATTTGCAAAGAAATATATAAATATTTATATAGAAAATATAAATATATGTCTTTATATAATATTATAATTTATATAATATATATTTATGTCATATATAATATTTGTTATATACTTCATAAAATATATATTATATAATGTATTATAATATATATCTTTATATAAATAAAATGAAATATAGACATTATAGAAAAATATTAATGATTGTCCAATAAGACCATAACAACTCACTGAAGGAATAGAAATTTCAAATTCAGCAGTTTTACCTACCGCTCTTTTCAAATATAGTTTCAGAAAAACATCTATTTCTGCTTTATTGATTACGCCAAGGCTTTTGACTGTGTGGATCACAATAAACTGTGAAAATTCTGAAAGAGATGGGAATACCAGACCATCTGACCTGCCTCTTGAGAAACCTGTACGCAGATCAGGAAGCAATCATTAGGATTGGAAATGGAACAACAGACTGGTTCCAAATAGGAAAAGGAGTACGTCAAGGCTGTATATTGTCATCCTGTTTATTACACTTATATGCAGAGTACATCATGAGAAATTCTGGGCTGGAGGAAGCACAAGCTAGAATCAAGCTTACCGGGAGAAATATCAATAACCTCAGATATGCAAATGACACCACCCTTATGGCAGAAAGTGAAGAGGAATTAAAGAGCCTCTTGATGAAAGTGAAAGAGGAGAGTGAAAAAGTTGGCTTAAAGCTCAACATTCAGAAAACTAAGATCATGGCATCGGGTCCCATCTCTTCATGGGAAATAGATGGGGAAACATTCGAAACAGTGGTTGACTTTATTTTTTTGTGACTCCAAAATCACTGCAGATGGTGATTGCAGCCATGAAATTAAAACACACTTACTCCTTGGAAGGAAAGTTACAATCAACTTAGATAGCATATTGAAAAGCAGAGACATTACTTCGCCAACAAAGGTCTGTCTAGTCAAGGGCTATAGGTTTTCCAGTAGTCATGTATGGATGTGAGAGTTGGACAGTGAAAAATGCTGAGCACCGAAGATTTGATGCCTTTGAACTGTGATGTTGGAGAAGACTCTTGAGAGTCCCTTGGACTGCAAGGAGATCCAACCAGTCCATCCTAAAGGAGATCAGTCCTTGGTGTTCATTGGAAGGACTGATGTTGAAGCTGAAATTCCAGTACTTTGGCCACCTCATATGAAGAGTTGACTCATTGGAGAAGACCCTAATGCTGGGAAGGATTGGGGGCAGGAGGAGAAGGGGATGACAGAGGATGAGATGGCTGGATGGCATCACCAACTCGATGGACATGGGTTTGGGTGGACTCCGAGAGTTGGTGATGGACAGGGAGGCCTGGTGTGCTGCGGTTCATGGGATTGCACAATCAGACATGACTGAGTGACTGAACTGAACTAAGCTTTTCAAATGTATACAAACCCACACACACATACCCCCCCACACACACACTTATGCATTAGTGTTTACTGACCATGTACATGTAGACTACCTATTTTACACTTAACAGAATCACTAGATTTTTCTTTTAAGACTCAATAACAAATTTTGGTGAGTATAAAGAGTAAACGGAACCGGTATTTCATATCTTACTTTAATATATCTTGTTTCTGGAGGGAATTAAAAATTATATGACTGTCACAGGAAATTCTTTGGCAACATTGCGAAAAGGTAGACATTCATCATCTTTATACTCATCCTTTCCATTCTAAGTATTTACCCAAGAGAAATGAAAACATGTCTACTTGTAAAGGAGTGCATATAACAAAGAGTGGATATTACTCAGTAATACCAAAAAAACCCATATTATTTATATCTTCATGAATTCATAAAGCATGGATGACTCTTAACAATGCCGATTGAAGGAACCCATCTATGAAAGAGTACATATTATATGATTTCAATCTTAGAAAATTCTAGAAGATACAACATAAATCTACATGACAGAAGGCAAATCAGCGGTTGCCTGGAACCAGGAGCAGAGGAAGGAACTGATGCAATGGGGCTTGGCAATGCTTTGAGTGTAATGTTCTGTATCTTGATTGAGGCAATGGTTTCTCAAAAGTATGTAACTGTAAAAATAGTCATTAAAATTTCACTTCAGTAGATACCTATTGTATGCAAATTATATCACAGTAATGTTGATTAACTGTAAATGCATACTGTAAAACCTACAAGTTTGAGACCACGTAGCATGAAGAATATAGATAAAAGGGCTTAAAAGTCACCCAAATAACTTAATGTCTTGATGAATTGAACAGAATGAAACAGTACATGCATTCACTTGGTGAAGGAACTTAAAATGTCCTTGCTTGTCTGCTTACCACAAAAGGTTTTATGACGAAACACTGATGCAGTAAACCAAGGACCACCAAAATATACTGCTTTATTTTAATTTTTTTTCCTTGTTAATCACAGGAAGTGGAAAGATATAATATAAGGTATAAGTTTTGTGATTTTTTTAACAAAGAGAAATTAGCTGAAGATATAAAGAGTATAAACTATTAAGCAGCTTGAAACAGATTCCTTGGAAAATAGTTTTTTTTAAAGCATAGAATCTACCCTCTAAAAGGGATGCAGAAAAATACAAATAAATGCAAATATTTAAAAAGCAAACTCTATACCATTAAAATAGTTTATGTTGGAAGTATTGACAATATATTATAAAGTTGTGCAAAATACCTATCTTTGAAATAATGGAATGCTACACTGAAAACCTTAAAAATCTTCCAAATGTATAACATCATATCTCAATAAGAAATTGCTCGTTATTCATTTTTGCAAAAGGTACTTTTTCTGTCTTTGTATCTATGTTCTTTCTTTTCCATGTATCATCTATAACTGATATTTGAAAAAGTCTGCCCTCTGAACAAGCTTAACATTAACAAGAAGACACTATTGTCTTCTTGCTCTGGAGGTTGGTGATCTATTTTTTGGTTCTAAAATCCTGCTACTTTCAAAACCATTCAATTGTCAAAGAAATAATTCTTTGTTCCACTCAGGCATAGAGTATTTATGTCTGGTTGGGCATCATTGAAAAGATAACAAAAAAATTTTTCACAGGAAACATAGAAAATGATAGATTTTCTTTGATATAAAAGATATATAACTAGCAAGAATTTAATTTTTGAAATTTTTTCATCTTAGTGCTGTTAAAATACAATATACATAGTGAGGAGTTATATACTTTTTGTTAAAATATAATTAAGAAGTATATTTGACAACTGTACTTTACATTTACATATATTGCATATCATATTATAAATAATATTTTTAAAATTATGCTTTTATGATGTAATACTAAGGAAAAACTGTTATCTTTCATTAATTTATGTTTAACATTTATATATACATTGATAACAATTTCCTGGTTAACCAAAATTTTTATAGATAATTAGATTCATAATAGAGCAAATATTTTATTCCACAGAAAGAGGCTAACATGGACTAGAAAAGTAATGAGCTCAATTTGAAAGATGAAGAAAATTTAAACCATTTGAATCTTAGTGTTTCTCTTCTATAGTAGACATGCCTCTATTATAGTTCTGCTAAGCCAGAAAAGGAAGAAAGCACAGTGGTTGATAGTACCAGATTTGAAATCAGATGAATGCATCATTTGCTAGCTATGAAACCCTGAGAAAGCATTTTTACTTCTTAAAACCTCAGTTTCTTCGTCTGTAGGACAGAAGTAATTATAGACACCCCATGGGACCTGCAAGGATTCAGCATCATCATATAGGAAAGTATTTGGCAAAGTGACTGCCATGCAGTAAATTCTTAATAAATGATGGTTTTAATTCAAAAATTAGTCTTTCTGCAGAATTGAAAATTGGTTATAATTCACACTTCTCTAAAATTTTGAACCTCAGTGTCAGAAGGAAGACCCTGGAGGAAGTGCATTTACTAATGAATTAAGAAAAATTTGGTAGCATTGTATAACCTACTCAAGATGAATCAATGTTTTGAGAAAATATTAATATACAATTATGTTTGAATGAAGGAGCCATTTATTCTTGTATAGTCTTCGGAACTTTTTAACTTTATTAAAATATTTAGGAACAAAATCAACTTCAGCATATATCCTACTTCTAAATCTAGTTTCATGTTCAGAATGTCTTTCTATGAATTAATTATTAACCTAGTTGGTTCTATCAGATATTGTGATGAGAAAATTCGAGAAACGTATGTAGGCTATACTTCTAAATGGAAGCATGTCATTTGTCTCTGCTTTATATAGTTTAGTGAATGAATAAGTTTCTTATTCTTTTCATTTCATTCTAGAAACTTTATATTCTTTTACTAGGCATGCTTAATGGTGTCTTTTTACAAATCATATCATCATTTTCTGGAGACAAACCTATGCCACTAAAGAACAGTGCCACCACTTCCTCTTTTTCATAAAAGCAAACAAAAATATTGGAAATCAGTTTGCTCATCAAAAAGAAAGTTTAAATAAATTACATTATGTTTATATCACAGAATCCTATCTAGTCATTAAAAGAGGTGCCCGACTCTGCGACCCCAGGGAATTCTCTGGGCCAGAATACTAGAGTAGGTAGCCTTCTCCAGTGGATCTTCCCAATCCAGGGATAGAACCCAGCTCTCGCTGCATTGGGGGTGATTCTTTACCAGCTGAGCCACCAGGGAAGCCCAAAATATAGGTGAAATGGAATTATATTTACTGATATGGTTATAATCCCAAGCTAAACAGTTGGCTGAAAATAGTATCATATAGCAGTATTAAACGTATATAGAAAGGTTGATTAGATGATTGATAAATGTAAAATACACCATTTTTCTCAGATTTTGTGAAAATGAGTCCAAATACAGGAAAGAAGTTCAAAGACAGAGTGGAAACAGTTATAGTCTTGGAAAAAGAAAAAACACAGATTCATAATTAGTGCAGTTTGTTTAGTGTTTTGTTTTGTTTTACCTAGTACCACTTGAATGAATCCTTGAATACACAGGAATTACATATGCCTTAATAGGAAGCACACTATCATCAATTTTTTGAGCTGGCCCTCTAGCCTGAGAAATGAGATCTACACAGATCTATGGGAGATTGTCATCCAGCTCTAGTGCTCCCCTCCATGCTAAATCTGATAATAGTTTAAAAATATAAGCAATATTTTCTTTCCACAAGGGATACTTTTACATCCAAGCTTTGAGGCACATTTGGACTTGCTGGACCTCATTTTTATTATCACGGAGACTTCAGATAGATTCTCCAAGTGATTCTAGCATTCATCTGGTACAGAAGATGTTATCTTCAGTGGGAGATTGCTTAAGCCAACTTTGGTCCTGAAACTAAATTCTTTTTACACTTTGAGAGATGTTTATAAATCTTTATCTTAACAACAAACCCATCAAGGTCCCTGGAAAACTGGGTAGATTGCTCCAAAGATACATTTACAGTAGGGCTGTGCACCCTACTAGTTTTTTCATTGGTCAGACTATAGACTTGCCAGACTGATACTCAATTCTGAGCTCTGCTTCATATTTTCTTGTGTCTTCTTTCTCACGTGGAATTCTCAGGCATTTTCAAGCTTGCCTGTGTACAACAAAGGACTGAGAAGAAAACTGTGATAAACTTCTCAACTGCTAGTCCCTTTTAACATTGGTCTTCTCATTTTTTCTTTTTTTTTTTTGGCCAAACTGAATCTCATGGCATCTTAGTTCTCTGACTAGGGATCAAACCTGGGCTGTCAGCAGTGGAAGCATGGAGTCTTAATCCCTGGAACACCAGGGAATTCCCAGGTTATCTCACACAACACATGTAGGATATATACCTTATGGACTGAATTGTGTCTCCTCCCAAATTCATGTGTTGAAGTCTTTAAGCTCTAAGACATAATGTGACTATATTTGGAGATGGCATATACAGAGCTGATTTAATTAAAATGAAGTCATTCAGGTAGGCCCTAATTCAATATGACTCATGTTCTTCTAAGAGGAAATTAGATAGAAAAAAATAACATGAAGACATAAAGAGAATACAGCTCTGTGCAAGCCATGGAGAGAGGCCTAAAATGATTTTTCCCTCATATTTCTTGGAGGGAACCAACCTATAAGTGAAGTAAGTCAGACAGAGATATGTGGAATCTAAAAAAAAATGATCTAAATGAACTTTATAAAACAGAAATAGACTCACAGACATAGAAAAAAAACTTAAGGTTACCAAAGTGGGGAGGAGGAGGGAGGGATAAATTGGGAATTGGGGATTAACAGATAACATACTACTGTGTATAAAATAAACAACAAAGACCTATTGTATAGCACAGGGAACTATAGAACTACATTCAATATATTTTGTAAAAGAATCTGAAAAAGAATATATATATATATATATAAAGAATATACATGTATAACTGAATCATTTTACTGTACATATGAAACATTGTAGATCAACTATACTTCAATAAAAGAAAAGAAGGAACCAACCCTGTGACACTTTGACCTTGGGCTTCTAGCCATTAGTACTATGAGATAATAAATTCCTGTTGCTTAACAAATAGACTCATAAAAAGGAGGTCAGATTTGTAGTTATCAAAAGCAAGGTGATGGGGGTTAGGGGAGGCAGAAATTGGATGAAGGCAACCAAAAGGTACAAACTTCCATTTATAAAATAAATAAGTACTAGGGACATAATGTACACCATGATAAATATAACTAACTCTGCTGTATGTTCTATATAAAAGTTGTTGAAAGTAAATTCTAAGAATTCTTATTGCAAGAATGGAACATTTATATTTCTTTAATTTTTTACCTATATGAAATGATAGATGTTCACTAGTTTTATTGTGAAAATCACTTTGTGATACACATAAATACAAATCATTATGTTGTACACTTTAAAATTATACATTGCTGTATGTCAATTATATCTCAGTAAAACTTGGGGAAATGTATTTACCTTAGGGTATCAGACTTCCAAAGGAACCTAAAAGAACTGGAGTAGTGCATGGTAAATATGATAAGAAATATAGATATAGTGATGGAGTTTATGCCAAACTTTTTGCTTGCTTATATATTCCTTCTTGAAGTAATTAATAACATTATTAGTATGAGATGTTATAACATCCTGAATGCTGAGGGGAAAAAAAGTTATGTAGGCAAAAAAAGATGGACTAGAGTACAAATAAAATTCTCTCAAAAGAGTCTATGTAAGTGAATGTTAATAATGAAAGTCTCTAGAATCTGAGATTAAAAAAATAAAATTTTCCTTCATACAGAAAAATAATTTTGTTACTTAAGCTGTTTAGCCTATTGGAGCTTGTTATGCAGTCCTGAAAAACTAATACAGATACGTCTTTTTAGGACAGGAATGCCTGGGGTGTGTTGAGATCTGAAACAATATTTCTGCTTAATTTGCATGTAGGCTTATTATGTTCTAGAACTCTTTTGTTCTCTGGGTATTCCTTAGTGAAAAGCTCACTTCAACCATGGACATATCAATTAAGTGGCAAAGTCTTTTAAAATTGGGTTGACTGTAATTTTTTGCAATTTTTTCACCATCACTTCTAGACATCTTCTTTTTCCCTTGCTTCCCTTCATAAAAATTATTTGTGGTATAAGACCTATGTAGCTACTTAGCCTTTTTTGCTATTCTCAATTGTGTTACATGGATAAAATAATAGGATTAACAATTGAAGTAGGATTAACTTGTAGTAGGTGTCAAAGAAGTCTAGCTGATTGACTCAATACTTTGAAAACATCAGTTTCAACAAGTGGTGAAGAAATTTAATTTAGCAGAGTCAGTGAGCTGTATGACTTAATGGAAAACAGTTTGGCTTATAAATTTTGTAACCCTTGACAGACTGTGAAGATGTTTCAGCATTTACATTGCTATGAACTTTGTAGGAGAATCTTCGATCATCTGGCTTATGTTGTGAGCACTGGATTTTGTCAGGTCCCAGAGGGCAGTTATTTTGGATTTCAGTGTAAACTGATAACATCCAAAGGGTAACAACTTTCCTTCAGCAAATTTTTGAAGAGACTTTGTCTTTATCTTGCTCACTGCTCCTCAGCTCACTAACCTGAGCTCATGAATGTTCTACAAGTCCTGCTCTGAACTGACAGCCAGATAAATAATTAATGCTTTGTATGGAGCCCTGGCAAGGTAGAGAGAGACTGACTGATTGCCAACCATTGAAGGGAAGAATGTATTTGTCCTGGCCTCATTTGCACTACATTGATATCCTGGTTTCTAAAAGTTGAAATTGATTTTTAAAAATAAATTATCTCCAGATCAACACTGTGCAGACCCAAACAAGTATTTTTGTGATTTTGAATCGTTTGTGAGCTGCTAGTTTACAATCTCTGATACAGAGGAAACAAGAGGTTCTGGGAAGGAAAGCACTTATTTCAAATGCTGGCTTTGCCATATATGTACCTGGGCAACTGTACCTGAATTCCATCATGTGGTAAAAGGGAATCATCTGCGCTATCTACCTCTTAAACTACTCTGCTTTGGTATTGTGTTCTTTTGAGAAATAAATAACAATTCTGACTGAATGGTGACAAGGTAAATAATCTGGGGGAGCAAGTTCATCAGAGAACAGCTGAGCCTCTAGTTAGTAGAAGTAATAAAGAACCATGGTACCTACACCAACACCAACACTACTAAAAGTGCTTTGATTCTTTTGTAGGGCATACATTGTGCTGTTCCCTTAATTTCTTGATTTTCTGAAAATAGTAGTTAATGATGGACTGACTAATCATTTTGTACAATGTTATTTTGCTTCCCAAGCCATGCAGTTGGTTCAAGGATGGGGACAAGACCACACTGAACTGCAGAGCCCATTCACTAGGATTCTGGAATTGGGAAAGAAAGAATATTTCTCTCGAAGTAAATGTCCAGAGATGTTAAAAGTTAAGTGCTAGCCTTTAGTCTAAAAAGGCCAAAGAGACCACTAGCAAGGAAAGGGAGAAAAGGAGAGAAATATGTGAAGCACTGAGCTACATGCTAGAGAATAGATGGTGTTTGTCACCTCAGTGTCTACTCCAATACCTAGAATTAAGTAGACGGGCAACACATACACATGCATGAACAATATAATTTAGACAATATATTTACAACTTCAAGTGCACCGTTTTTGGTATATATCAGCACAACCTCTTCCTCTGTCTTTCCCTTAAAAAATCCCCTTCCATACAGAACCCATTCCATATGCTTTAGGCATGGTTGACACTGACCCTCCACTACTACCCAAACGGGAGAGCACATGACCCAGGTCAAGTTAATGAGAAGATTTCATACATCTGTCAAAAGTCATTTTGATCCAGGAATGGTTCCAGATTCAGGATTGTTTCAGGACATAAACTGAGCCATGCAGAATCAGGGTATTCACTGAGATTTTATATAGGGATAGAGAACCATACGGATATTGTTATAAAGCTACAAGAATTAATCTGTACCTACTTGTAGATCTAGTCTGGAAATAACACAGTGTGAAGCTTGACAAAATGATGGAGAAAGAAACTTCTTCATTTAAATCTCTGTATATAACTGTTTCTAAAGTTGTATTTGTTATCTAGCATGAATCAACAGGTTTTCTCTTAAACTAGTTTGAGTTGAGTCTCTATTATATGCAATAAATAAGATTTTATTATACAAAAATTATTTTAAAAAACATGGAAAAATCTAAACAGGTGATTTTTTTTAATAATTATTTGCCTTTGACCCTAAAAATGTCTCCAGATAGAATTTTCAAAGTATTCAGAATGCTGAAGTATATTGTAAAATTTTTCATTCATTGCTGTCAGGAGGAAAATACTGGTTCAGCGTATTTGAAACACTGACTCTGCCTTCTCACATTGCCACTCCAAACGACACATGTTCTATGTAAAAGAAATAAACTTGCAATGAAATTGAACTTCAGAGCAAATATTATCCCACTCTACCAAACAGATCCTTTTATAAAAAAATTCTAAAGCCAGCACAGTGAATTCAAAATGCCAACTTCTCCATGAAGAGTTATTAATTAACCTATGAGTCAAGAACATTCATTTGTTCAGTGTCTATTTATATCTGCCATGTACTGTATGACACTCTGAAGATATAAAGAAGAAGAAATGCAAGTCCTGGACCCAGGGCACTTACAGTAAAATAAAAGTATAAAAATAAATAAACAATTGCAATACAGTATAGTGTAAACTATAATGGGTGTCTACAGAGGCTGCCTTAAAGTGTTTCACCATCCTGCAGTGCAGTGTGTGTGTGTGTGTGTGTGTGTGTGTGTGTGAGAGAGAGAGAGAGAGAGAGA
>SRVM01040501.1:0-11084 GCA_007570785.1 Antilocapra americana
TTTTCAATATGCTATCTAAGTTAATCATAACTTTCCTTCCAAGGAGTAAGCGTCTTTTAATTTCATGGTTGCAATCACCATCTGCAGTGATTTTGGAGCCCAAAAAATAAAGTCTGCCACTGTTTCCACTGTTTCCCCATCTATTTCCCATAAAGTGATGGGACCAGATGCCATGATCTTAGTTTTCTGAATGTTGAGCTTTAAACCAACTTTTTCATTCTCCTCTTTCATCAAGAGGCTTTCTAGTTCCTCTTCACTTTCTGCCATAAGGGTGGTGTCATCTGCATATCTGAAGTGACTGATATTTCCCCTGACAGTCTTGATTCCAGCTTGTGCTTCTTCCAGCCCAGTGTTTCTCATGATGTACTCTGCATATAAGTTAAATGAGCAGGGTGACAATATACAGCCTTGATGTACTCCTTTTCCTATTTGGAACCAGTCTGTTGTTCCATGTCCAGTTCTAACTGTTGCTTCCTGACCTCCATATAGGTTTCTCAAGAGACATGTTAGGTGGCCTGGTATTCCCATCTCTTTAAGAATTTTCCACCTTTTATTGTGATCCACACAGTCAAAGGCTTTGGCATAGTCAATAAAGCAGAAATAGATGTTTTTCTGGAACTCTCTTGCTTTTTCGATGATCCAGAAGATGTTGGCAATTTGATCTTTGGTTCCTCTGCCTTTTCTAAAACCAGCTTGAACATCCGGAAGTTCATGGTTCACGTATTGCTGAAGCCTGGCTTGGAGAATTTTGAGCATCACTTTACTAGCGTGTCAGATGAGTGCAATTGTGCATTAGTTTGAGCATCTTCAGCATTGCCTTTCTTTGAGATTGGAATGAAAACTGATCTTTTCCAGTCCTGTGTCCAGTGCTGAGTTTTCCAAATTTGCTGGCATATTGAGTGCAGCACTTTCACAGCATCATCTTTCGGGATTTGAAATAGCTCAACTGGAATTCCATCACCTCCACTAGCTTGGTTCATAGTGATGCCTTCTAAGGCCCATTTGGCTTCACATTCCAGGATGTCTGGCTCTAGGTGATAATCACCATCATGATTATCTGGGTCATGAAGACCTTTGTTGTATACATCTTCTGTGTATTCTTGCCACCTCTTCTTAATATCATCTGCTTCTGTTAGGTCCATACCATTTCTGTCCTTTATCGAGCCCATCTTTGCATGAAATGTTCCTTTGGTATCTCTAATTTTCTTGAAGAGATCTCTAGTCTTTCCCATTCTGCTGTTTTCCTCTATTTCTTTGCATTGGTTGCTGAGGAAGGCTTTCTTATCTCTCCTTGCTATTCTTTGAAATTCTACATTCAAATGGGAATATCTATCCTTTTCGCTTCTCTATACTTAATCTAATTAGGGCCACCTAAAAAACCCTGCGGTAGATTCATCACTAATGATAAAACCATTAAAAAGCATTCCCTGAAAGATCAGAAATAAGACAAGAATGCCCGTTTTAGGGACTTTTTCTTCAGTGTTATTGTGATGATTACAAACATCTACTGCATAATATATACCAGCAACAGATGTTAGAAAATATCATTTAAAAAAGAGATGAGATTTATTATAGCACAAACACATGTAAAGCAGTTAGAAATAAATCTCAAAATGGTACATGGTATTTATGGAGAATATTATTAATTATTATTCAGAAACATTCAAGAGGACCTAAATAAAAAAAGAATTATATCATGTTCATTGATTGGATGATTCAGTGTTACAAAGGTATCTGTACTCTCCAATTTGATCTCCAGATTCAATGCAGTCCTTTTCTTAGATTAAAAAAAAAATTTTTTTAATTGGAGGATAATTGCTTTACCATGTTGTGTTGGGTTCTGCCATACCATAACACAAGCCAGTCCTACCTGTATATGTCTCGATGCAGTTCTAATAATAATATCAACTTTGTTTTTCATGGAATTTGACAAGCAGAGTGAAGGACTGTACTCAACCAAGATAATCCTGAAGATGTAGAATAAGAAAAGCTTTGTCTTCCTAGATAACAGGGCTTATTGTACTCATCATATTAGTGAAGGCAGTGTGGTACTAGTATTGGTATAGACACATGACCACTTGGAAAAGTTTATCATCTGCCTGGCTTCCTCCTGAGACATGAAAGATGCTCTCGGAAGACTTTCCAGCCATTAGGATGATAGACTTGTGAGAACTTATTGCATCCTCTAAGCTAGATAAAATCTGGTGTATGTACTGTGTGTGTGTATGTGCTCAGTCATTTCCAACTGTTTGTGATCTCATGGAGCATACAAATTAGCCCTGGGCATTTTTGGAGGGGCTTCCTACTTATAGAGATTTTTGATCTAAGATTGGAGTACATCTACAATGGATCCCTGCACGATATGAATTAGTGTTCACTGTGTGCCAAAATAGGCTCTTACTGAGGTTAGAGTTTGATTTAGAATATGTTTGTGTACTTTTATTTATCATCCATTTCGTTACTCTTTTATCTGTATATCAAGCCATACATACATTCAGTCTGCCCACACATCTACTGCCCACCCACACATCCATCCATCCGTTCATTTATTCATCCAATCAACCATCCATCCATCCACTCAGCTATCCATCCATCCATCCAACCACCCATCCACTTTCACTCATTTGCCCATTCGTTCATCATTTATCCACCCATTGAAACATCTACCTATTTATTTATCTATGCTTCTCTATCTGTCTGCCTACCTATCTGTATGGTTATAGAAAAGGACTTGCACAGTCTATTAGTTACCTACTGATGCAGAACGTCACCCCAAACTTAGTGGTGTAAAACAACAAGTGTTTTATTTGCTCATAATCCTGCAAATTGGCCCAACAGGGCTTGACAGGGATGGTTACTTTCAGCTCTGCGGTTCCAGGCAGTTCATCCAGGGCTGGTGTTAACTATAAGGACTTACTCTCACATCTTTTGTCCTCCAGGGTGCTCCCGCCACCCATAGTCTCTCACCAGACAACTGTACTTCTTCGCACGGCCACTGGGGTCTCCGAGAAGGCAAACGCTGCAAGCCGCTTGGCCTCCTTTTTTTTAGTTTAGTTTTTATTTAGTTCCCCTAATTCATTTGTTTTTATTGATAGGTTACTATGTTGTTAATTTGTTGTACAGCAAAGTGATTCAGTTGTACATGTATATTTACATTCTTTATAAAATTATTTTTTTCCATTACAGTTTACCATTGGATGTATTTTTAAATTGGAGGATAGTTGCTTTACAACAGTGTGTTAATTTCTGCTGTACAACAACATGAATCCGCTATAAGTATACATTTATCCCCTCCCTCTTGAGCCTACCTCCCACCCCTTTAGGTTACCACCGAGCACCGAGCTGAGCTCCCTGTGTTATATAGCAGCTTCCCGCTAGTTATCTATTCTAATCTACACATGGTAGTGTGTATATGTCAAGGCTACTCTCTCAATTAGTCCTGGCCTCTTGAGGACTAGATTCTGGAATTCCTGAAATGTCACTTCTGTACCATTCTATCAAAGTAAGTCAGAGTAATTTACTCAGTGGTGATGGTTTGAGAACCTGTTGTGTTCTGGTAAAGAGAGGAACAAGACAGACGCATTTCCTGCCCCCACAGAGCTCACCTTCTGGTTCCTGCGCTTTCTATAGAGACTGCAGCTGCACTAACAGGTGTAGCAGGTCTGAGGTTTCCATCCCCAGTGGGTGACTTTTCTCCCCTCCCGCAATAGGTCGAGTTTTTTCTAGACCCCCTTCATCAGAAGGGACTACTTTTCCAGACTTCAGTTTCTGGACAGGGGCCCCAGTTTCCTTTCCTCAGCCTCTGAGCCACATCAGAGCACATTGCTGTCCCAAAGAGATACCAGGTCCCCATTTTTTCACCCCCAGAGTTCACTTTTTGGACTCACCCTCCCACCCCAATCCATAGGGCAACAGCCCCTGCATCATCACTCTGGCTTTAATTTCTCTCTTCCAGGAGCAGCTAGGGATGTTTCTTTCTTCAAAATCATTAATATATTGTAATATATTAAAATTGTTTTGTAGTATTTGTTTTTATTTATTTATTTGGCTGCACTGGGTCTTACTTGCCACATGTGGGATCCAATTCTTTGACCAGGGATCAAACCCGGGCCCTCTGCTTTGGGAGCTCAGTTTTAGCCACTGGACCACTAGGGAAGCCCCTCTGTGTTGTAATATTTCATTAGACTTTATTTGGATGTCTCTGAGTTTGTAGCAGGAGCAGCGTCTGTCTGTGTCAGCTGAGACCACTCTGGAAAGATTTGTTGTTGTTCAGTCTCTCAGTCGTGTTCAACTCTTTAAGACTCCATGGACTGAAGCACACCAGGCTTCCCTGTCCTTCACCATCTCCTGGAGTTTGCTCAAACTCATGTCCATTGAGTCAGTGATGCTATCCAACCATTTCATCCTCTGTCGCCTCCTTCTCCTCCTGCCCTCAGTCTTTCCCAACATCAGAATCTTTTCCAATGAGTTGGCTTTTCACATCACGTGGCCAAGGTATTGAGCTTCACCTTCAGCATCAGTCCTTCCAATGAATATTCAGGGTTGGTTTCCTCTAGGGTTGACTGGTTTGCTCTCCTTGCTGTCCAAGAGATTCTTGAGAGTCTTATCCAGTACCACAGATCGAAAGCATCAATTTTGGGTTTCTGCAAAACAGACTCTGCAAGGGAGATTTGCATGCTGGAGGTTAATTAATTGTAGAATGCTGTCAGCTTCAGCTGGACTCGGCAGAAGGAAGAGCTGGGCTCCGACGACAGAGACTTCAGTGGGTCTCATGGGAAGCTTTGAAGCTGGGGTGGCTCTTCAAAATCATCCCCACATTCCCCACCCCCCAAGTGCTGGCCAAACCTCGAACCTCTTCATCACTTTGTGCTTTTTGGAGATCAATGCCAGGAGGAGACTTATAAGTGATTCCTACTTTCCACCATCTCTTTTGTGAAGAAATGAAGATGCAGAGTCAACTACTACCTAAACAGGAAAGAGACAGGAGAAGTAAATAATAGCATCAGCAATGATGTATGTGCTCAGTCACTCAGTTGTGTCTGACTCTTTGTGACTCCATGGACTGTAGCTCACCAGGCTCCCCGACCATGAGATTTTTCAGGCAGGAATATTGGAGTGGGTTGGCACATCCTCCTCCAGGGAATCTTCCCAACCCAGGGACCGAACTCTCATCTCCTGTGTGTCTCCTGCATTGCAGACTGATTTGTTTTTTACTGCTGAGCCATCGGAGAAGCTCAACAACGATGGCCAGTGCTTACTGAACACCTAGTTGTGCCAGGAGCCACTCAACTCAGCATTTGGCATATCTTTAAAATTTTTTAAATTTAAATGGGCCACTCTCCCATTGCAATGCATGGGCTTCTCATTGCAGTGGCCTCTCGTTGCACAGCATGGACTTCCGGACACATGGGTTTTCAGTAATTGTGGCTCCTGGGTTCTAAAGCACAAGCTCAGTAGTTTTGGCACACAGGCTTAGTTGCTCTGGGGCATGTGGAATCTTTCTGGACCAGGGTATGAACATGTGTCTCTTGCATTGGCAGGCAGATTCTTATCCACTGAGCCACTGAGGAAGCCCAACACTTGGCACATCTTAACTCTTCCCAGGTAATGGGGTTGTGGGGAGGGTTAGGATGATATATTAGTTCATGGGGCTGTCATAACAAAGGACCACAGCTGGAGTGACCTAAACAACAGAAACGCATCTTTGCACAGTCCCGCAGGCTGGAAATCCAAGATCACAGTGTCAGCAGGGTTGGTACCTTCTGAAGCCTTGCTCCTAGGTTTGCAGAGACCACTTTGTGTCCTCATGTGGTCATACCTCTTTGTGTGTCTGTGTCCTAATCTCTTCTTTTTCTTAAATTATTTTTTAACTGAAGTATAGTTCCTTTACAATGTTGTGTTAGTTTCAGGTGTGCAGCAAAGTGAATCAGTTATACATACATAGCTCCACTCTTTTTTATATTTTTTGCCCATTTAGGTCAACACAGAGCATTGAGTATTATTTCCTGTGCTGTACAGTAGGTTCTCACTAGTTATCTGTTTTATACATAGTAGTGAATATATGTCAATCCAAGTCTCACAATTGAGCTCACCCCATCTTCCCTCCTCGGCATCCATATCTTTGTTCTCTACATGAGTGTCTCTATTTCTGCCTTGCTAATAGGTTCATATGTACCATTTTTCTAGATTCCACATATATGTGTTAATATATATTTGTTTTTGTCTCTCAGACTTACTTCACCCTGTACAACAGTCTCTAGGCTCATTCACATTTCTGCAAATGGCACAGTTTGGTTCCTTTTATGGCTGTGTAATATTCCATTATATATATATATATGTGCCACATCTTTTTTATCCATTCTTCTGTTGATGGATGGCCTTCTCTGGTGGCTCAGTGGTAAAGAATCCACCTGCCAATGCAGGAGACATGGGTCCAATCCCTGATCCAGAAAGATCCCTTGGAAAAGGAAATAGAAGCTCACTCCCATTCTTGCCTGGGAAATCCCATAGACAGAGGAGCCTGGTGGGCTACTGTCCATGGGGTCACAAAGTGTTGGACATGACTTAGTGACTGAACAACACCACCAATAATTAGTGATGTTGAACATCTTTTCATGGGCCTCTTGGCCATCTGTCTTCTTGGGAGAAGTGTCTGTTTATATTTTCTGCCCACTTTTTTGATAGAGTTGTTTGTCTGCTTGATATTGAGTTGTAAGAGCTGTTTGTATATTTTGGAGATTAATCCCTTGTCAGTTGCTTCATTTGCAAATATTTTCTCCCATTCTGAGGGTTGTCTTCCCATCTTGATTATGGTTTCCTTTGTTGTGCAAAAGCTTTTAAGATTAATTAAGTCCCATTTGTTTATTTTTGTTTTTATTTTCCTTACTTCAGGAGGTGGATCAAAAAAGATCTTCTTGTAAGGATACCAGTCACATTGGATTAAGGCCCACTCAAATCACCTTAATTTTCTCCCTTAAGGCGCCATCTCCAAATATAGTTACATTGGCAGATACTGGGGTTTGAATTTCAACAAATGAATTCTGAGGGGAACACAATTCAGCATCCTTTATAGGATGGGTAGTTCCTGTGCTCTGCTTTTTGGAGAAAACAACCCTGGAAAGGAGGAAAGTCCCCCTCCCCCCGAGAAATTCTTGGGGAAGGAGACTGAAAACTAGAAGAGGCTGAAGTCCTGTTCCCTGTTGCAGAGAGACTGCAGGTCCCCAGAGAGGAAATGACTCAATGGTGTCTCTGGGCAGCTGAAGCCACAGAGCGCCTCAAAGAGTTTCCTGTACCTAAACCCGGCCTGAACACTGGCCTCCTGAGCAAGGCTCAGGAGTAGCAGAGAATGCACCACTCTAGAGGAACTATACGGACACAAACAGGGGGTGGGTGGATCAGAAGAAGCTGGGCACCATGTGCGTGTGTGGCTTAAGAATCAGATGATGGGAGGGACATAAGTAAATCTATGGCTGATTCATGTTGATGTTTGGTAGAAACCAACACAATACTGTAAAGCAATTATCCTTCAATTAAAAATAAATTTTAAAAAAGAATCAGACAAGATCCCTCCTTCATTCTTTTTTTTTTTAATATTTCTAATTCCTTATTTTTTTTTTAACTTTTAATTTTGTATTGGGGTGTAGCCGATTAACAATGTTGTGGTAGTTTCAAGTGAACAGCGAAGGGACTCAGCCTTGATTTTTGTTCCCTAAGACTCATTTCTGACTTCTGACTTCTGTCTTCTGAAACTGTAAGACAACCAGTTTAGCATTGCCTTAAGCAGCAACAGGAGACTAATACAACTAGGAACTCTCAATTTTCTTGAAATTCATGGTCGTCTCAGGCTGTCATATACATTCCCACCTTTGATGGAGAAATGACTTAACCTCTCTGTGTCTCGATTTCCCCATCTATCAAATGGGCATTATAACAGTACACCCCTCCACACACACAATACAGTCATTGTGAGAATTCAGTGAGTTACTGTGAATTAAAGAAAGCTGAGCACCAAATAACTGATGCTTTCCAACTGTAGTGAACTGACTCACTGGGGAAGACCATGATGTTGGGAAAGACTGAAGGCAAAAGGAGAAGGGGTCAACAGAGGATGAAGATGGTTGGATGGCATCGTTGACTCAATGGACATGAGTTTGAGCAAACTCCAGGAGATGGTGAAGGACAGGGAACCCTGGCAAGCTGCAACCCATGGGGTCACAAAGAGTCAGACATGAATGACTTAGTGAGTGAACAACAACAATGCACTTAGCACAGTGCCTGGCATGCAGTGCGTGCATCAGTATGACCTATAATTAAAGATCATTATTATTTAAAAAAAAAACAGTCATGCAGATGTGATGATCAAAGGCAACTGACATTCAGTCTTCCCATGGAGAGGAGTGGAGACTGGTGAGCTGGTGAGCTGATGCCCTCTCCACAGGGGACAAATGCTACCCAACTTTGTCATCATAGCCCCCAACTTGTCAAGAAATCTCAATTTGTCCATGTGCAAAGTTTCATAATCTTTAAACACTGGCTATTAATTGCTGTTTGAAAAATACACTCTGCGATTAGACATGATCTTACACCTACAGACGTAAGATCACCTTATGTAATAACTGAAAAGAATTGGAAAAAAATTTTTTTAAGTTTTGATACTTTATTTTTGTTTGTTTGTTTGAGCCACATGGCATGCAGGTTCTTCCCCAATCATGCAGGTTCTGTTTCTTGGAGACGATGCATCTCAGTGTTTGTATGCCATAATAACGCAGCACAGAGGGGCATAGTGTCATCACAGGAAAGTAGGAAACAATTTAATCACTATGATTTTTCCTTCTATTACCTCTGGATCCTGGCAAGAGATGGGGAGAAGGAGAAGAGTTTTCTGTTCCAGGGCTGGGGGTGGGGGGGGTGGAGACTTTGGGTACTGAGAAAGAGATGATGGGGTGGGGAGAGGGTGAAATCTGAAAAGATGCTGGTGGTGTTCGCGGAAATCAAGTAGATAGACTTCTAAGAAGTTGTAAATAGGTCACTGGCCTGGGCTGGGGGCTTCCTGCTCCCGCACTTTATCTGAAATCAAAGCCCCTCCCAAAGGTGATCTTAGGAGGCTCAACTCCATAAAGGTTCCATTCCCAGGCAGATGTTGGTGGCTGCTGGTGACTTTGATGAGTCCCCCCCAGACACACACACACACACACCCCGGTCTTCTCATCAAAGCCACGGAAACAGAAAGACCACGAAGAGAGTAAAGGAAACTCCAGCATGGGTGGAGGCTGGGCCCCTGGGGCTGTTTCACCTCCCACCAGCCCAGCCAGGGAGGCATGAAGCTGGGTGCCCTTGGTGTGGGCAGAGTGGGGTGGGGGAGGCACCTGAGCCTTGGTCGCTGCATCTGGAAAGTGGGGGCAACAGCAACTCCTGCCCAGAAGTGCAGATAAAGATATGACTTGCCACCTACGGCTGATTCATGTTGATGTTTGACAGAAAACAACAAAAATCTGTAAAGCAATTATCCTTCATTTAAAAAATAAATTAAAAAGATGTGACTTGCACAAGACGCCTGGTGCAGGGACATGCCTGACAGATGCTCTCCTTGATGTCTCTAAATGACACTCATGTCCTTATGGATCTCTTCCTGCATAACAGGCACCATACCAAGTGGCTTTTTTCCTTACCTGATTTTAAAATTCATTGTGTTTCTTTTTAAAAAAAAATTTTTTTTATTTACTTGGCTGCACTGGGTCTTAGTTGTGGCATGAGGGATCTTTAGTTTCAGCATTCAAACTCTCAGTTGCAGCTATGTGGGATCTAGTTCCCTGACCAGGGGTTGGACCGGGGCCCCCTACCTTGGGAGTTGTGGAGTCTTAGCCACTGGACCCCCAGGGAAGTCCCTCCTCATCTGATTTCATCTTTACAATAAACCGAGGAGGTGAGAATCCTTGTTACCTAGTATTTCACAGATGAGGAAATTGGGTGTGGAGAGGTGGCGGGGTTTGCTCCTGTGTCACATGGCCAGGAAATGACAGAGTAGACTTGGAACCCAAGACCATCAGATGGCAAAGCTGGTTACCTTCACCCCTTTACTAGGCAACTGTGTCAACAATAACAAGAGTGATTCATTCTCCTCTGGGGTCTTTGCTGTGATCCTAGGGTCCAGTGAAACCTTGCTTCCTGGGTCCATGTTCATTTGCATAAGGCATCAGGTCTGTAAGCATATCATTACCTGTCCCTCCCCACACTCTTGGATGCCCTGTTACCCCAAGCTCCCAACTGGCTGGGTAGAGTGCCAGTCTGTGCTGAAGGTCAACAAGAAGCGTACTGAAGTGAGTAGCCTCCGCTTTCTCAGGAACTGTGGATTTGAGGCTAAGGCACGCCTGGGCACCAGGTCTCTGGCTACCCCCACTAAACTTCCTGCATGGAGTTGGGTCAGCTGAGTTCAGAGTTTTCAGCTGTAAAAGTGACCTCTGTGGGTCATTCCATCTGTCCCTGGGCCTCCATGAGCCAACTGCCCCCTAAGAACTAGGAAAACCAGCTGCAATGTTCAGCATTCATTTCCAAGGCCAGTGGTCCAAGGGCTATAGACTAAGTCTGGTCCTCACCCCAGGATGTAAGGTGGCTGGGAAGAACTGGCTATGTGTGTCTGTGTGTCTGTCATTGTGAGGCTGCAAGTGTGTGTGATGGGTGTGACCATGATACAGCATGCAAAAGTCTGAGATGAAAAGCATTGCATCCCGTGTGTCGTACGTGGTATGACTGTACGGCCCAGTGTGGGTGACTGGGGCTGTGACAATGACTTGTGTGTGACTGTGTCGTATGTGGTTGTAATGCACTGTCTGTGACTGAGGGTTTGCTCTGCTGTCTAGAGCTTCCAGGTTGTGTGAGAATCTGATGTTTGGTGTGTATGAGTCTATGGTTGTTAAGGAGTGGCTAAGCTTGTGATTCTCTGGGATGCTGTAGCTGTGATGACAATTAACTTTGTTCACTTTTCTACCTTTCCTTTATTTCTCTTTCCTTTCACTCTTCTTTTCTTTATTTCCACTTTTCTTTCTTTCTCTATCAATCCATCTTTCTTTTCTTTCACCCTTTCTTTC